>CM067072.1:14683432-15060932 GCA_033980235.1 Diadema setosum
GTTTTTGTTTTATGGGGTTGGGGTATTGTATATGGGGTGAGGGTATTTGGGAGGGGTTGTTATTTGGGTGTTTAGATGTAGGTTTTTGGTGGGGGATAGGAAGATTTGTGGAGGGGGGGGGGGTGGAAGGTTGTTTTATTGATTTATGTGATTATTTTTGTGGGGAGGAGGGGTGGGAGAAGTGGGGAGGGGATATTTGGAATTTTGGGTTTATAAGATTTTGGGAAAAGGGTTATAGTAAGTATGAGGATATGGGGGGTTTAGGGTGTTTTTTGGGAGATATGATTAGGGGGAAGGGGAAAGGGAGGTATTTGGAAGGGGGATGATAGATGAGGAATTGTGAAGGAGGAAATAGGGATTGTGTTTTGATTTTGGGGAGGATGAGAAGATTGGGATGGGTTTGATATTTGTGATGGGGGAGATTGAATATTGATTTGTTTGGATTGTTGATAGTGGGGTGGAATAGAGGAGAAAGGGGAGTGTGATTGAATGGTTGTTGATTGGATGATAGTGGATTTTTGTAGTAATTGGATGTGGGTTGAGGGATTATGAGAGGGGGTAGTGGTTTTGGGGTTGGGGTTTGGGTGGTAGAGTGAGTAAAAAGAGTGGTTTTTTATGTGGGTTGTGTTGTATTTTTGTGTTGTGTTGTATGTATGGTTTTGTTATTGTGTTTGTTGTGGGGGTATTTTATTTAGTTGTAGGGTTAGTAGAGTAATAGTAGGTATTTTGATATGAGTAGGGTAGGGTATTGGGTTTTGGGGTTTTGTTAGGTGTGTTTGGGGGATAGATAGAGAGATTAGGGTAATTATTGTTTAGTAAAGTGTTTGTGTAAGTTTGATGGTGATGGATATGAGGAGTTGTTTATATGGTGGGGGTATATTGTGATTTTGTGATTTATTTTTGAGATGTATTTAGATTTGTGGGATTGTTTATTTTGTGGTTTGATGGGTGTTGGGTGGAGGTGGGGGGGGGTGATTGTGGTGTGTTTGTGTAGGGGGGGTGTGTTGAGAGGGGGGGGTGAGTGGGTTTTTTTTTAAGGGGATGAATGATATGATGATTATTATAATTGGATTATGATGGGATGGTGATGATGATAATGATAGTTGATGATGATAATGATAATAATAAGAGATTATGAAAGGGTTAAATGGTGGGGAAAGATTTGTTATTTTTGTGAAAAGGTGTTGTATTATTAGATGATAGTTTTTGAAAGAGGTGGATGGATGAATATGTGATGGGGGGTTAAAGGTTGGGAAATAAGATATGAATTTGGTAAAATGGTTTAATAGGTTAGGTGAGGTTGTGGAGTGAATAGTGAGAGATGGGTTTTGTTATTTAATTATTTAATGAGAGTATTGTTTATGGATGTAAGATTGATAATGATACTTATAGATGTTATAATGAATATTATAATTATGTAATGATATGATGTTAATTATAGTATGTATATAGGGATGTAATGATAATGATATGAGGGATTATAATGGGATGATGTATGATATAGTGTGAGGATAAGGTTTAAAATAAGTTATAAGTAGATTGATATGATATTAATGATGGTAGGATTTTTGTATGATATATGATAATTAGATGAATATGATAATGTAATTATAATGATCATGATTATTTAATATCAGAATGAATATATATTAATAGCACAATTGATAATTAGAAAATCATCCATATCCATCATCCATCACCATCACATCAACATCACCATCAATATCAATCACCATCACCATCACCATCACCATCACCATCAACCATTACCATCACCATCAACCATCACCATCCCAATCATCACCATCATCCATCACCATCACCATCACCATCACCATCAACCATCAACAACACCATCACCATCCATCAACCATCACCATCATCATCCAAATCATCACCATCATCCATCACCATCATCATGACCATGACCATGACCATGAACATGACCATGACCATGACCATGACCATCATCATCATCATCACTACAAACACCATCATCATCACCATCAAATCATTACAATCACCACTGTCAGCCAGGGCTGTCAGCACCATCACCATCATCGTCACTGTCACCATCATCACTGTTATCATTATCATCACTTTAATTGTCACCTTCATCACCCCCATTACCTGTACCATTATCACTATATTCATAATTTTCACTGTGACTGTCATCATCATCATCATCATAATCATCACCATCCTAATAATAACCACCTAATCACCACCATCATCACCCCCTAATCATCACGATCCTAATCATCACCATCACCATCACGATACATTACCATTACCATCACCATACATTACCATCACCATCATCATCATCATCACCATCATTCTCACCGTTCTATTATCTCCATCACAATTGCACAGACCTAAGCTTAAGAGGTTCTCTTCACTATTAGACCCTTCTGACATACCACCAATCATTAAAGTAATACATGTTTTTAGGTACTTAAGCTTACGTGCAAAGTTAGGTGTCACAAGTGCAGTCATGCGAGTGATTGGATGAGTTCATTCTCACCTCCTGGTAGATCTTGATTGCCCTGTCGGTGTAATCCTTGGCATTCTTATAGGCCTCGGAGCGAGACAGAGTGTTGTCCCCACCACAGTTATTCCACCCATCCAAAATGAACGCCATCTGAATGAAACTCTGGCCAAGCTTGAACTGCAGGTTACAAATAATAGGACAAAAACAAACATAGCTCACTTCTTGAGAAAAGAAAACAAACAAACAAACAAACCAATAAACAAATTATGCATCACTGCTCTAATGATGCCTTGACATATGCAAATTGTGTGAAAACTGTAATTTACACAAGACATAGAGATGCCTAAGTGAGGGTAGCTGACACTAAAAAGAGAAAAAAAAAATCATTTTCAGACAATCTCTGTGATATGTTCACACATGTACTCAGACTATGTCAGACAACTAGAGGAAGAATATGGAAGGGGTTAGAAAGCACAGCACCATGGTCTCCATACGCAACTAGAAATGTCGCTTTGGCGACTGGTATGCCTCCGCCATAATGCATGATTTTCCCAATAGGTCTAGATAGTACATGTGGACAATGTGTGATTACATTTTCACAAAATTGGCAAAATATTGAAATGACAAGTTTGTCACAAATGTGTTGAATGTTCACCTTCCTTGACCTAGGTTTAATTGGATGAATAGGAGAGCATGTATCTAGGGATTTAAGGACTTTAACTCGACTTTGACCCATTCATACATTTAGGCATTGAGTAATTTTCAAGGTACAGGTGTGGAGAAAAAGTGCAATTTCTGAATTGAATAGTAAATTGTTACCATTTTCATCTGGCCCTTGACCCTAAAATTCATAAGATAATCACTTTCAGGTAGAACATGCATAATATGTACTATGTTTCAAGATAACTTGAGCCACTTCCGAGATATGGAGGAAAAAGTTAGTTCAGCACTTTCACTTCATCTTTGACCTTTTGACCTTTGAGGCAAAAAAAGAAGAAGGAAAAAAAAAAACTTTCCAGAGAATTTCTATTAGGTTACACATGTATGCAGACACCAAGTGTAAAAAAAAAATAACCCTGCTGGCATTGCATGATAGGAGGGAAATAGTAAAATTTTGAAGTGTTCCACTTGACCTTTGACCACTGACCTTTGACCCCATGAACACTACATTCTGTAGATAATCACTTCCAGTCAGTATATGTATATACTATGTTCCATGAAGATACCTTGAACAATTTTCCAAGGTATGGAGAAAAAAAAAAAAGTTTTAATATTTTTACTTGACCTTTTGACCTTTGACCTTTGACCTCATGACCCAAACTTTCACCAGATAATCTTAATTTGGTAATACATGTATACACTAAGTTTTAAGAAAATATCTTCAGGCATTCAATAGATATGGTGGAAATAGTGAAATTTTATGTATTTGACCCTGACCTTTTGACCTTTGACCTTTGACCTCATGACCCAAACTTTCACCAGAGAATCTTAATTGGGTGATACATGTATACACTAAGTTTCCAGAAAATATCTTCAGGCATTCAATAGATATGGTGGAAATAGTGAAATTTTATGTATTTGACCTTGACCTTTTGACCTTGAGCATGTGCACCCAAAAGTTGATAGGCACAATTTCACCCCCTAATACACATACATGCCAAGTTTCATTAGGATACCTCAACAGGTTTTGATAGTTACCTTGTCCACAAAATTCATTACGGACGGACGGAAGGAAGGACGGACGGACGGACGGACGGACGGACAACCCGAAAACATAATGCCTCCGGCACCACTTCGTGGCGGAGGCATAAAAAACTGACTCAGCTTCAGCAAACTGCAGCTAATTTGTACAAATCTATATCCTTCAGACCGTAAGGTGATACCATCGGAAGCCCAACTCGGCTATCCAACACCGCAGCTCGGGAAACGATGAATAAACATCGGAGTATCACGACACGCTCTCACTCTCACCTTGTGTACATCTCCCTCCAGTGTTTCACGGATGGCGATGGATTTCTTCCCGTAGTCAATGGCCGGCCGAAGTTCATTCAGCTGGCTCCTCGAGAAGAAATTGTACTTGGTCCGCGTCACCTGGAAAAGGAAACACACGTACAAAACGTTTTAATGCACTTCGACAGTGACAGGGGTCGACAAAGTAAAAGGACATGTTTTGACCTCATTTGTAAAGTAATAGAATTTCAATTTATTCATATTCCATGATTGGCACAAGATCTTGAATGCTCTGTACTAGACAACGCGCCTGAAAATGTATCACCTGACCACATGCAGTGTTATTTTACTGGCGCCAAGCCAAAGGTGAGCAAAGGTGAAATAGAATAAGTGTATTGTATGATAGGTAATCATATAATTGAAGAGCAAATACCGAATTTGAAATGGTACACGAAAGAGGATACAACATTTGTTGTCATGAAAACGTATATCAGAAACACTGGATTACCAATGCATGATTTCAAAGCATTTCTCCTCAGTGTACACTTTTCATCCATCCATTCATCCATCCATCCATTCATTCATTCATTCATTCATTCATCCATTCATCCATTCATCCATTCATTCATTCATCCATTCATTCATTCATTCATCCATTCATTCATTCATTCATTCATCCATCCATTCATCCATTCATCCATTCATCCACTCATTCATTCATTCATTCATTCATCCATTCATTCATTCATTCATCCATCCATTCATCCATTCATCCACTCATTCATTCATTCATTCATTCATTCATTCATCCATCCATCCATCCATTCATTCATTCATTCATTCATCCATTCATTCATTCATTCATTCATTCATTCATCCATTCATTCATTCATTCATTCATTCATCCATCCATTCATTCATTCATTCATTCATTCATCCATTCATCCATCCATCCATCCATTCATTCATTCATTCATTTATTCATTTGGCAAAATATAAACCAACATATATCATTACAGAGAAGTGAACAATACTAAGGCCGAGACATCTGTGCTTGTATGCGGAACCCCCATTTATAAAGAAAGAAAAAAAAATAATGCCTTTTGACATCTATGACATGTCTAGAAATTCGACCAAAATACTTTAAAAAAAAATTTGACACTATCACACATTTGCCATATCAGCAACTGAACAGTATCATGTGACTTCACTCTTCACTGTGGTAAGTCATGGTACAGTGTATTTGGAATCACTTATGAGTTGCTCTACCTCATCAAAGCATGTACAGGCCAGGCCATAAAGATCCACCATCCTCTCTGGGCGGGCACCAAGCTCCTCCAGCTCAGTAGACAAGGCCGTCTTCAGGAGATTGTACGCTTCCTCGTTCTTCCCCGCTTGCATTCTGTCGACATGCACAAGCCAACAAATAAGGCAGTGTTCAAATTAATGAATTCTTGCTTTGTGCTGTTGGTTTTTTTTTTGTAACTGACTGACAAATTGCCCTTCAGCGAGATATATACACAGATCATTCAGAGTTTTTAGTAGTAGCCATGATAAAACACCATGGCCATACATATTCAGGCCGACTTGAACCAAGGATCTTCTGATTGCTAGATGAGAGGGTCATATCCACTGGACTACTAAGCTTCTGCTCGAAAACCAGTTCTGTTCTTGTCCTTTATAGCAAGCAGGTACTGAGTATTTACTCAACTTAAAGGATTCTTTCATCGAGTTAAATTCTTTCATCGAGTTAAATTCTTTCGAGTTTTTTTTTAATTGCAACTACTAAAAACATAACATAATTGGTACTCATTTATGTCGATAAATGTCAATTTGTCAACCAGTTGTGGTGAATATGACAGCAGACTGCATTTCAAAGCAATACATATTATGTAAAACATTAGGACGCGAGGGGGGCACTGTGGTCTCTTGACTTGGATGCACAGGTACCGACATCGAGTCCCATCAAATGGTTACAGTCATTGAATGAGACGGTTTTATCCTCGATGTCCCTCTCAACTCAGGGGGTGTGAAAATGAGTACCTGGCAAAGCTGTGGTAACAAGAGCGGCAGGGCCCTGTGTAAAATCATACTTTCCTCTCATGATGTATTTGACCTTCATTTTCTGTTATTTCTTGAGTAGAACGTGACAGAACAGAACTTTCTCTTAATATTTGTTACGTCCCTGACATTTGTTGTAACCTTGTAAAACATTAATTCATACAGGACTTTTAATCACGTTACTCTCAGTCTGTCTGAAGCTATCACTCCGTCAGAAAAGAGCAGTACACACACACACATGTATGGGCAACCATGCTATACATAAAGACAAAGAGACAGAGAGCCAGATATAGATACAGGGAAATATATAGTAGTAAGGCAGGGGTTAGGAAAGAAAGAAAGAAAGAAAGAAAGAAAGAAAGAAAGAAACAAAGAAAGAAAGAAGAAAGAAACAAACAAACAAACTAAGAAACAAAGAAAGAAAGAAAGAAAGAAAGAAAGAAAGAAAGAAACAGAGAAAGAAAGAAAGAAAGAAAGAAAGAAAGAAAGAAAGAAACAAACAAACAAACTAAGAAACAAACAAAGAAAGAAAGAAAGAAAGAAAGAAAGAAAGAAACAGAGAAAGAAAGAAAGAAAGAAAGAAAGAAAGAAAGGCAATACACAAATGAAAGACAGAGTAATGCATGAAATGGGAATACAGTCAACCTGTTTAAAGCAACCACCGACTATAATGACCACCTGCCGTATGCGACCACTAAACACAATTCCCCCAAGAGAAAAGCCATGTTCACGACCCTGTCTATATAGCGGCCACCTGCCTACAATGGCCACTTTTTTTCATCTCCCTTGGGGTGACCACTATAGACAGGTTTGACTGTATAAGTAAAACAGAAAGGTAAGAATATAATCAAAATGAAGAAATTGGTTTAAGAACAGAGAGAAACTCTAAAAATGTACACAGTGAAAAAACAAACAAACAAACAAACATGTCCACTTTCATAGACAGAGTAGAGTGAAGGAAATATTTCGGTTCTCCAACAACCATCAATTTGCCAGAATTTGCAATAACCTCCCCACAACCTCCACTCACACGAGTCTGGAGACCTGCTCGTAGCGACGGGAGACTTCTTCTTGGGTGGACGTCGCATCCCCGGCCAGCTGCTCCAGACTCTTGGTGTAGCACCCCAGGAGGGTGTCCGCCCACCGTGGGTTGTCCTTCTCTCGCTGATGGAGATTTCAGAGATGGGAGGAAAAAGTTTTGTTGATTTCCGGAAACTACTGTAACACCAGAAACACTTGCAGCATGAAACTTTAATGAATAGAAGTCTACAGTCTTTTTCCCAGCTTAAAAACTTTTGCAAATTGCCACTGGCATTCAATGCATTGTGCAGACAAAACCTTTCGCGCATCTTGGCTCTGTGCAAAATTTGTAAAAGTGTCATGCATGCAAAACTTTCTGGATTTCCATTATTGACAGAGGACATAATCTGTGGTTGATCTTCTTTCATGAAGGCTGAGGAGGGAAATGGGGATTAAATTGCTCCCCTCTGTTAAAATTTGGCTAGCATTCCACTCATTCAGTGCCTGTTTTATCTTTATAAGTGGATCAACTGTTGCTTGGTCTAGTATCGGCAGAGAATCAAACATTATTTTACATCAGTGAATTCTCCTGCAATATATATTAATATTAACATTTCGTGCAATAGTTCTGCAACGCGAGACCTTGTTATGAGGCTTCTTGACTTTTTTTTCCAAATCTTGTGCAACTTTTAGGAAAGAATTTGCATTTGCATATTTTATCATGATTGCACCAATGATGACAGAAATTGGGGGGGGGGGGGAGGGAGCAAAATTCGCCCCCTTGGATTTAGCACAGCTAAAAAAAGCCCAGCCTGATTAGGATTAAGGAAGGAGATTGTTAACTGGACCAAAAAGACAAAGTCAAAACAACAAAGACATCACGAGTGCTTTCCTGACAGATATGGTATCAGAACTGCTATTAAAAAGATTCTAACTTTCTGGAACAGCAAACATGGACGCATCATGAATAAATTCCCAGAATTCATCAGGGAACAGGAAAATTATGACAAATCATCCAAGTCTGAGTTTGGAAATATCTTTTCGATTGACATAAATGTAGACTGTTTTACATTAATGTAATATTCGTAGGAGAAACACTCAGTCTGCTTTAATAGAGATATTCAAATCAAATCATCATTCTATTGAACTGATGTCTCTAAGGGACAAGTTCACCTTCAGAGACATGTGGGTTGAGTGAATGCAGCAGTATTAGTAGAACACATCAGTGAGAGTTTGAGGAAAATTGGACAATCTGTTCAAAAGTTATGAATTTTGAAGTTTCTACTCAGTCATGGCTAGATGAGAAGACTACTATAGCTTGTGACTATAGCTTGTCCCATGTGTACAAAAATATAAAGAAAGAATAAAGAAAATTCAAAACATTTTCACTTTACTCGCATAACAAAAGAACATTCGACTTCTCTCTTTCAGAAGGCAGGGTGAATAATATTACCCTTAACATACGTTAGTAACAAGTCAAAGAAATGTGCAATTTATTCAAAAAGTAAAGTTTTATGAAATTCTACTTTTATTTTCCTTATATCGTTCTACGCAAGTGACATCATACACTGTAGTAGTCTTTTTATCCAGCAGTGACTGTGCAGATACTTTAAAATTTCATAATTTTCGAACGGATCGTCGGAATTTCTCCAAACTCTCATTATTGTGTTCTACTAATATTGATGCATTCCTTCAACCCACATGTGTATTATGAAGATGGACTTGTCCTTTAAATAAAAAATTCTTCTTTGCCCATCGATGACAAAATAAAACTACTGCCACTTGCACCAGTAAAGCAAGGTGGAATTGTGTAAACTTTAGCAACAGAAGGATTATCATTTCACTCATTGTTACACTTAATGACATCATGGCATATTCCTTGATGAGTCAGATTCTGAAACAGGTGAATATCCCTTAATGTGGATTGAAAATCCTGTGGGTGAAATATCCGTAGGGAACAACCGAGGCTGTGGTACTAGATTAAAGGGACTGTATAGTACTGGTTGAGGTGGGGATTCAGGTTTATAACATTCCTAAGTGACATAATGAGAAACCTCTTATGAAATACAAAAGAGCATGTAATTTTAAGAAGGATTCAATGTTTATTTGATGAAAATTGGTTTTCAAATGGCCGAGATATTAAGAAAAGTGATAATAATAAAAGGCGACCGGCCACACCTTTTATTAGGATCTCTTTGCTTCACCTTGTTGTTGGATATCTCAGCCATTTCAAAACCGATTTTCATCAAATACACTTTTGATACCCCTTAGAATTGCATGCTCTTTGACATCTCATAGAGTGGTTTCTGAATATCTCGCAAAACGTTAAAAGCTAAATCCTCACCTCACCCAGAACTGTACAGTCCCTTTAAAATGACGACTGACAATACTTGAAGAGTTTTATTGCAAAATGAGCTAAGCACCATTTTTAAACATTTCAAAGTAAGTCCACCATCGGATAGAGCCACACTAAATCTTAATTGCGACATAACAAGGAATATTCTAGAAGTTATGATTAAAAATATCCTGTATTCTCTGATCATTTTCTTTGTTTTTTTTAGCAGCTTAAATCACAAATATCTCAATTTAACAAGAGTGGAATTAGCTCGTTCTGCCATATAAATCTTTACTTGGAGAGGATCCTTTCAGCAAATCCCTTCCCCCAGAAAGGATCTACAGCAATCTTCATTTCAAAAAAAGAAGAAGAAATGTTTGCATCTGCCTTTGAAGACACTGCACTGAAATTGATGGGAATAAAATGAAAGAAAAATATGACAAAAAACACCGTCTCTGATGAAACATTCAGAGTAATTAAAGGTAGCAAGCTCTCTTGTGTAAACTGTTCCTCCTATTACGCTAAATATGTACATTACAAGTTTGAGAATCATCTAGAAACAAGAGCACCAAACAGTAAAAAAAAAATTATCCTGAATGTGCTGCTCCCATTTTTCTCCCTCTCAAAAAAAGAAAAAAGAAAATCAACCTACTCACCTGCTGCCAGTATTTGAGCAGGGTGGAGCTGTAGTCCTCCCGGTACAGGTGGTCAAAGACTGGCCAGTCCAGCAGGAACTCCTGCAGCCTGGACCTGTCCTCAATGGCAATGAGGTGAATGGGCAATTCCTGTGCGTGATAGAGTACAGAAAGGTTCGTGAAACAGAAAAGGGCCTATTCTCACTCAAGGAGACATCGCTGCGACTTGTGTGACTTGAAGGACCATAAAATGGCTTGCGCTCTCACCAAGAAGGCAACTCCAGGGCGATACTGTATACATTGCATATTTCGCGAGGTTTTTATATTCACAAATTTCTCCGAGTTGGGTACTAATCGCAAGTTATTATGAACTTTGACCTCCACAGGAATGTGACTTGCACGTCCCTTTCATTGCTGAGCTTCAGGTTTGCCAATTTTAACACTCATGAAATTATCAGAAAGTCCTGATTTCTGAAAAATTAAACTTGCTAAATGCATGGCGTATAAAGTATCTGAAACGCCTTAAAACAAGGTGACAACTTATTTGCTCGGAAGTCACAGGGACATTGCTGCGATGTCTCTAAGACATATTCTCAGTCAACAAAGATCTGCGTGATGTCTCCACATAATCGCTGGTAGGTGCCCATGGGTCTCTGCAAGGTTGCAGACAAAATTAGTCTCCATGACCTGGCAGCAACTAAGGAGACTTCGCGGAGACATATCCAAGGAGACCAGCTAGAGAGCATAAGAAGTCTCCAAACCTGTTTCATTCTCTCCCGACTCCCTGTAGACCAGGCTAGTCTCCAGGGGATGTCTCTGCGATCAGCAATTAGACTTGAGTCCCCACTATGCCGTCATCTCGTCTACAAGCCTACAAGATACCCGCTTAAACCCAAGATTACTCCCCATGCCTACAAAATGCAACAATCTTCACCTAAATCCAAGGACATACATACATTACATTCTAAGGTTTTTTTTTTTTTTTCACTGCATTTATAGACATTTTCCCATAGCACTTCAGTTATAAGCTTTTCAATTAGCCTTTAAATGCTATACATATTTCATTACTGGAATTCAATTTGAATGCAAATTTGTTCTTGTGATACAGAGCAAGCCTCATGCTAGCTTTACAGTACTTAAGAACAAACTCTTTTAAGCATGAAATGCACATTTCTAAGTAAGCTACTCTGGGTTATCATGACTGCTTCACCCCAAATCTTATCAAGGTCAGTATAAGCCTCATAAATGATGTAGCAATAAATATGAAGAATATACCAGTCAGGGCACATTGCTAACTTTGATATACGAGTTAGCCAGGGTGAAAGTAGATATGGACCAGGACAACAGCACATTGCTTGCCCAGCAGAAGAGACATAACCTGAAATTAAAACCCCAAATCAAATTTCCTGTTACAACATAATTCAACACATTTTTTTTTTTTTTTTTACAGGCTCTTTCGTGATGTAATCATAACTTTTTAGTGTGTGGGATTTTTTTAATAGAGCCTATGCAAACCTTAAGCCCTCCTGCTGGGCAGGCAGCATGTAACTTGCTTGATTACTATGAGGAGTTTTTGTGAACTTACCTCCACTTTCCGCTCCACAGACTTCACCTCAGAAAAGAAATCTGCCAGTTTCCTGTGCCACCATTCTTGTTTGCTTGTCTTATTGCCAAAATACCTTCGAATAAAAAGAGAAGAAATAAGCATTTGCTTTCTGGACATACACACAGCTTTCCAGCAACCACATGCAGAGGCTCAAATGCTCATAGATTGAAACTATGTAAGAGCACATACATTTAGAAAGCCTATGTGTGATAATCCTGAAGTTTGTGTTTGATGGCTCTACAGAACAAAATGTAAAATTTGGGTGCTATTTCTCTATTAGGGGAGGACCCTTCCTCCATGGACCAATTTCACTCAACAATCTGCAGATCTCTCACCAATACTCAACTGGATTCTTTCAATCACACACCACTCCCACTCCCCTCCTCATCTCTCTCTCTCCCTCTCTCTTCCTTCAAATCTCTCTCTTTGTTTGGGGTATTTTTTTATTTTATTTTTTTTGATTGGGGATAAATTTCATTCATTGTAAAACCTTAACCCCTTGAATGGAGACTAGTCCCGAGCATACTCTGGCAGGTGTCTATGGGAAACACATGTTATGGCAAAAAATCAGCCCGTCTTCAACCAGGTGATAACATCGGAGATCGCTGGACTCACTTTCTCCTGACAGCTTTGCTGAGGGCCCTGTGGTAGAAGTCCAGCCTCCCCTCCCCACTGTCTCCAAAGGGTCTGATGAAGGGTTTGAGGGCACGGTAGACCACCGCCCACTTGGCTGCTGGGAGGGGGGCCATGTCGTGGTACTTCTTCTCACTGCCTCCTCCGGCTGAAAAAGAGCACAATTTGGAAAACCATGACATAATTGGAATTTAAATTATGCAAAGCCTACGACTGTGAAATGGCATTGTCAAAGCTAGGTGAACCTGAAGATAATTGCAACTTTGAGAGATTTTGACTTAAGGGAAGACAGTTAAAGGGGTGGTATAGTTTTGGTTGAAACAGGCAATAAGGTTTCAACTTTTTACAAGATGATTAGAAACCACTTATATGTTCTATTAAAGAGGAATTAAAAGTTTATTTGATAAAAATTGTGTATAAAATGGCTAAGATACCCAGAAAACAAAGTAAACAAAAGTGGTCCTAATGAAAGGTGGTATGTAATTGCATGAGGCTCTCATTCACACAAAGCACACTTCGCACTGCAATATCTTCTGAATCAGACATTGCATTGAATGTATTGACTTCTCTGTCAATTGTAAAACTGTAATTTTGCTTCACTTGGATGAAACCATTCTATGGAGAAGAGACCAAGGTCTCATTTAAATAAAGATGTCATAATTGCAATTCCTGCCAGAATGGCAACTTCTCGTAGCAACAGCCAATCATGAAGTAGGATCCGATGCCACTAAAAAATCATGTCAGTCCACCAGATTTCCAAAGAGGCTGTCATTCGGTGGCGCTTAAATATCAAAAACAGATTTTTACGTTTCTGCTCATTTTGGACCGAGTGTAGCAAATAAAAGCTGCTGAAAACTGCTCATCCAATAGTGGTGAGCCAATAGAGTAAAATGGAGTCAAAAGGGGCCTGAGCTTTCGATCCTAGCAGAATCTTCGTCAGAGGCAAAATGAAAATTTTGAAAATGAACAATAAAAATTTTGGGCTACTACATTTCTTTTTGGGGGCCACAAAAATTTCAGATTTAAAGATTATAGTGGCCTGTTTAGTGTCCAGTCCTGTATAATTATTGCAACTTTTTATGAGATGTGGCCCAGAAGACCATCTTACTCTTATTCCCCGGCATGAGGTTGTCCTCATCTCCCAGGATGAGGAGGAGCTCAGTCTCCAGGAGTCCGGTGGCGGAGCACTCCAGGAGACAGAGGGTGGCCACCAGGAGCATGCCTCCATTCTCCTCCTCAAACCGTGTAAACACCTGTTCAAGGAGCCTAGGCACAGTAGGGTAAAACACAAACGAGAAGGTTACAAACTGCAATGATGAAATGGTCAGATGTATACTCCATGCAATATCACTTCCTCTTCAAAGTGTTTCAGCTGTTCCTGGTCAGTGGACAGACACTCTGATAGAAAATGCATTCTATAGAAACAATATGCCAGAGCTGTCAGAAACTACCTCATTGAAATGGTTATCAGACTGAAGACATAAGCACCATGATGCATTCATTTTAATGTGGAATTTGGATTCTGTTGTATCTCTAAGAGAACTTGACCTCTCAAAAAGAAAAAGTTGGCAATGGCAAAAGGAGGTCTAAGTATTCCGTAAGAGTTCACTCCTTACATATTAATTTACAGTTCAATCATACTTCACAACTGAGGAGATAATGTGTTGTAGGTAACACATGGATTTTAAAGTCAGTGGTTAGGACTATATTAACCAACTGGGGAATTGCTGATGTGCGATGTCATTGTAGTATATGAAAATGAATAAAAGACATATGATCGCCATGTGGCCTTGAATACTGATTGCCCTGGATGGCTTCTCCAGTGCAAGCACTGTTCTCTCATAGGACCATCACTGATATCTCAAGCATCACCAGGCACACATACCTACACCTGGGTTAAAACGGACATCATGGATATAACGTATGCACTAGACAGGATTGAACTCATGACTTCCTACTTAAGAGCTGGGGGGGGGGGGGCAGTAAACACAATACCACAGTGGTCTCTCAGTGATGGTGAGTCAATGATAACATCGTGTTGCAAGAGGCAGACATTCACACACTCACTCAAACAGTCCGTCGGCCAAGCTGTTGATCTTATCGTTGATGCGGTCAAAGAGGCCAAAGACGCGGAGCTCCTCGCACGCGATGGACAGCCAGAGGGGATTCTGGGACGACTCCTTGGCCAGCAGACTGACCATCTGGTCCTCGTCCAGCTTCTTGTTGTACTTGCCCAGCATCTCGGTCACTATTTGCTGCAAAGTCCAGTCATTGATAATGGTGCCAACATGAAATTTCCATACAGAAACTAATCATAACTTATTAATTCCCCATCAATTGTTTCAGTCACGACATTTTTAAAGTCATCCTTGCAGCTTTTCATCCTATTGCCAAGATTTCTCTCTGTCATTGGTTCTATGTAACTATATCAAACAAATGAACAGTGCTGGGGAAATTTGTCCTGTACATTGTGACTTTGCACCTTATAGCACCTGAACTAGTACAGACATTTCAACACCGACTCATTTATCAGCATCAAAAAGTACACACCATTAAACAAGGAAAAATAAAACTGAAACTATAACAATCAAAAGACTCTTTGCCTTGTACTCATAAAACTCAACCTCAACTGAAGAACACGATGAGGCAGTGTACATGGTAATTAACTCTGCAGACAGTCACATTTACTATGAGGTGTATTGTTCACATTTGAACTTCCATGGTATACTACAATGGTCATTTGTTGTCTCCATTCTAATTGGCCAAATACAATGGCAATAGAGTCTGCAATAATTCACTTGGTCCCATTCTCATTCATAAAGTATCATGGTATTTCTGGCCCCCAAAATTTTCTTCTCCAAATTACACACTGTGCATGCACATATCTCACATGAAGATAAGCAAGAAGATATGTCAGGTCGCATGAAAAACACACTGCTGAACAATCGCTGGTATTTGGTGAGATGATTCATGCCCAAGTCTCACATGATTGTTCGAGCAAAGTTTGAAGTACAGTACTCTCCGCGTAATCGGGTATCGCTTAAACGGGTACTCCGCTTAATTGGGTAGTAATGTAAAAGTCAGTCCCAATGCACATTAAAATTACCTGATAATCGGGTTGCCTCTCCGCATAAATGGGTAAATAATTTCTTGTAGTCTAATTTCTACCCACATTTTATCGCAGATAAAGCACTTTAAGAAATCATGAATGTCTAATATATTTCCTCGGCTAATCGCATTCTCTGCTTAATTTGCAAAGAAGACCGATCATTTGGGGAGTGATTTAACGTGAAAAAAAAATGTACCAGTACCGACTTGCCACACGTAAACGAACATTGCACACGCAGCTGGCACTCACAATTGAATAGACAGACGGGAGTTAAACACACTTGCGCTCCTCCCTTGCTCCACAACAACATTCACAATACGAGAAGTTTGCAACAGAAATCAGGTCATGCACCACCTCCACAATTTTGCTTTTCCCCAGTCACTTCTCGAAAAGTAACCCGACGTTCTACGTGACTATAGTGCACGCAAATAGACGTGTTCATTTCGGAAAACGCCTGCGTGTTAGCGAGGAGTCAAACGACAAAGTTTTCTGAAGACATATTTATTCATAAAAAGAGTGTAAATTATCACTCGTGACTGAGCAAGTGTAAGGTATGTGTAATGTGCCATGCAAGCACGCGTATTAAGCATACAGTGAAGGTGTTTGGTGCAGTGTACAATGCATGTACATACACATTGTGTGTGTCAATTATGAATAATATGTGTTCTTCTGTTAATCGGGTACTCCGCTTAATCGGGTAAGAAACGCTCTGCCCGAACCTACCCGATTATGCGGAGAGTACTGTACTACAATGTGTTATTATTTGGAAATGCATTTTGTGGTGCACTTGCAGTCACATTACAAACTAGAGAAGCACTCTGAGTGCGCAGACCTCCACCAAGCAGTTCATTTCCACCACAGATCTTGTTCTCCAAATGAGATTAGTGATTTTCACCCATACGTATGCATGCCGAAAATAGCCCGATTTCCCAATATAGAAGCCTTTTGTTATGTCATCAACTTCCAGCTGCACGGCACCTCATCGGCCTAGCAGAAACTAGAGCACATACTTAAGTGCATGTACGCAAACCTGAAATATGCACAGCTTACTCCCAAGTTCATCACCCCTACCGGCCAAATATTTAAAAAATCCCTCAAAAAATCCATAAAAATTTCTGGATCACTACCAAAATTTAATCGTCCTTTCCTGGTGTCATTCTTAACCTTTCCTGCAAGTTTCACCCAAATCTGTTCACAGTTATTTGAGTTATTTTGCACACAGACACACAAACCATGCCAATGAAAACATAACCTCCTTCCTTGGCATAGGTAATGAAAAGAGTGAAACACTGGAGTATTTCACTGTTAGTATTGATACAAGAATGCGTCACATCCCACCTGTCTTGCTGTCATATCCAGCGGCATGACGACGACCTCGTCCGGAGACACCGCCCTCTTGAAGAGTTCCTTGTGGGGCGGAGTGTCGTCAATCATGGAGAGGATGACGCGGACCTGATGAGCCAGTGTCCGTGGCAACCAGCTGAGGATGGCTGATCCCTGGTCGTCATCAAACTGTGGAGTAAGCATGCACCAGCCAAATATCAGTTCATCCAGTTAGTGCAATTCATCAGTCATTTTCTTTTTCCAACTTCATTCAACACATTTTTACTTATTACCATTCCTCTTCAATAAGGTTTTGCTGTAATTGTCAGGAATTCTTTAAAAATTACTATATTATAAAGTTTCCATCAGCTATTACAACATATCAAAGTTGGAATTCTTATCAACACCCGAGTGTCTAATAAAAAGCCTACCATACCCTTGCCAGAGGAGCACTCGAACACTCCCAAAGTGTACCATACCATGCCAAACGTGGACCACTTTCCAATGTACTCAAAAAGCGTACCATACCATGCCAAAATGTGGATCGCTTTCCAATGTACTTAAAAAGCGTACCATACCGTGCCAGAGAATGCTCGAACGCAACATGGGTCCAGAAGTGCACCGTACCAGAAGTTCACATGAGAAACTAGATATATCGCTACGGCGACTGATATGCCTCCGCCATCATGCATGGTTCTCCTAATAGGTCTATAGTACAATGTCTTGACAATGTGTGATGACAGTTTCACACAATTGGCAAAATATTAAAATGACAGGTTTGCCACAAATGTGCTGAATGTTCACTTTCCTAGAACTAGGTTCAATTGGATGAATTATTCAAATGTCAGAGTGCAGGTATTTGGGGAACTAATGATTTCTACTTGACTTTTGACCCTTTTATAAGTTTATGCTTTGAGTAATTTTCAAGGTATTGAGAAAAAGTATAATTTCAGTATCAAATGGGAAAATAGCATTATCTAAACCTGGTCTTTGACCGTTGACCTCACAGTTCCACAGAGAATCACTGTTAGGTAGAACATGCATAAATATGTAAGTTTCATGATGATACCTTGAGTTACTTTCGAGATATGGAGGAAAAAGTGCAATTTAGTACTTTCCCTTGACCTTTGACCTTTTGGCAAGAAACTTCCCCAAAAATATATATTGGGTAATACATGCCATACATCCAGTTAAAAAAAAAAAAAAAAACCTTCAGGCATATTGCATTTTAAGGAAAGTAGTGATATTTTGAGGAGTTGACCTTGACCTTTGACCCCCCTGACCTTTGACCCATGACCCCCAACTTCCCTAGATAATCACTGCCCATCGGTACAAGCATATATACTAAGTTCTATGAAGATACCTTGAACCATCTGCAAGATATGGAGAAATATGTGGAATTTCAATTTTTTTTTTCACAAAATAACCTGTGACCTTTGACCTTTGACCCTGTGACCCTAAAATCCACACAAAGTATTACCCTCAAGGATATACCCTCATACCAAGTTTGATGTAAAACCACCACACGGTTCTTGAGATATCGACAAAAACAAAACGGGACGAACGGACGTACGGACGGACGTACGGACGGACGTACGGACGTACGGACGGACGGACGACCCGAAAACATAATGCCTCCGGCCACTTCGTTGCGGAGGCATAAAAATGTTCATAACACACACAATGTCATAATACAAAGAGTTGAATCTCTTTATTACGGACACCTGCACGTAAAGTTGAATCTCTTTATCACGGACACCTGTACGTAGCGTTGGGCACAAGGTGAATGAACACATTGCTACAAAACTTGCGACCCCTCTTGACTTGAGGCCAAAAATATCTCATAAGATACGCTCTTTCCACAAAGTGCTTGAATGTTCCCAATCTGGCACAGTACGGTACGGTTCAGTTTGCCTCAGAGCGCTCGAACACGGCCTTTACAATGAACCCGGCCAAGCAAGCTCGGGACCAGATGAGGACCATACCTGATTGAGGGCATCGATGTAGATCACCAGGGGCTGGGTCTGGGTGTTGGACAAGACGCTGCACGCCAGCTGACAGCACGCCTCCAAATCTTTGGGAGCTGAAGCCTCCTGATGAAAGGAAGAGTCCACACAAGACATATGTGATAGCAGAGGTAGTAACAACAGTTGACGGTGATGATGACAATAACAGATTTTGATGGTGATGATGATAATGATTTATTGAAAGATTGAATGCAAATACCGAAGAAGGAAGAGGAAGAAAAGAACAAAAGGAGAAGATTAAAATGGAGAAGAAAGAAGAAAAGGAGGAAGAAAAATGACATGAAGTAGAAGTAGAAAAGAAGAAAAAGCTAAGAGAGAATGACAAACCAGAATATTGATGACATTAACAAGGCTGTCAAACATAAGCAAATGGACCTCACTGCTGCAAAGCAACCTGCCTATAGTGACTACCTGGGCATAAAGGACTGCCTGCTTACTAGAGACTATTATTCTTTTCTATCAACCAGCTTCCAAAGGCAATTTGCATTAGCACAAACTATGCCAGTAACAAGAGTTAGCACCCATTCCCATTTTGAGTTTTACACAAATCAAGGCACATGAATTGTACACACACCTCTCGAAGATATTAACATGCCTGATGGGACAAAATGTATAATGATATGTAAAATGTGTTTCTGATATTGACATCCTATGTAATTGTGCCTTAGCTTTCCTTTAACTATTGAGAGAGGGGATTTATCTTGCTCACATCATTTCACGGGTGATGTCTTTAAATAATGAAGTTGGTTTCATTATAGGGTTAAGGACATATGAGGGGAGGATCTTTTGACAACTTACATTGTACGCCTTCAGTTCCTTGAGGAGTCTGCGGAGGCACAGCTCCAGGTCTGTTGATCCTGGGATGGCACCAACAAAGTGGTAGAAGACATGCCAACCCGTGTCACCACCCCTGTTCAGATGCACGGAGAAAGAAGCAAAACTTTACTAAAATCATCCCTTCGAGCAAAACCTTTTAGGTAGGTATCTTTAGAAAGACTATTCTCTAATAATGTGGGCACTTCTGATGAGGAAGCAAAAGAAGAAGAAGACTAGCATACTGTAGGTACTAAAAATAGAGCAATGATACCTAGGGCAGTTATATCAAAAACCTCATTTATACACAGAACAAACCAAAAAGGATGTTCATAAATTTAATAATCCTCCCCATAAATTTGAAATCTTAAGTCTATTTGAAAGTGATCATCATCAATAAGGTGACCAAAGCGTGTATCTCAAATTTCGTGAAAACACTTTTTTTTTCAGAATTAATTGTCAGATACTCAATCACGTGATGTCTTGTCCAAATCCTAGCTGTCTTACCCACAAAAGAAGCCAACACGGCATATCAGAGGAAAGACAATCCCATTAATTAAAGTGCATTGGTTGCCACATTGTTTTTTTGTTTGTTTGTTTGTTGTTGTTTTTTTTTTGCTCTCCTAAGCACTTGAAATATTTGAGATTTGACATCTTGTCACCCCAACAGCGCCATACTAACCCCCTTTGAAGGCCACAGAAATTTAGCCAGGTTTTCGCTTTTCATGGGAACAAAGTGGGGCAAGGTTGCATTACATTGACAAAGTTGTGAAATGGCTGAAATATCCCAAACACAGCGATCCTTATAAAAGGTGGTTAGGATCGTTTTGTTTTACTTTGTTTTTAGATATTTCAGCCATTTCAAAAGCAATTTTCATTACATAAACTTTGAATTCCTGTTAGAATGGTATGCTCTGTAACATTTCACAATTGGTTTCTCAGTATCTCGCAAAAAGGTAAGAACTCAATCCTCATCTCCACCAATACTATACCATGCCTTTAAGATGCTTAATCTTCCTGACGGTGCATTGCTCAAGTCACGGCACTCAGACACTACCACATACCCAGGTATCCTTTTGTTCAATGCCATGGTCTGAGTGACATCAGCTGCCCTGGCCATGATAGAAGACTTCCCGGTACCAGCCCCGCCCGAGATCACCAAGGGGTTACCGCTCCCCTCGCTGGTCATGTACACCTGGATCTTCTCTAGAATGTCATTCCGCCCCAGGACCACAGAGCCACGGCTCTTCAGGAATGACTGTGGATGGAAATAGAGTAAAACGCAGTGGACGTTGTCATCTTAAACACAGTACTTTCACCATGTTTATGCCTTTCATTAAAGTAATGTAAATTATCATTGCCATAGAAATGATTGTGGTGCATTTTGAATTACCGGTATACATTGGTGAGGAAAATCAACTGTACATGTACTCACACAATGTCACAACATACATGTTGCTCAGAAGAAGAGGCCATTACACACAAAATACCATCTGCTAAAACAATGACAACATTTCAAGACAGTAAGTTTACGTACGGCTATTTCATCATAAAAAAAGGGGTAATTGTCGTCATATAGAGAAAGCACAGTACAACCATTAAACATGCATGAACATTAAACATGCGGATACATGCTAACTTTCTCATATTGTAGTGATGACATGTCAGTATCTTATTGAATTTTTGCAGGTACTAGAAAGAGAAAATGGGCGATACCTAGGAAAAAGAGGAAATAAAAATTTGGAAAATATTTGCATGGAGATACTGAATAGATACCAGTAGAACAACATTTGGAGACTTTCTAACCTCATGTGCTTCCTTGGCCTGTTGGTAGGGATCCAGATTCACATCAGGGGGTGGATACTGCTCCGAAATCCTTTCCTTGAAAAACTCAAAGACCTGAAAGTGAAAGAAACCACAAAAATACATCATTCTTATATTGAAGCTTCTGGCCCCTGCTCAATACCAATAAGACCAATTTAATGAAAAGTCCCTTAAACGATGCATAATTCTTCACAGCAGAGCTTGTGCGCTAATACTGCTATACTAAAAACCTTCATGCTAATACTGCTATATTGAAAGTTTTCAACTGCTCAATCAGCTTTGGAAATTCTCAAAATGTAAATTGCATGCCTGTAAGCATGAGTCAAACAACATTCTCGTGACCTCATTTACATCTTCATAGCATCCTCATATGATAATAAATATACCTACATGGTAGTAAGACCTGGTGGAACTTGAGATGTTCTTTGTGATCAAGAACATGATGTACATGATTTTCGTTGTGTGGGACTGCGGAACTGCACATATACAATGGTATAAGCAACAACTAGGAAAAATTCAAATTAATGCATCATTTGTGCAACCTCATTACTACCACTGGCAACTGTATAACATATCCCACTGAAGGCATTTTCACAGCAATTAGTTCTGAAAGGGTTAGACATTGAGATATCATGTGCACAGAAATCCTTTGGATGAACTAAGGCTCGTGCTCAACTTGCTAAAGACTCAAATGACGAGAGAGGAGTGATACAGACGTGGCAAGCTTACCTTGGGAGCAAGGTTGTCATGGATACCCGAAAACTCCACCTTCCCATGGTCATCAACACCCGAGTACTTCACGTCATACCACTGCACCCTCTTTCCCTGCCATGAACAGTATACAAAGTCATGTTACACATGAGTGATGTAACTGAAGACCAAAATGACCTCAACTGCCTACGACAAAACTCATCCGGCAAATGCATCCATCATTATTCATCATGACTCTGCGTGAAGAATAATGCCATCCAAGAACTGATAATATGCATATGATCTCATATCGGTGGACACATCAAACCATTCTTTTCAGACAATCAGATTGCCATTTTTCCTGCCACAGATAAGATAGAAAATAATGATTGACATGTTCAATTACAAGTGAACCTTCTGACTACTAATGATCACATCACATGACATCACATGTGACATCACATGATAAGTACACCCTAGAAAATGTTCACTATGCTCTGTAGAAAGATGTAAATTAAATTTTTAAATCTGTAGTATATTGATCGATAATGTGCACTTAAAATTGTAAAAGATATATCTTGTAGCATGCTTCGACTTTAGACTCAGCAAAGCATGGAATCTGTTGGGATAGGATAAGTAATTCCAAAGACAATATCATGATTAAATGATAAAAAAGTATAATACTTGATAAAAATTGTTGTATACACATACAAGAACACAATTTTGATTTTATTTCTCACTGGCACTTCTACCATGGCTAGTAAAATTCTCTTACAACACTGATGTCGAGTAGATGAAACCTCCAAGAGACAAAATTCATGGCAATATAGAAATATGTATGATAGAACGTTGCCATGGTTACAACACTTTTTGCAATCAATTAATTTACGCTTCCTTCCACTTACCAGTCTGGAATGCAGCATGTGTTTCAGGATCTCCAGCTTGTGGGCAGCGATGGGATTAGGGTCAAGGAAGTCATCTTTGAACTCTTCTGGGAGAGATTCAAGGAAGGAGCTGTTCCTTACCAAGAACAAGGCTGAAAGCAGGGGTAACAATGGAGGCACATGGTAAAACATAGAGTATGATAAACATATATGTATATTCACATAGAGAGACATGGAAAGATAGATAGATAGACAGACGGATAGAAAGATAGACAGACGGATAGAAAGATAGACAGATAGATGCATAAATGCATTGATAGATTGATAGATAGATAGCCAGACAGACAGACAAATAGATGGATAGAGCCAGCCTGATTATGGTTATATTGAAGATGGCAATCTCACATGACTCATTTACGAATAGATAAAAAAAAAGAGAAAGTTTTGGAGTGATGGTAAACCTACAAAGACAATGACAAAAGTTTGCACACTCTCACTCCAAATTACTGCAAATAGTGAAATTTGCTACACAAAGTTATAGTAAAGACAAAATAGCTACTCAGCATAAGCTCACAATCTTAACCAAGATAATGATTACTGATTTTTTTTTTTTCAAAATAAATGCACCTACAACCTTGTATCAGTGATTGGGGAAAGTGTGCTGACTTACTTTTTGAGCAGATAGGTATCTATCAAGCGTTATATACTTGCAATGTGACCAGTGTGCATAACACACAAATGCATGCACACAAATGGGATAAATTTTATACAGAATTATTGGAGACATATCAACTGACATTCTATTCTCACATTGTACACTAGACAGACTCACAGTTTGGATTGTCTATTCTGTACGCCCCATGCATGATCTCCATCTCAGTGACTGATAGGCCATGGACCCACTTGTATTCATTGGTGACCGACAACGGCACGTCTTGAGATGTGGGTATCCAGCCGCAGCGCTCACTGACGAAACAACAGAAAAATACAACATTTTGCAAACATTTCATCCACAGAACATCTTCTGGGTAGTGGAAAGATGGTGTCAAATTCTTGTTTAAGATACAATAAAAGTATGTTGTTGGTAATTAGTGTAGAAATTATTGGAAAAGTTATTTTTCACATTAAGAAAAATGTATTTTTTGTTTCCTGCACAAAAAACAAATGAAAAGTTGTGGTTAATTTCCAACATCATCACAGCATGGAAATCACCTTCTGAGGTTACAGTAGACCGTATCTTCTCAAGATTTGTGAGCAGTTACAAATGTTCATCATTGTAATCATATTATTATAATTATTATTACTATTATTTATAGTGCGCTTTTCCCACAAGGCCCAAAGCGCTTACAATCAATTCAAAACATGTACAACAGTATGTGTAATTGGATAAATGTTACAGCTACAAACTAGTTGCTACTAAAAAGATGCATTCTTTTTCCTAGCATCCAGAAAGCCTGCCCTACCTTGTCCTACCTAGAAATAACTATAGAATGCATATTGGGTCAGATGAAGGTTTCAACAACAGATTATTAAACCAAAGTACAAAACAGGTGTTGGGATATAGAATCTTTTACATCACCACAAGGAAATATCTACAGATTTGGATTTATTATCAGTTTCCCCAATCAAATTTACCTGGTGAGATTGAGGAAGAAGGGCATGATGTTATCCTGATAACATCTGTCTATCTCCCCCAGGCACGTCCTGAGGGTCTCCTCTGATGTTGTGTCTTTTGGAACACCCTGTAGAGATAATCAACATGCCTATCATCATGCCTATCATTGTGAGCAACAACTGATGTGCAAGAATATGCATGCTATTAGTGAAACAAAATTGGCTCTGTCAATGTGCACACTAAAAAAAAAAAAAATAGCGTGGTTGTTATTGTTTTGAACATTCTGCAGCTACAGCTTGCACGTTTTTAGAATAATTGACAGGCAAAGAAGGAATTGAAGAGTAAATGAGGCAGTGCTGTGCTGTTCTTATTCGGATCTTCTTTTCCAACACACACTAAAATCACAAGGCTATGTGTATTTGGAACCTAATTTTGTGCAAACCACTGTAAATGTACCAGCACCTGTATTTCTAGTAAGTAAGCATTTGAGAAATAATGGCAACAAATAGAGAACGTATCAAAGTAAACATTCTGAGATAAACACTAGAAAGCATTTTTATATCCGTCAAGGAGATAATGTTTGTGTTTTGTTTTCCGTTTCCAAAATAACTCAAAATGTCGTGAATGGATTTGGATAAAACTTACAGGGAAATTTGATCATGACACAAGAAACAGATGATTAAATTTTGGTAGTGATCCAGGATTTCTTACTGAATTTTTGAAGGATTTTTCATCATATGGCAAATAGGGTCAATGAACTTGGGAAGTTCAAGCTGCGTGTATTTGACGTTTGCATACATGTACGCGGACTACATAAGTAAAGCACGGCTCTGCTCAAGGCGTCACGCAACAGGAAAGCTGATGAGGTAAACACAAGGCTCCTTTATCATTCTTTTTTTTTTGGGGGGGGGGAGGAGGGAGAGGAGGAAATTGGACTAAATTTCAGCATGCATGTATAGACTGGACAGGAGCTGCTTGACAGAGGTCTGCACTGTTTGAGTGCTTTTCTACCTAATCTTAGGATGAGGTGTATTGAACAGGCTTGTTACTCAGTCCTCAGAGAAGAGCCTACCCAGATTTGCATGCAAACTAGTACCTAAACTGTCTTATTCTTCCAGTAGGAGCTGTATTAAAGTGATCTTACCCATCTCAAGTCACAATCGATCAGATGGAGACGACGCCCTTCACACCACTGCCTGAGATCAGGGAACACCTGTTGATATAAGTCAGTAAGGAAAATTCAATAACATATGATTAGACAGGCCTCAAAATATCTTTATTTTACAGTAGACAATAGACTGTCAGTGGTTACAAATATATTCATATCTTATGCAAGCCATTGTTTTTCAATAACAAAAGCAGAAAACTTGCTGTACTTGCACTGTAGCAACAACGACTGTCCACAAACTAACGTTTTACATTGTGGATTGTTGTAATCACCTTATCCAGTGATGGCTGTGTCAAAATTTAAAATACTTGAAACTTTTGAACTGATCGTCCGATTTTCCCTATGGTTCACTGATGAGTTCTATTAAATATTTCAGCATTCACCCATGAATTCACAAACGTATCATACCGGTACAAGTATTCAGTTTCATTCCCCTTTAGAGTGCAGTCCAACATCAGCCATCACTACGCATCATGCATACCTCTTTCACAAGGACTTCTCTCTCGGCGTGGAAGTCCTTAAAAGTGGACGAAACAAAGATGCGGATGGTCTTCCAGCCGCTCCGGCGGATCACCAGCTTCTTTTGGGCGCTGTCCTGTTGGTCCAGTGTGCCGTCCACTTTGTTCCAGGTCTCCTTGACGATGTACTTGTACTCTTTGGGTCCCCATGTGGGGTTGTAAAAAGAGCCAGCCCTTCCCGGACCGGGTAAAGGAGCGTTGCCGTCGATGGGTGGGGGGATGGACGAACCGCAGCCCATTCTTCAACGGGGACTGCCTTCTCCCGAGTGCGGCTGAACAACACAATGATGTCGAAAATGTTATCCTTTTCCCTACTGAGTATGTGACATGGCAGCAAAAGTATGGTGGGTAATATTAAAAACTTGAATACTCATTGGAAAAGTTTTCTTGTATGGAAGGGCTACAGTTGTACATCATGTACCTGGTACTGTAAAACCATGCTTGTTTTCATGAGGGTTTAATTTTTGTGAATTTTGCGCATTTTATACTATTTAGTTCTGGCCCCCGAATGTAACAGCAGGCAAATTGACAGGCATTAGTGCGCTTACACATTACATCACATGTACGACAGTATTGATGTCAAATTGCAAAAGCAACATCTCGCAAAAATGTCTGCAAAACCTCTCATTTGAAAAAAAAAATATCTCTAACTTAAGGAAATAACATGTTCTAACAGTATCTGTTAATCTAAGAAGAGCCATGCTGCCGTATGGGAAATCTACACTCTTGTGACAAGGTCAACTCAATGGACAATAGATTCTATTATTGTTTTTCTCAGAAAATATTTACAAGTAACATAGAAATATTCTACACTGTAGTGTCTGTGATTGATCATTTTATGATTAAAGGAACACCCGGTGCAACCCCAACCCCTAGCCGGACCAGACGCTTTAGCCTTTAGTGTACTGTTAGTGTTAGTTCGCTGTGCGAATACAGCTACCTACAGCGAATGGGCTGTGTATAGTTACCCCAACCCCGTTCTAGTGTTCCGACAAAAACAAACAAAAATGCACTCAGACTCCAAGTCCCAGATGAAAAACAATACCATCGCCCGATTGATGTAAACACTATGGATGTCAGTGACGATGAGTGGGAATATGCAATAGTGTAATGACGTAGACCTATATGACTATGACCTACTGTATGACCTAGGGACCCTAGGTCATAGTCATAGGTATAAACAGTATTTGGTCACTTAAGCTTTTTTGCAATATTTTTCAAACTAAATTAATACATACATACATACATACATCATATCTACAGCAATGTATGTGAAATATATCAAATTTCTTTAATCTCAACTTTCATTTTGTTAAATATCTCACAGAATTGTACAATATCCCGAAATATTTCACCTTGAAAATTCCCCAGTATACGGTCACGGGCACCAGTATTCGGTCACGCGATGTGCGCGTTCTAAGTCAATGCGCTACCTTGTTGGCGCAAAATTACCTTGTTGGCGCAAAATTGCATTGTGGCGACCGTTGGTGACCGAATACTGGGGCCTCGGCACTTGCATTCAACCCTTGTACATACATTGGGACAGTGTATCGGCACGTACGGAAATTTTGTTTTTCTTTTGCGTTTTTGAGGATACCATTACACTCCAAGCTTGCGATAAGCGAAAAATCCCGCGAGAGAACAGCGTATTTCTCGATTTTTAGCGCTTTTTCGGCGACCCGTACTCTTAAAACTGGGCCTTATCCGCACGCGCTTTTGGAAAGTAACATTAGCGCCGATTCTGCACTTTTGACGGTAAAATTTGGGATTTTGGATGGATTTTTGCAGGGGGCTAAGGGAGTTTCCTGTTGTGAATGAGTGTGGAAGTATGTGAATTAATGTGATTTGCGTGTGTTGTGACAGTTGAACTTACTGGCTGGAGACTAGTGATAAGTGACCGAATACTGGTGCCCTTTTAACATGCTATAAACCTAACGTTATGGCTATATTAGACTAAACTTAGAATAAATGATCACAGGCCCGTAGCCAGGATTTTTCAAGGGGGGGGGGGGTGCGGTCACTAAAAAAACGGACCTTCGGTACCAATACCAATGATGACGCACACACACACACAATATATATATATATATATATATATATATATATATATATATTCTTTGGACGACCAAACTACAAAAGTTGTATAAGAATTTGCGCGCAAAGCGCGCCGCAAATTGTGAATTTTGACTGTTTTAATGACGTTTTAAAGTCTTGAGGAAATTTGTATTTTTGTCTGTTGCATGCAATCGCGTTACGGTATTTCATCTAGGAAATAGTAAAAATTCATTTTGCCAGGAAGTTGCAAAGTTTAATTGTGTTCGAGACTCTGCGCGCATAGCGCGCCGCAAAATTGAGAATAGTAATTTTCCTGGTGTTGTTTTAACTTTAATTTTTTCTATTGTATACCCGCGTTAGCAGGCCTGAAGCCAGGATTTTTAAAGGAAGGGGGGATTGCGTTAATTAACAAAACGGTCCTTTGATACTGTCCCGGGAGAGGTAGCGACAATTAAAAGGTGGACACCATGCTCATACATGGACTTTCAAAATGGCCCCTAAACGAGTAATGATCATATGATTTTTTCGGGCCTTAAAAACAAGTATTCCTTAAATGTTTCCTGCACCCTAAAGAAGTACTTCATCATGATTGAACAATATACCATTTTCCCAAATTTCGGCCTTTTTGATACCCTTTGATTATATACGCTTGTACATCACACTTTCCATCCAATCCGTGAGAAAAAACGACCCCTATTACGCGTTTTCTTTAGCGAGTATGGTCACGGTGTCCACCTTTCAATTGGAGTTTTCCATTCCATTGGATGCTGTTTGGAAGATTCACTTTACTATACAGTATATCAGCCGTTGGTATGCGAGTTTGTCAGAAACGAAAATAAATAAGAAAATTTTTAAAACAAAATGAATTGTAAATGTGAACCATTTATATTTTGCCTCCTTGTGGTAGGATATTTCCAGCATTTCCGAACTTTCAAATAATCATTTTAGATTTTATAATATTAAAGGTAGTAGACCCGATTCGCAAACATCTCCAATATCAGTCAAATGTCATATTAACCATCATGCTAAGAAGGTTTTCTTTGTGAAATGTGGAGGTCAGTGAAATTCAAAAATTAAACATCCGTTAGCCATTGGAAGAAGTTGAGTGCAAATTCAGACCTCAGGCTTAGTGCTCAGATGTTTTTCCTATTTGATTTGATCTGTCTTACTGTGCACACTACAGATACATACTGGAATGGTTATTTCTTATTCATTAAATTATAGTAGCATATTTGGTTACTAGCTGTCTCTAGGCATTTTCGAATTTGGGCTGCAAAGAGATCCACTACCTTTAAGTTAGAAGAGAGTTAAGTAAATAATGATAAAATAAACAAACAAAAAAGAATGAGTTTCTTTTGTAATACTATCTGACAAACTTTTTACTTTACCATTTTACTTCATAGCTCAGCACTTTCCATTCTCTCTCATACCCTCTTACCCATTACATTTTAAATGAAATACAACTAAAATGAGTTTGCGTGCCTGCATAATACTCTTTGGAAATTATAAGTGAAAATGTTCTTAGGTTTTGGCTCACTTTAAAAAGAGAACCAATAGAACTGTCACAACATGAGAAAATGTATAAGTAATAATCAACAGTACATTTCCGAATTTGGCCTGCAAGGAAATCCGCTATGACCTGTAAGTTAGAAAAGAGATTAGTAAATAATGATAAAATAAACAACAAAAAAGAATGAGTTTCTATACCGCCGTATCCAGAACAGAGCCTGAAATGGTGCAGGCTCAAGAAATCGTTTGTACTATAATACGTCTTGAAGTACTGTGTGATACTGTTGACTCAGACTTCTACAAAGCTGTAGTGAGAATTGTAATCCAATCCGACTCATTACCTGAGATATTTATGAAAATATATCAATAAAGAATGTAAATTAAATAACGATGCGTCACAATGCAGTCTAACGCTCTCACAATGCTATCATACATAGGGTTTTTCACTGACTGTTTTACTCCGGAGCTCTTGCAATATTCAGGCTTTTGTAATACTATCTGACAAACTTTTTACTTTACCATTTTACTTCATAGCTCAGCACTTTCCATTCTCTCTCATACCCTCTTACCCATTACATTTAAATGAAATACAACTAAATTGAGTTTGCGTGCCTGCATAATACTCTTTGGAAATTATAAGTGAGAATGTTCTTAGGTTTTGGCTCACTTCAAAATGAGAACCAATCGAACTGTCACAACATGAGAAAATGTAATCAACAATATATTGAGACAGGCAAGTAATCATCCAAAATAGAAAATGATGATTACATAACAGGAGTTAGAGGGGAGCATTTGCCGGTCCTTTGAATGTGCACTTGTGCAGTGTGATCTTTGCTTAGTCTTTTTCTAGTCTTTAAGTATTGTTTGAAGTTCCAGTCTTCGGGGATGCTTTCTGGCGAACAATTTCACCACCCTCTCGTTAGTCTTCCACGAATCGCACGTACTCAGGCGGCCAGTGGAAAAAAAAACAAAACACCGGTCACACGCGCCAAGGGCCATGGCATGCAGTGCCAATACAATAATAGCTCGCACAAATTGATACATAACATTTGTGTTCGTGTGCATGGGGTCGATCCAATGGTTCGATCATACAACAAAAGGGTTTCGTACAATTATTTTTAACATTGTTAAACATATTCTTCCACATTTACATAGCATTTAATGTGTCTTTATATTCATTTGGATTGTCATCTTGAGAATTGCTAAAAACCGTTATGAAAAAGTGGACCTTTCAGAATTTTTTTTTTTTTTTTTTTTTTTTGGTGCGTACGCACGTACACGACGCACCCCCCCCCCCCCCCCCCCCCCCCCCCCGGCTACGGGCCTGGATCAGCATTAAGGTAAAAACTAAAAGAGTTGTTCCTTCTCGAGTGAGGGGATGAAGTTTATTAATTCCTAAACTAACAATTGCAATGTACGTTAGCACTTTTTTCAGGGAGGTAGTTCGGGGGGTGTTTCATCAACGTTTGTCGGCGCTGACAAATTGAATCACCAGCAATAGGCAGCATAGTAACAGTCAGTGACCAGAGCATCTCAGCCAATCAAAACCAAGGATTTTGCTGAAATTGGTCAGCGCCGACAGTTGTCAGCGCTGACAAGCGTTGATGAAACACCCCCCCCCCCCCCCTGACTTTCAGCTGAACCAATATATCATCACTGGCTTACATTATTGTGTGAGATTCTACTGTACTAGCTGCAATGTAATGGCTTACCACGGAGCTTACTACAGGGTCGGCGAGGTGACGGCTACGACGTGTGTGTAGGTACCGGTACGGTAGGCCCTTTCAACGTCTCGTCGCGTTGTGCGTTGGCTGGTCGTCGGTCGCAGGGTTGTTTACTATCTGCATATATATCAATCTCGATCTCATATATGCCATTCAAAACTGTCCATAGTGTCATTCAATATCCGTAGCAGACCTATATGCGGTAGCTTTCTTGGGCGGAAATCGGCTCTCTTTTCAGCGCTGCCGGAGCACAGACCGGAGTCTCAACTATCGCCTGTCGTGCAGTCGTGCAGTGATCCCACATATGCGTATCGTGTATCGTTGCGTTGCATGCACACAGCCCAGCTGGAATGCGTGTACGTACCTGGCCGCCGGCCCGTTTCGTGTAAATAGCGTCGGGTTCCCTACGCGACGGCGGACAAATCCCCATTCACGAAAGTACGTCGAGGACCTTGTGCAAAGCAAACGGTAGATAGCGAAATAACGCCCTCTGCGTTTGCTTCCTTAAAATGGGCACTTTTCTCGTGGCGGACACAGAACTCTTCTGTGGTGGTGGCGGACCTCTTTTTACACGGAAAAAAAAAAATCGAATGTGACACACCTGACTGCTGTACAATAGTGTACTTTTTTTTTTCTTCGGTATGGACCTCGCTGTCAGTCTGTTTTTAATAAAAACATGATCATTTTGCAGCCCTAAAGTTAAAAATCGTGCCTTTTTGTTGATATGTTTTTTGCAGTAATTAATAATGGTGGGGTGTTTATGTATAGGCCCATCTTTGTGAGATGATTATTGACAAGTGAATGCCTCATTTTCTTTGTGTGTGTGTGTGTGTCCGAGTAATGAGGAACTAAGGAGGAGCAGGAGGAAGAAGGGGGAGGAAGAAACTGTCATATAATAAATTCTTCAAGGGTGTATCCAGGATTTTTTCGGGGGGGGGGGGTCGAAATCACAATTTTTGGACCTTTACCTTTGCGAGGGAGCGGAGCGACCGAGTGGGGGGAGGGTGTGGGAGGGGGTGTCCCGCCTCCCACGGTAGGGAGTTTTTGAATTTATATCTTAAAATGAGGCCATTTGGTGCATACAAAAGTGACTTTTTCAGCATACTTAGAAAAAACCCCATTTATGTTAAAATTGGTGATAAAACCCGTGTTGGTCACTTACAAGTTCGTTAATCGGTGAGTTGAAAACTGCATAAGTGCATTTAAAAAAAAAAAAAAGTTGCTGAGTAGCTAACCTTACACCTTCCTAAAGTATATAGACCCCAGGGTAAAAAGCCCTCGAAAAATAAAAAATTGTCTTTTACAAAAGTGGACTTTTTGAGAATTTGGGGGGGGGGGGGGGATGGGGGGTCGTACGACCCTCCCGACCCCCCCCCCCCCCCTTAATTGAAAACACCCATGTTCTTTGAATTGGAATCTTTCTATATACTCACTTGCTTCTTACACACTTCACACAGTTTTCCGTAGTGTTTGTTACGGTATCGGACAGCTAGAGAACGACCTGTCCGTCGTTAACTGTGAACTTTGGCAAAGAAAGATGACCAGTCCTGTACGCATGCAACAGCAAAGTAAACTTTAAAAATCACGACAACTTAAGGATTGCTGCAAAGCCTTAAATACCCAATTCGGTCCTAGAAACATCAGAATCATTACATGTAATCTTGGTCTTACTTTCACTCAATGACTGTCGAACATTTTTTCTTATTTCACCCTTTTGGGACCGCCACTTTCCTAACGATAATGAAAGAGTTAATGCTCTTCAATGCTTCACATGACCAGCCATTGGAAGATGAGTGCAACTTGTCGTTCAATTCAACCCCACCGACTCAAAACATGATTCAAGGATATTTCCGGGGCGGATCCAGGAATTCCGTAAGAAAATTTAAGCGGGCGCACGTCCCCCTCCCCCCTTTTTTGTTTTTATTTTTTTGTTTTGACAAAAAAATAAATAAAGGGGATGCGCCCCGCCTGGATCCACCACTCGATTTTTGTAATGGCATAGGGCCTGATCGCATTCACACGATATTCACTTCGATATAGATTGTTAAACAATAGGCCCTACGCGAAGAACTGCAGGTGGCTATTGTGATCTTATTCAAGTTGTGTATAGTCCAACAAAATCCGATCTTCGTCCCCAACCACTGTTTACTCCCCCTTGTCGTCATCGCTTTTATTCGTTTTCCACGAGATTATGAACCCCTGATATCATATTTTGTTTGTATTGTGTTCCTCCAGGTTCTTGCAAGTAGTGACGTCATCAACTGTCTCTCTAGTAATATACTCGGCCCTCAGTCTCCATTCTTATCCATCCCGTTTACTATACCCAACGTCATGTCAGCAATCAACCTACACACGTCTTAAAAAGGAACTCTTTGGTCATACTGGGGCCGTCGGGGAGGGGGGGGGGGGGTGTTTCACCAAAAAAAAAAAATCAAGACAATCTTAAAAACAAATTATGGTAGGCCGTGTGTGTCTTCAATAATTTTTATGCCTCCGCCACGAAGTGGTGCCGGAGGCATTATGTTTTCGGGTTGTCCGTCCGTCCGTCCTTCCGTCCGTCCGTCCTTCCGTCCGTCCTTCCGTCCGTCCGTCCTTCCGTCCGTCCTTCCGTCCGTCCGTAATGAATTTTGTGGACAAGGTAACTATCGAAACCTGTTGAGGTATCCTAATGAAACTTGGCATGTATGTGTATTAGGGGGTGAAGTTGTGCCTATCAACTTTTGGGTGCACATGCTCAAGGTCAAAGGTCAAAAGGTCAAGGTCAAATACATAAAATTTCACTATTTCCACCATATCTATTGAATGCCTGAAGATATTTTCTTGAAACTTAGTGTATACATGTATTACCCAATTTAGATTCTCTGGTGAAAGTTTGGGTCATGAGGTCAAAGGTCAAAGGTCAAAAGGTCAGGGTCAAATACATAAAATTTCACTATTTCCACCATATCTATTGAATGCCTGAAGAGATTTTCTTGAAACTTAGTGTATACATGTATTACCCAATTAAGATTCTCTGGTGAAAGTTTGGGTCATGAGGTCAAAGGTCAAAGGTCAAAAGGTCAAGTAAGAATATTAAAACTTCTTTTTTTTTTCTCCGTACCTTGGAAAATTGTTCAAGGTATCTTCATGGAACATAGTATATACATGTACTGACTGGAAGTGATTATCTAGAGAATGTAGGGTTCATGGGGTCAAAGGTCAGAGGTCAAAGGTCAAGTGCAAGACTTCAAAATTTTACTATTACCCTCATATTTATGCAATGCCAGCAGGGTTATTTTTTTTTACACTTGGTGTATGCGTGTGTAACCTAATAGAAATTCTCTGGACAGTTTTTTTTTCTTCTTCTTTTTTTGCCTCAAAGGTCAAAAGGTCAAAGATCAAGTGAAAGTGCTGAACTAACTTTTTCCTCCATATCTCGGAAGTGGCTCAAGTTATCTTGAAACTTGGTACATATTATGCATGTTCTACCTGAAAGTAATTATCTTATGAATTTTAGGGTCAAGGGCCAGATGAAAATGGTAACAATTTACTATTCAATTCAGAAATTGCACTTTTTCTCCACACCTGTACCTTGAAAATTACTCAATGCCTAAATGTATGAATGGGTCAAAGTCAAGTTAAAGTCCTTCAATCCCTAGCAACGGCGTCAATCCATACTGAGGAGTGGGGGGGATGGTCACCATCGCCACGATTACAAGCCCATACCCGGACCGGCGCAGCCTTTTTTTTTGGGGGGGGGGGGGGGGAGGGGTGGGGGGGGAGAAGCTTTGTGCCCCCCTCCCCCCCCCCCACACACACACACTTTACAGGGATCGGATGCCCCACTCTTTTGCATTAAATATAAAGTGGGAGAAAAGTGGCAGCAACAACAGAAAGACTTTTTGTTCTTGTTGCTTTTTTTTTTTTTTTGCTTGTCAGACGACTTTCGGCGGAAAATCAGACCTTAAAAGTATGAAAACATTTTTTTTTTTGGAAATATCTGTGAGAGGGAGCGGAACGACCGAACGGGGGAAGGGTGTGTATGGGGGGGGGGGGGTATCCCTCTCCCACACGAGGAAGATTTTGCATTTTCAGACCTGAAATTCAGCGATCTGGTGCTCACTTGTGGTGAAAATTTTGTTTTCTTTTCTTTAAAAAAACCATAAGAAAATGAAATATTCACAATATATTATTGAATGACAAAATCGTGGCATTTCAGCTCTTGCTGTGCGACATCACTGTGAAGGCCTACTAAATAATGGGGCCTATCATCGGCGTAGACAGGATTTGATCTTAGGAGGAGCGGTTATGTGAGGGAACGAATCAAGCGAGGGGGGAGGGTATGGTAGGGGAGTTTCCCCCTCCTACGGTGAAATCTCTTTGCGTTGAAAATTTTGACATTTTTCAGTCCAAAAACTGTCGTTTGTAGCTATATACTTCGTTTTGGAAATTAAGGGGGGCGCACCAGGCGCAACTGCTGTCAATCACTGGCAGCAACATCAGGAGAATGGCATAGCGATTAAATGCGAGCGAGCGGAGCGAGCGAGCATGAAAATTTCAACATTTTACAGTCTAAAAACTGCCGTTTGTAGCTATACTTTTTCGCTTTGGAAATTAAGGGGGGCCGCATCAGGCGCAACTGCTGGCAATTACATCAGGAGAATGGCATAGCAGTTAAATGCGAGCGAGCGGGGCGAGCGAGCTTGAAAATTTTGACATTTTACAGTCCAAAGACTGCCGTTTGTGGCTGTATTTTTTCGCTTTGGAAATTATGGGGGTACACCGGGCGCAACTGCCGGCAATCGGGCAGCAACATCAGAATGAGATAACGATTAAATGCGAGCGAGCGAAGCGAGTGAGTTTGAAAATTTTGATATTTTACAGTCCCACATGTCCTTATTGTGGCTGTACTAGTATTTTTTCGCTTTGGAAATTAAGGGGGGGGGGGTACACCGGGCGAAAACTGCTGGCGATTACTGGCAGCAACATCAGGAGAATGGCATAATGATTAAATGCGAGCGAGCGAAGCGAATGAGCTTGAAAATTTTGACATTTTCCAGTCCCAAAAACTGTCGTTTGTGGCTGTATTTTTTCGCTTTGGAAATTAAGGGGGCACACCGGGCAAAAACTGTTGGCAATTACTGGCAGCAACATCAGGAGAATGGCATAATGATTAAATGCGAGCGAGCGAAGCGAGCGAGCTTCAAAATTTTGACATTTGACAGTCCCAAAACTGCTGTTTGTAGCTATATTTTTCGCTTTGGAAATTAAGGGGCGCACGGGCGAAAACTGCTGGCAATTACTGGCAGCAACATCAGGAGAATGGAATAATGATAAAATGCGAGCGAGCGAAGCGAGCGAGCTTCAAAAATTTGACATTTTACAGTCCCCAAACTGCCGTTTGTAGCTGTATTTTTCGCTTTGGAAATTAAGGGGGACGCACCTGCTCACAATCACTGGCAGCAACATCAGGAGAATGGCATAGCGATTAAATGCGAGCCAGCGGAGCGAGCGAGCTTGAAAATTTTGACATTTTACAGTCTAAAAACTGCCATTTGTAGCTATACTTTTTCGCTTTGGAGATTTAGGGGGCACACCGAGTGCATCTGCCGGCAATTACTGGCAGCAACATCAGGAGAATGGCATAGCGGTTAAATGCGAGCGAGCGGAGCGAGCGAGCTTGAAAATTTTGACATTTACAGTCCAAAGACTGCCGTTTGTGGCTGTATTTTTTCGCTTTGGAAATTAAGGGGGCACATCGGGCGCAACTGCCGGCAATTACTGGCAGCAACATCAGGAGAATGGCATACTGATTAAATGCTAGCGAGCGAAGCAAGTGAGCTTGAAAATTTTGACATTTTCCAGTCCTAAAAACTGTCGTTTGCAGCTATTATTTTCGCTTTGGAAATTAAGGGGGGGCGCACCGGGTGCACCTGCTGTCAATCACTGGCAGCAACATCAGGAGAATGGCATAGCGGTTAATATTAATGCGAGCGAGCGGAGCAAGCGAGCTTTAAAATTTTAAAATTTTACACTCCAAAAACTGCCGTTTGTAGCTATATTTTTCGCTTTTGTTTGTCCCACTTTCATTTGAGAACCATCCCCCCCCCCCATCGACGCCTCTATACATATTAGGTTGCTTTTGTTAAGTGAAAGATCTGCTGCACACTCTTTGATAAATTAGAGAATATACGTCTATGTCAAAAGTGTACAAAGTTTATCCCTTATCCTGTATAGCGGACCTTTTGCATGTTCATGATTGCAATACAACGATCTGGTGCATAGTTCTGGCGATATTTGGACAATTTTCCATTAAGAAAGTTCGAGATTTGTCCTCATCTCGGGAATTGTTGGGGGATAAATGATTTGTCTGTCTAAACACTTCCTTTGGGGCGGGGCAAATGCCCCTTTGCCCCCATAGATTCGACGTCCCTGATCTTCCCTTGGTATGCACATAGATGTATCCTGACTGAGTCATCAGTCACTGTCGTTTCTCAGGAATGATTCAGGAAATGGAGGGGATTCAATTATGGCGATAAAGTTGTTGTTATTGTTTGTTTGTATGTTTTCGTACATATTTTGCAGATGGTCCCCAGTTACTCGCGTCATAGCATGTTTACATGTAGACCTATACTATTTGACGTTGTCAACGCCTGAGAGATACCTTACAGTGTATGTCGATGTTACTTTCTTCGCGAGCGAGCGAAGCGAGCGAGCGCTTGAGAAAATTATACATTTTCCTACAAGATAGAATACTGTTCAGCTCTGTTACCTGTCTGAAGGCCGGCGTACAAACGTCATGCAATATGCCAAAATTGATACAATCACATTTCTGCTTCCTCCATTTTTTCCCCTCAAAATTCAGGGGGGGATGATTGTACAGGCCATCCCCCCCTCCTCCATTTCAGGGGGGGATATATCCCCCCATCCCCCCCGGGATTTACGCCCATGATCCCTAGATACATGCTCTCTTATTCATCCAATTAAACCTAGGTCAAGGAAGGTGAACATTCAACACATTTGTGACAAACTTGTCATTTCAATATTTTGCCAATTTTGTGAAAATGTAATCACACATTGTCCACATGTACTATCTAGACCTATTGGGAAAATCATGCATTATGGCGGAGGCATACCAGTCGCCAAAGCGACATTTCTAGTTTAACTTTCACATAAGAATGAAAATTTTGGAGACTTTTTCATCCAGGCATTGATTAACAAAACAGGTAAGGAACAAAGGATTTTTCTTCTGTAATTTTGATACCAATTTGAAGAGGGTTCTGAATAAATTAGCAGTCGTGCAGCGGTCTGATGCCCTAAGCATTGCGCAGTCCATCGGAGCGGAAGTCAGGCTGCCGGTCCCATGGAAAAAGGCATAATTTACCATTTGCAGATGAAAGCATTAGTGCTATAAAATAGTTCTAAAATGTGAGTTAGGGATAGAAACAACCACTGTCAAAATCTGAATCCGTATAATCGATGTTAAGTGTTGTTAAATTCACAAAATGTGAACAATAGTTATAATAAAAAAATTTCCAGACTAAACCGTATACAGTTACGGTTTATTGAGAAAAACCCTGATATCTCCTTATATTTAAGGTTTTATTGCAAATATTTCATATGGTAGGATGTTTTATGATACAACAGACCTACACATATGCATCAAATATGATATCTTGAAAATTCTTGAAATCACTGCTCCCAAAGGTAAACTGCAGGGCCCCGTTGCTAGAAACTTTGCGTTTAAACGCAACTTGCAACTGATTGTCACTGGCCAATCAAAATCATTGTTGCATGCATGTCTTCTTAATAGGGCAGACCCTGAGCCAATCAGAATGGTTGTTTCAAAATTAGCAATTATTTGCAATTGATTGCAACTTTCTTGCAACGGGGCCCACTGGACCTTTAAAACTGGCCTGTGAATCCTCGCTGAAGAGGCCATGCACGCCGTCCGCTATTCAGCATGTATAAAGCCATCCAGTCGCCCTTTCCTTCATTCTCCTAGAGATTCACGTTTCTCTCTTTCATTCTAACACACTCCTCTGTCTACTTTCTCACTCCACATCCGTGCAACATCGTCCTCCACCCCTAACCGTGGAGGTCACGAATACCGCCCTCATTAAGACCAGTCCCAGTCAACGCATCTAACGGACCAAGATATTTGAAGTGAACACGTCCCTCTTGCATGCATATCTCGAAAATGGTTATACCTATTACTGAGATGAGGGTCTTTGTATGGGAGAGGTTATTATTATCTACACTCTATGGATGGTTATCACGATTGAAAGACTTCCATGATTTTCTCCTCTTGCATAGTTACTGTCCAGTTATAGGTTTCCAGTGTCACCGATGGACAATGGGGAGTGATGAAAATATGTGAATGACTTTTTAAGAATAGTATCCTGTTGTGTATTCATATTCCACAAAATACGTGACATGTTCATTATTAAAATAACAAACTTTCACACGAGGTAATGATTTTTGTTTTATTGTTACAATAAGTAAACTGTTTATGAATTTTCCCTAACATAGCTACTAGGTACGTGAATAATTATCAATAGAATTTGAGTTGTAATGGACAGCCTATAGGCCCGAGTTCTCGCTTTAATACTTGATATCGAAGCAGCTAATGTCATGCCGGTTTACATTGAATCCTGATTTAATCCCCTTTAACGCCGAGTCTTCAAGACGTACTACAACCTGACACATATCACACATTGACGCATGTCATACGCTAACCAGACTTACTGTGTAACATGAAGCATGAGCAAAGCAGTGATATTCTTGACGTAAATGACATGGCAATATTTTTTAAAGTGCAATTCTCCATCGCAAATTTCGTTAAAATGCATGTTCTGCTCAATATAGATGACGAAAAATAAAAATATCGTTTACCAATGAAATTTCACATCAATAATAGGCCCAAATGACGGTAGAGGAACACTAGATGACAAAAATTGAATACGATATGAGCGACGTTCGGTAACCAGACATTACACACGTGTACCAAGGAACCTACACACTTTGTGTATACCAAAGAACAAGTCTACGTGGATGCTTTGCACATTACATACATCACTAGCTATAATGTTTGCTTGACCTCGGCATCTGTAAAGTTTTCTTTCATCTGTAAAAAGACTGCGAGGGGAAAAGCTAATCATGTACAATAATCAGCGCAATGCGATCTACTAAAAATATGAGTATGCCCTGTAGCTATTACATACCCGTGTCTTCGTAAACTACTAAAAAATCTCAATAAGAAGTCATACTTTTCGTTTGTTCTATTTAAAGTACACTTTTTTTTTCCAGAAAGGCAATCTCTACAGTGTATTATATGATTGTACACGACTGTTTTTTTAATGTATGATATAATATACTTGAATTGTCTATGTTTGATTTGCTGCAATCAGCTGTATCTTGACAAATCTTGTCAACGTGAACATTTTGCCGAAACTATGTCGAACATCGAACATTTCTTGATAATAATGATCACAATAGTGTAGATTATAGGGCGCCATGTGCGATATCATGAAGGATGAGAGTCAGAGTGTATGTTCCATCTTGGGTGCCAGTAACAATAATTGTTATTTAATAATCTTTGTAACATGGCCCTTGTCTGCAATGGGCGAGGGGATTTCATATTGTTGGTCAAAATCGTCAAAGATTCGTCAAAATGTATTTGAGTGCTTATCGAGATTAGATATTTCAAAGGGGAGCCATAAGCATCATCAGGGTCTACAGCATTATTTGGTCATCATCGTTCTAAAGTCGATCGTCACGGCGACTTCACCTTGCCGACGCGAAAATGTGAATGTCGGGGGGGGGGGGGGGGGGGAGGAGGGGTCTTTATTCTCCATTTCTAGCGATAGGAGTGAGTTGAACACTTTTCGAGATGGTTGACACCTTCGCCACGTTGGTAATAGATCTTCCGCTGTTGCCGTTGGCTTTGTTGCGACCACACATTGCCACAAACGTGTAGAGATAGGGGTTCACCGTCGAATTGATGGGCAGCAAGAAGGCAACGGCCCAGGCGTGGAGGGAGGCGGGCAGGTCCACGGCTCCGATCTGGGACATGAGCCCCATGATGATGACGGGCATCCAGCAGCAGAAGTCCGTAGCGATGATCAGCGCCATTCTGAATGTCAGCGTGCGCTCGCGCTTCATGCTCTCGGCGCCCACAATCTTGGATGACCTCTTGACCCGGACGAAAATGATGACGTAGCAGATGAAGATTAAAATGAACACGGCGAAGTTGATCCCAAGGAAGAGGGCGATAGAGTACTCCCAATATGGCTCCTTCCCTTCAACATTTACTTCAACGAAGGTATATACATTTTGGACCGGATAGTAATGGATGAAACCCTGTCGTTCGGACTTGGTGTTGAATGGCAACCCGACGCATACATCCGAAAACCCGTAGAAATCTGTATTGTAAACACCGACTATGATTGGTACAAAGCTGAGAGCGAAGGAAAGTAGCCAAACAATGGCTAGACTGACTCTTCCGGACGTCGACCCCAACTTCGCCGTTCCGAAGGGATATGAAATGCTGATGAATCGATCCAACGATATGAGGGCGAGGAGGAATACTGTACTCTCGCTCGACAAGACAGCGATGAATCCCGCCAGACGACAGACGTTCGACTCGCGCCACCATGGGGCGACGAGAAAATAGTGCTCTCCGTAGTAGACGTCGACGGAAGCGATGACGACCATGTAGACGCCCATGAGGAAGTCGGCGATGGCAAGGTTGGTTATGAAGAGCCTCTGAACGCCCCCGCGGTGGGACATGTCATAGCGGAACCGGAAGATGATCACCATGCTATTGCCGACGAGGGCGCCGAACCCGATGATCCACATGGCGATTCTCAGGACGCCGTGTGGCATGAGTCTGGAACAGGAGTCCAACGGGGTCGGTTGGATCACCGAGCACCGAGAGATGTTGGAAAAGATGCAGCAGAGACGGTAATCGTCTGTTGACCTACAGATGATCAGTACGATTACCTTTAGTAAAGATTTTATAGTAAAAAGCGCCACATTATTTAATAATGGCATAAAGACGCAATTAGCTCATAGGTCTTTAGACCTAAAGAGTAAACAAGAAACTAACAGAGACAAAAACCTATACAATTGTAAAAGAAGAACTGATCATTGTGTATTTTCGATGCGATGATATTTTTGTTCCGTTGCTCTCCACATTATTTTGAACATATTTGAATTGAGAGTGTTATTGCAGTTTCATGTCTTTTTTATCATCGAGAGTGCCGTCACAAAATAGATACTTGTTATTGGATCAGTGGCGAACTACTTGCTTCTCCGACATCTCCGACCAAAGTACAAAATGCAAGTTGCCTTTAAATTGTTATTAGAGCAACGTATGTTTCTTAACTCGATTGACATGACTACGCTTTGCTAGCAGGAGCAACAAGTAGTAACTATCGGCTTAGAATGGACAAGGGAAAGTTATCTTAGTAAACATCACAGTGAATTTAGGTCAAATCGTAAAAACTGAGAATTTATCCAATCTCTTTTCTCATGTTCTATAAATGATTTTATAAGCTAATAAACTTGCTAACAAGGCAAGGAGCTACAGTGGCTCCATGACAAAATAATACAAAGTGGTGTTTCTTCGTTTTTGTCTATTGCTTTTTTTAAGGCAAGGGGGGGGGGGTGTCCGCGACAATGATTTGGGGGTAGTCCTCAAATGCGGGTTTATGACACACAACCAAATTCACACACACACACACACACACACACACTCAGGATATCTAGAGATGGCGAAAGAAAAAGACGGAGAGAAAAGGAAAGAGAGGGGGTGGGGGGGGGGAGAACCATACTTACAAAGTGGTTAATGCATGCAGACCACTGAATGTTTCATACGTCACGTCATCTAACTCCAATCCGACAAGATGTCTGAGGAGAAAACCAAAATCAAACAAGGAAGATAAGTCCTCAAAATCATTCTTAATACATTAAACAAGATAACAATATTGATGCATACCACAGGTAGGCCTACTTTTTCATTTGAGTATAAATTTCACACCGATATGAAAAAGGTATGAAACTGGAAGTAAGAAAACACAACATTATACATACAAATTCTTGCGATAATCATTGCAACATTGATGCAGGACAAATATGAAGCAAAAGATGGAGTCATAACATCCTTGTTTAAAGGGACTGTACAGTACTGATTGAGGTAGGGATTCATGTTTTGAACATTCGTAAGTGAGATAATGAAAAGCCTCCTATGAAATATGAAAGAGCATGTAATTTTAAGAAGGATTCAACGTTTATTTGATGAAAATTGGTTTTCAAATGGCTGAGATATCCAAAAAAGTGCTAATAATAAAAGGCGACATGCCCCAACTTTATTAGTATCTCTTTGTTTCACCTTGTTTTTGGATATCTCAGCCATTTCAAAACCCATTTTCATCGAATAAACTTTTGATACCCCTTAGAACTGCATGCTCTTTGACATCACATAGAGTGGTTTTTGAATATCTCACAAAATGTTAAAAGCTAAATCTTCACCTCGACCAGAACTGTACACACCCTTTAAGGTCAAATTACTTACAATATTTGCAGATTCGTCATGTTATCAAATGCTCCAACCTCGATGAGTGATATTGGGTTGAAGCTGAGGTTTCTGAAAGAGGATGCAAAAGAATGCACTTGTTAATAACGCGTATGAGGAAACGCGATTTTACCAGAAGCAAATATCGTTAAACACTGCAAAGTGGTTCATTGCTATGATTATAGTTGTCTTCGGTTGATCAAAACGTAGAGTTTTTTTTTTTTTCCTCGTCAGCGATACTCACAATTCTTCGACTGCAGTGAGACACTTAAAAGTATCTGACTTGACTCCCTTCAGACTGTTGTTGTACAGACTCCTGGAATGGGGATGGAAAGATAGATGTAGTCAGTGCCGTGTATATATAAAAGAGAGTCTGGCCAACTCGGTTTTCGGCTTATGAGTTTTGAAGCCTGCGATTGGTCAAAACTGGTCCCTTGATCTTCGCGGTGCCAGACTAACGCGTATATACGCGTATAATGAAGAAGTTATTGATAACGAATAATGAAGAAGTTATTGATATTATTCATAATTTATCACTTATGACTGGGCTTGTACCAAATCAGATGAAGACTGCCAAAGTTACACCTATACATAAGAAAGGGGAGAAGAATGACGTCAATAATTACAGACCAATATCGTTATTAACTTCAATTCTAAAATTTTGGAAAGAATAGTATATATCCGAACTGTAAAATCTTTTAATATGAGTAATATATTTACGAATTTTCAATTTGGATTCAGAGAAAATCACAACGCCACCCACGCTTTACTTACCTTTGTGGAAAAGATTACACATGCACTTGATACATTTTCGCGTACAATAGGCATCTTCCTGGACTTTTCCAAGGCTTTTGATACGATTAATCACGGTATACTTCTCTCTAAGTTACCCCATTATGGTATTCGCGGAAAAGCCTTGCAATGGTTCACGAGTTATTTATCTGACAGATTTCAATATGTACATGTGAACGGTTTTGATTCTTCTATGAAGAAAATCGAATGTGGCGTTCCGCAAGGAGGTTTGTTAGGCTCATTGTTATTTATAGTTTACATTAATGATTTTTATAGATCTTCAGATAAACTCTCTTTTATATTATTTGCGGATGATTCCAATCTCTTTTATTCCCACCCTGACCCCAATACTTTAATTAGTACAGTGAATTATGAATTAAAGAATGTCTCATAATGGATATATGCAAATAAATTGCCACTGAATTTTGAGAAGACAAAGTATATGTTTTTCAGTAATTCCTTAGATAGATTACCACGTAATGTTATATTTGACACTACTCCCCTAAAAGAGGTTTCGTCTATTAAATTCTTAGGTGTCATATAAACAATATTAGCACGTAACATAGGTATAATGAATAGATTGAAATATTATCTTCCTTCTGCTTTGATTACGCTTTATTCAAGTGTGGTAATGCCGTACTTGAATTACGGAATTCTTGCTTGAGGGAATACATATTCGACATTGTTAGATAAACTTTTTCTTCTGCAAAAGATGGCGCCAGAATTGTTTTTAACCTTCATATCCGAGCACATACTGAAAAGCTGTTCTTTGAACACAAAATTCTGAAAATAAAAGAGTTGTATTTATTTCAACTTGGTCAATTTATGTTTAATTACAACTGCAACCATCTACCCAAAATATTTTATTCTTTATTTCACCGTAACAGCCACGTACATAATTATCCCACGAGACAATCTAAAGAATTTCATCTTCCCTTAGTGAGAACTGTACACACTCAAAATACATTTGTTTATACCGGACCCAGATTTTGGAATAGCTTAGATAATGATTTAAAAGAATCTGTGAAATTAATCACATTTAAGTATAAACTTAAAAGTATTTGTTTTCTACATATACCAGTTAATTCTGTTTAATGAAAAAACCCGTCATGTTTCACTTTTCCTTGAGGTGTATGTCCACAGACCTTTTCCATCCCTCTCCTTTTCCCTCTCCTTTTCCTTCTCTATTCTTCCCTGCTCCTCTTTCCTCGTTCTTCGTTGTCCAGTATCTGTCTGAGTGCATTTCCTCAATTTCTGTTATTTCTGTGTTTTGTGTTGTCATTGTTGTTGTTATTGTTGTCGTCGTTATGTTTTGGGTTTTTTTTTGTGGCCGATTGCATATCTTCCTTTCCGGTCAATTTTCCTGGCATACCTGGCCCCATAGTATCTGTGCCACAAATGTGATATGTTATATAGTTTATAATAACATATGTTTGCATTCTAAAATCCTTGTTCATAGTATCAGCATCATATATCAATGAGTAAAATGTACAATAGTATACAGAAGAATTTAAAATGAATATGTATTATTGGTATAACAAATTGGTGCTGTTGTTGTTTTGTTCCAGTGTTCCACGTCTTACAAGCTTGGCTTTTTTTAGTGGAACACTGTTTTCCATCATTGTGATTATTTACTGTTTTTGTTGCCATGGCAAAAGTGCATTGTTTCTTTTTTTATGACATCATTCGTGCATATACTTTATACTTTGTAGTGTATTTGAAAAAAAAAAATCATTTATCAGACGAATGTAAGAAAAATTAAAACTTGTATCACTTTGGATTATGTCAACTTTTTCTTTTCTTTTTGATGATGGAAATAAATAAACTATTGAATGGAATTGAATTAAAATTGAAAAATACGCTGAGTAACGACATGGGTTCCAAGTTAGCAGCTGGCCAGACTCTCTTTATATACAGTACTGGATGTAGTCAATCTGCGCAATATGACTTCATATTATATAATTTATTACCGGAAAATAAATGATATTGATACATAGCCGATTGCACCTGCTTTGTCTTGTGGCATAAAAATAGAATATTGAGCATGGCCATTTCCATCATCAAGTGACAGTGTATTTTTTAATCGTGTATATTTCATTTTCTGTTGTGTTTGTTTCTCTCTGGATATTCCCCTATATCCACAAATTGAAAAAAAAATACAATAGAGGAAACAATCTTCAGGGGTTTGAGGAAAAAAAATAAAAAAAAAGGTTCTCGTCACTTACACGGTTGTCAGAGATGATAATCCTCTAAATGTACACGGTTCGATGTCATCAATGTTGTTGACACCAAGTCTTCTGCAAGATGTAAAAAAAAAAAAAAAAAAAAATCTGTATTATTACAAAGAACTGCCTTATACTTAATCGTATATACAGTTTAATATTCCGAAGGTTCATTAATCCGAAAATAAAATACTACGCATCATTTCATCATCACAATACGATAGTACTCATTATCTTTCAATTTTAATGAGCCTTCGGAAAAACAAACAGCATCCCCGATATCAAACCTGGTCATCCACTCTTTGCGAAACATCTAATATTCATCCATTCATTCATTCATTCATTCATCCAGATACGTCCTTCAATAAAAAACAAACAAACAACAAAACAGCAATTTCATTGTTGGGATAACAAATAGACTGTTCTAATTACTAGAGAGAATATAAAAACGGTGTGAAAGACTTTACACACGAGACGTCCTAATCACAGATTTTCTAGGAGATAGGGTAGACAAGAGTTGATCGAAGAAACTCAGAAGACGAAACTTACATTTCTGAAATTTTCGACAGTCCGATGAAAGATGCAGCCTCCAGGTATGTTAAATTGTTTGAATCCAGATACCTACGAATGCAAAAACCTCGAATAATCACTCGCGAACAAACCAATGTGATAGGTGCATTATAATTTTTTTTCGTCACACCACGTACCAATTTCTGATGATACACCCGCCTCCTTATAGCCTTATTGGCTTGTGTACTACGAGAATTGACTTATTATTGTTGTTACGTTTCTTACATTGAATAGTCCTGCGATATCATAAATGTTTCTAAAAGATATTTTTTGGTATTATATGAATTACTTGTGTCACGAATCATCCTGTTTTCAAAATCTCACTGATAAAGGATAGATTATGTAAAAGATATACGAATTATGTCCATACCCACATTTAACTCATTGATTCCGTAATTCTTATTTACGTGTCAGTGTTGAATACGTATATACAACGGATTTTTTTTTTATATCTGCCGGACAGTAAAACAATAGTAATAATCATATAGACTCATTTATGGGAATTATTGTGTTTCAAAGTTATTGACCTATTTTTATCATTATATCAAATTAAGTTGTCTTTTTAGAGACAGAATTCACGTTGCAAATCTTGTAACTTTCACAAATACAAAGATACATATATTTTAAATACCTATAACACTAGTTACCTATTTTGCACTTTCATAGGAAATACATTAGAGGAATAACATTTCTGGACACAGAATACATGAAAAGTGTGAAAGAAAATGGATAATAATGTTATTTGACCAAATGACTTCAGTGATATCAAATCGAATATTTCATTGTCAGTTTACCTACTCGTTTTCCAAACAGCTCTACACATGGTGCATTCGAGATTGAAGGTTACTTGCTTATGTACCCCAATCACCGTCATTGCACAGAATAATCAAATAAATCTTACGTCCACAGCAGTCTTTCGAGTCCATTGAAAGCTCCTCTTTCAATTTCAGAAATTTCGTTACCTATAAATGCTCTGTGAAAAGACAAGAAAATGAAGAAGAATGCTATAAATTGCGTACCAGGGCGTAACTTTACGAACAGCTTTATGAAACAGGGCCCAGGGTTAATAATTTCATGACCAGTTTGTAGTCTTACCTATAGGCAAATACCTGTGCCTTCATGTAAGCTCGGATGTAAATAATGTGATATAATTAAATGTTTGCTAAACTTCGGTCTTCAAAGTTCGATTTCCCGCATCTTCTGTGATGCTGGAGACTGTCGAGTTCACACTTTATTCTCGGATAACCTTTTAGAACTTCGGATATAATGTGGGTCTCGCATATCCTTTCCGATCAAACTCTTGCGTTTAAGTATCAGTCGATACTTCCAAAAAGGGGACATGTAAATACCATTTTCTTGCTTTGTACGCCATATCTATCATAATCTAATCTATCATAATACAAGTACAGGCCTACTATAAAGAATCACACAATTATGTATTCGTATACTATATCATAATATCATACCTAGACCAAGTTAAGTATTGTGGGTGTACCTCCTTGCCAAGGAGAAAATAAGGAAATACAGGATTTCAACATGAGCATAAAGACAGTACATTATGCAAGATTATCATACAATAATTATTTGTTTGTTTGTTCATTTCCATCTGAGAAGATGGCTGGATAGCCCATATATTCAGCTACTTTAAGCTGGTCTTCCATGGGGTCCAGTTGGATGTGAGGTGGGACCACTTCACCGGGTTAAACACCCTGCTCTTTGCGATGAATGAATGAAGCGGGATCTTTTAAGTGCAAGTGTACTCTCTCATACACGGGTCCTTCATTTTATGTCCTATCAGAGGGACAGAGTGTTTTGCCTCTTGCTAGAGGGAGCGGTATGCTTACACACAACATTGCTCAGTCCAGACTCGGGTTCGAACCCGGGCCGGGCCGTGTGATCGTGAGGCAGATGCTCTACGGACTGAGCCAACTCACCGCCATGATTATTCTTACGCATCTTACGTGAAACAATTACATTACAAGAGGAAGTTGATATAATGGATTAACAGTAGAATACTTTATTAGTACATTTATTTGAAGGAAAGAGAAGATTTCAGTCATTTCCTTTCACGAAAATAGAGTGCATAAAAATCTAGGTAACACTTACATCCCGAAAAGCTGTGGATTACCGACGAACGTATTGGCTCCTAACCGAGTCAAGTTATTATCATTCAATATTCTGTCACGAGGAAGCAGAAAGATTGTATATTACTGACACAAATTAGGTACAGTGAGTTGTGTGAACGTGTGTTTATAACCAATTATTGCTTATTAACAGAAATATAATTATAGTCTGAAAATTATGGGGCTAGACAGTTTTACATTACATTTCGTAGCCATGCCCTGCATTTTGTCTGTTTTATTTAGCCGAAAATGCAATGTTCAAGAATTCTAAATACTGTGTTATTCAACGCCCTATAACTGCCTACTATAATTATAAAGAAAAGGCACACTCTTGTAACAGGCATACAAATTGTTATCAGATGATGTGCATACATGATTATGTATGTACATGGAAATAAGTATGTACAGACGGAGATACACTAAAACACACACACGTATGAAATTATATCTATTACATATACACAAATGCGTGTGTGAATAATATTTGTATCCTATACAAGCCCCAAAACTTTGTGCACAGATAGGAGAGCGCAGGTTTGCTAATTCATACTTACAGATACCGCAGCTTGTACATTCCTGTGAGAAGACTGCTGTGCAGTTCAGTCAAGCCAATTTCATTCATGTACCTGAGCACCGAGAAATAGAGAACAGTCAGTATTTTTATATACCATGGTCCTATTGTGTGCTGGGCAGACTTTGACAAAAATTTGTCGGTAGGTATATCATCTATCAATCAGCAAAAAAAAAAAAAAATGAGGAGTAAACGTGCACTGACTTGACAAAAATCACGGAAAATGTTGTAGTGTACTTACAATCTTTCCAGTGACTCTAAGTCCTTGAAGATTCCTGATTCCAGATTTCCAAGATTGTTCTTGGCGATAGATCTGGATCAAATCATAAGAAAGAATAGGTGGCATATAGGCACGATTGGAAGCTCTCCAAATTCTATACAGTTAATAGCCTAATACTCCTCCTAAAGATGTTATTGTTATCTGGCAAGCTTCTATTCACTGCAACTGTACCAAACGCTATTATTTGAAGTGAGAGAGCTATTCAACATGGCGTGTGGGTGGGTGTGTGTGTGCGTGTGTGTGTGTGTGTGTGCGTGTGTGAGTGTGTGTGTGTGTGTGTGCGGTTGGGGGCGAAGGGGTTGAGGTGAACGAAGCCAAATTTTCGGTAGAGGAGAATAAGAGCATTGTATAGAATGTTCTCGCGTGTGCCAACACGTTCCACATTACTTGTCCCAAGTTTTATGTCAAAATGGCTGACTTTCAATGGTATCACTCTTTGTCAACATACACTACATGTAGATATGGCATTACATCTTAAAACTTGTTAGTTTTAAAAAATCGTATACCACTGGAACTGTCAGATTCATAGGTTCTGATGGATATCAATAAAACTCTCAAACAGTAGTCTTGGGATGGTTAGGCTACTAAGAGTATGACATGAACTTTGGACCTCTTCAAATGTGTGCTTTTTTTCAAGTGACTACACTTTCCCTTTTGCAGGGAAGAAGACGCGGATTTCTTTTCAATAAAGAAAGAGTGAATTAACAAATATGATACTCTGTTCAGGACTCAGTAAGAGTATTGCCACTGAATGGATTAAAAACGAATGCACCTCAGATCACCAGTGACAACAGATAAAGTTTCTTATTTAAATGACTAAGCACTGCTAAGAATATGGGATGGAACCAGCAAGAAAGAAGAAGAAGTAAGCTGAAAGAGTGAATGTAGAATATACTGTTTGAATGAGAGAAGTAGAAAAAACATGAAAAAGACAATGAAAGGTACGTAGAAGATACAAATTCAAATGTGATAATGATGATGAAAAAATCCAACTTCTGATTTTATGAGCAGTAGAACTAGACGTACAAATGCATAAAAGAGATTTATTTTTTTTTTATTTATTTATTTTTTTTTTTTTTTGCCGGCCGAAATAGCTTGGTAGCAAAAGCAATAACAACTAACGCACCTTCGGGATAATTTGATTCGCCTACACATCAATACACTCAATAATCAAGTTCAGATAGTCACATTTTCTGTGGAAGATATCATAAGCATAAATCTGTTCTGCACTGAGGTTGACGTCAGAACAGTAATTGGTTGAAAATCCCCTACCAAACACGCTAAACCATAAAAGTAATCAAGTTTGTGATGGTTACCTACACATCTTGAAATCTAATATCGTTACCAGAATTTACCTCTAGCAACCTTACAGACATTACAAAATAAGTAAGTACTTCAACTTGCTATAATCATCCGAGCTGCACTAAATCTATCTACATCGAAACCGTACATTGCTTATTAAAGCCAAATTAATGATACATGATATATTACAAAGTTATCAGCAGAGGTGTTAGAATGACGAATAGCGCTTACAGAATCTTCAAATTTCGAAGTCCACTAAACAGCCCCACATCAAGATGGGTCAGGCGATTGTCGTTGATATTTCTGTTTCAAGAAATAAAGGAGGTAATGCTTGTTATATAGAAGGTTCGTTCATCCTATTATAGAAATACGGTTCGTTATTCCGAAGGGTTGTTATTCCAAAAGACACAAATTCACTATACCTATATTATTATTTCCGTTAATTCGAAAATGAAACAGGGTTCGTTATTCCGAACAATATTGTGGCGTTACTGAGTAATCAAAAATGAAAAGAAGATGCGTGCAAGCGAACTTTCGGAATAACGGACCTTATATTTTCTCGATTAATGAGTCTTCGGAAGAACGAACCTCATCCTTCTGAATGACGAACCCTCGGAATAACGAACCCCCTGCCATTTTGGATTAACGAATCTTCCGAATAACAAACTTTCGGAGTAACGAATTGTAACCGTATTAAGCTTTAAAGGTCAGGACCACAACTGCTTTGAGAAATGCAGTATGAAATCACTCGATTATAGTGCATGCTATAACCGCTCTATCATTTGAAATACCTTGCTATCATATCCAGTCTCGGACTGTATAGTGCGTATCATTTTATTCGTAATGTGTCTTTTCAATATCTATAAGATCTCATTTCATCCATGATCTAATTCTATGTATGAATTATATTTTATAAACACACGTATATTCTTTGCTGATATTAACTTAATACATACCTGAGCAATTAAACCTTATCATGTGTGATTGTGTGAACAATCATGAAATGACATTAGAAATGCTTGGTGTTGATTCATAAACCTTAGTTTCAACTCTTAGAAATTAAAATCTATTCAATTACATTAATTTGTTGTTCACTGTGAAATCAGAGAGTAACTTCAATCAGGTCCAGAGGAGTGTAATTGTGTAAAGACTAAGGAGTAGGCCTATTTACTTACAATCTCAATATCGAATCCTGCATACTAGTGAAGGTTCCAGGGTCAAGACGTTGTAATCTGTTGTCTGTTAAGGTTCTAGAATTGATTGAAAGATCACCCAAAAAAAATATAATAATGGTTCTTACAGCTCTCCATCTATTGATGCTCAAAATGTTCAAAATGTAAAGAATGCAATTCAAAATAACAAGAAAAGGGACGTATGAAAAACAATGTTTCTTTAATGATGATTCCTGACCATAATGCAAAGAGAAAATGTCATTATGAAATATGTTACAGATGTCCAACTTTTGACATGACCTATGAAATTACTATTTGATAATCAAGATAAAGAAATGTTGCAATATGTGAAGTTACAGCATTCACAATACAATATCAAGTTGAGAGAAGTTGCTTGAAAAAAAAACACACACACACAATAATGTATACATGTTCTTTTTTTCAAACGTTTTTAGTGCTTCTTCGCAGCAAATGTCCCGGTTTCTTCGTATAATGATAGACAATCATTTCATCATAATTGTTCCATTAGCTGGAGTTCTTTTTAAACCTGATCTATCGCATTTCACTTTACTGTATGATTAGAATCAATTCGGGATAACTGAGTGGAGTAATAATTAAGTATGACTGTGTAAGAGGTCCCGTCTCTTATTGAACAAAATGAATACATAAGCAAGCAAAATAATGAACTTTCAAACATCCCTCCTCGCTCTTCGCCATAATACTCTAAAACAAGAGGGTATTGAAAATCGATATTTTGTTTAATTAACAATAACTACTAGTATCGAAATATAGACAAGTAAAGATAAGCAAACACCTTCAATCTTGTGATAATTGCAGAGATCAAATAAGAATCGACAGATATCTTACAAGGTATCAAGTTTTCGCAACGGTTTAAAGACATCAGGATGTAAGTATGTGATCTGATTCTCCGCAAGCTTTCTGCAATAAAAAAAAAAAAATATGGTGCAGTGATATCAGTGTGAAAGCCATTGAGAAAGGACATTTCATTATCATCATGATCATCACATGGGATTTTCCCTAAATATACATGCGGATTGATGAAGGAGTGCAGAAATATTGGGATAGTATTCACATTTGTGAGGTTTGAGGAAAATCGGACATTCTGTTCAAAAACTAGATGATAAGTCTGTAATAGTTAATGACGTCATGTCATCACAACGATACAGCTCAAAGGAATGTGTACCTTTCATTTAAAAAAAGATTGATTTTATATACTCAGTGACGTAGTTATTTGTTATTCTTCTGATTTGTCCTTCATAGAAATCATAATTCATCCTAAAAACATTTCATACGCATCTGCCTTTAGAAAGCGAACACAGATAAACAAACATCTTAAGTTGATAGTTCGGAGATGCCATTTAAATGTTATTTTAGTCCAGGTTGCAAGAGAATTGATAACTATTTGTTAAAACATAATTCCCCAAATAATAGATCACTTAGTGCACATTATTTATCTATCGCAGACGAATGGATTTTGTACCAGATAAGTAATGAAGATTGCAGAAGTTATTCCTATCTATAAGTAAGGGGAGAAGAATGATGTTAACAATCACAGACCAATATCCTTATCATTATTATTAATATTATTATTACTACCACTACTACTACTATAACTACTACTACTTGTTACATGTATTATTATCGTTATTATTATTATTATAAGTACTACTAGTAGTAGTATTATAATTGTTTTTTTTTTAGTTATTATTATTATTATTATTATTGTATCATTTGATGCATGAATGTCGAGGAAAGATTTGTGAAGTGCGTGGAATACATCTCTACGTTTAGTGAATTGTTGCTGCAAACAGACTTTAGAAAAGATTTGGCTGGAAGTACAAAGGCTTACAGTTTCTCCAAGCTCATTAAGTCAGTTGTGCATTCTGGATCGAATGATTGAAGTTGATTAGTAGACAGATCCCTGAAAGAAAAAAAAGGATATAATCATGATTTTCATGCGATTCTGAAACAGTTTCAGACAACAGAATAGACGATGGAACACAATTATGGCTCATGAGATTCACGTGACCATCTTGATATAAAATGTGATATATATGAATCTTTATCATTTCCAGGTACCATTACATTGCATCATTATTAGCTACAAAGATATTTCTGGCCTGATATTGATACTTCATGTGACTTCCGTCTCTTTTTCCACGATATTAAGGTGATCCTGCTTGATCAATCTTTAGAATTCTAAAGGCCGCCGCAAACAATACGACTATCAACCTATCATTCAAATTCCTGCATATTAAGCTCTAAAATCAAAGTCTACTCCGAGTGGCAAAGGAATCCACAAAACAAACAAAGTTAATACGACGAATAGTTTCCGAGGAGAGTTATAGAGCACAAACGTGAAGAAAGTATGAAGTCACTTACAGAGTATTTAATACGGTCATGTTCTCGAAAGTCCCGCACTCAATTTTGTGCAGTGTGGAGTGTATCACTGCCCTGCAAGAAGAGAGAAAAAAGCAAGGCGATTTTCGCTTAATTCTAGACTCGAGTGGGATGAACATTTTCGGGTGAAATTTCACGAATGACGTACGTCGGTGACCCGGAAGGAGACCGCAAAGAGATTTAGAATTAATTGTCCGGATCCTATAGACTTGACTGACATGATTTAATTGTACAAAATTTGAAGAAGTAACACCTATTTGGAATCTGGTCTGAGTTACACCCGAGATATTTGACGGAGAGTTGGATAGAACAAAAAAAAAAAATAAAACTGTTCATACCACCTCATCCGCTCATCTTTTCGAGTTGACTCCGTGTTTGTTCTCTCACAGTGATATCTTGTTACCGTCATTTTTTGCTAGTACAAATCATCTCAAGCTTGACGACATGATCTCATGGAAAAACATATACTCGAAATGATAAATTATATATGATTATATATATATATATATATATATGTGTGTGTGTGTGTGTGTGTGTGTGTGTGCTCTTCAGCGTGAGTTCTGGGATTTTATTAAAGTTTTTTTTTTTCCTTTACGTGAAAGTCCACAGTAAGATTCTATTGTATATTATTTTGCAAAACATCTTCTGTGATAGAGTACGTATATACAAGACTTGCATATTTTTATGTATTAAACATGTTAGCAGATTTTGTACTTCAAAGGTTATCTTCTGTTTCCATTTTGACCCAAACTTTGCCGCCTGCCCTTTCGTATCCCCGGGAGGAGGGGGAAAATGTGTCTTGTACAAGAATGAAAGCACTTGGGAGTCGGAAGACAAACCCGCTACTTAAAATTCGAATGGCTTCTGCACGCAAAAATTATACACCAGAGCGTACCGATAACTAGTTCTTTTTTTTTTTCACGACTACGTTAAAGATTCTCATTAAGATTCCTAAGTCATAATGTGCACCTACATGTAATGTAGACGAGTCAGACCACCCCAAGCCTCCTCCCGTATCATTGTCACATCGAAATTGGAAATCCACCTACGTGACATGAAATGTGTCAAAAGGAGAAAACAGACAAATCGTGATGACTTTATCATTATCGATTATGATCAGATAGTTTGTGACATGATTATGGAAGTGATCATCACCTTTATATTTACAGCACTAAATACTTTTGAAAATGGACAAGCAGCTTTGTTTTAATGACAGTAAAAGGTCTTCATTTTTTTCTAATACCTCAACGTTAAGTATATAAAGCTTGTGATGGAATCGTATTTCAAAGCGCCAAAGCAACTACATAGTATTGAAATGCTACATTCTTCATTAACGATTGAATTGCCCCAGGGTGTATGAAGAAAGTTGTAATAAGCACTTAATCATAAAGATTATTGAATAGGTTCAGCTTTGCATCTTTAAAAGTGCAGACCAATGTCAAACTGAGAACACCTTTACGGGTGCAACTTTACATCTTTCAGATCAGAGAGGTATGAAAGTTGCACCTTTAAAGGTGCTCCCATTGCGACACTGGTCTGAAAGGTACAACGTTCCACCCGTAACGGTGCTCTCAGCGTGATATTGGTAAAGTTGCAGAGTTGAAACTATTTTACTTACATAGAGTGTATATTTAACTTAATGTGTTCTGACGAAAAAAAAAACCCAAACAATAACAAACAAGCACGTGTTTGACATCAATTTCGGACATTTCAGAGGTGTAAAGAAGAAAATCCCGTCGCTGGGTGCAGAAAGAGAATGCAACGTAATAATTTTAAGCCTAGAAAAAGTATAAAAAGAAAAAATAAACACAGACATTATCATGTACAAATTCCCTTAATTATTTTGTTTTGTTCGAAAATTTGTACATTCAACTCATTGATTAATTTGTCTTTGACTTACTTGTAAGCCATGTAGAAAATGAAATAACTCAAACAAAGAAACAAACAAATAAAAACAATTCCACCACCCCATCCCCCGAAAAAATATAAACTTCCTGTATAAAATACTGAAAATACCCACAGAGTCAACAGGAGTGGGTAGGACGCTGGAACAAAAGGAAGATCTCCAAGATTGCTGGAATTTCCTGTAATGTGCCTGAAACGGGAAAAAACAAACACTTATGTTCAAAGTTTGTAAACTTCAAACTTCAAAACTTTGTGATAAACTAAAGCTGGAACAGTCAAGAGAGCAGTGTGAGCAACGCTACTAAGAATTTTAAACATTTTCATGTTTAGATATTGAAATGTCAATATGCGTGGAGAGTTTCACGCGAATTGAAATAATGGATTTTGTGAAAAGTGTGAAGGTAGCTTGTGTAATACGTTATCGGGGGCGTGTGGACTTTTTGCTGTTATTATTACGGTGATGTGTGTTTGGCTAACTCTGAACGACATGATGATGCCATGTCTAATTCCTTGTTGTACGCAAGCATCATCTGCACGCCTCGGCCAGACTTTGGTATACGAACTACTATTTTGTCGTAGAATATCATTATGGACACTTCTTCTTTTGGAAGGAATAGTGAGAATGAAACAGAAATAAGAAGCCTAAAATCGGAAATTTTCAAAGGGTTTATGTGTAGTACATAAACTTACACAAAGCGGAGAGCGGGGTTCAAGGGAACGTTGTCGATTTCTCCGTTTATATCATCACACTCCACCCTTGTTAAAGAGCATTTGGAGCAACCAGAGGGACAGGAGGAGAGTTCATCTGGAAGAAAAATAAAACTATAATCGTATTTCCAACATTGTTGAAAAAATTGCTGATAAATATAATACAGCATTTCGTGATTCTAATTTCCTTTATAGTGCCGTAAATTCGATCCATAATTCCTGCGTTAATATATCCGGAAAGACCGTACCATTTGAGCGTCGCAAACATTCAATAGCAGATATTATAGAAATGTAAAGCTATCCACCTTTTCTCAAAAATATTATGGGGATTAGAACATCATAAAGACAATTGCTAATACCAGACTTTGCTGTAAACATTGTTTTCAAGAAAAATGATGTATAAACCTAAGGTTATCTGCTTTTGTGTCAAGAGTTCGAATGAAAGAAGGCAAATTTCGACACAAAAGTGAGCATTGTTGAATTTGAATTTCAGTTTTGAGGACACTTTGAAGACATTCCATTGGATGCAGTGAATTAAGCCTAGCATAAAATGGAAATGTATTTCGGCAACATAAAACAGAAGAATAGAGGTCTGCTCTAATGTTAATCTGAATTCATCGCATATTATAATACATCATTCTTGACATTCGAGAGTCTTACTGAGTAGAAAAATGTGCAAAACACTGTGGATAAATCCATCAGGATCGCTGTCTCAAGTGGTTACAGTTTGTTATTCCGAAGATTCTTTATTCAGTTTCAGTTTCAGTAAGTTTTATTTCTCTACTTGTACATAACAGATGATAAGCATAATAATATCGAACATATTATCTACAAGTCGGTATAAACAAAATTTCGCATTGCAAATATATAATCATGTGAAATAGTACATAAATATCATTACAGATCTTTAAGTGTACATGTGGAGGAGACCGTTATCAATAAGCAAAACGCTTGACTTGGATTACGGCCTCTGAACATAATATGCCTTGTAACAATTTTTTTATTTAACTGAAGGAAGGAACATAACAATTACACACTAAGAAATCAGGGTTCAAAATTGAACCTCTAGGCGTGATGCAATAGCAGCACCCCTTTTCCCTCAAAATTTGAACCCCTGTCTAGGGTTCAATTTTGAACCCCATAAAAATGAACCCTTTTCCCTCAAAATTTGAACCCCTGTCTAGGGTTCAATTTTGAATTCCATAAAAATGAACCCTCTGAGTTCAAAACTGAACCTCAAGGTTTATTTTTTGCACCCAGGCAGGTTAAAAATTGAACCTCTGAAGGATACATTGTTTAACCTCAAGGTTGTAAAACGGGTTCATTCTTCCACCCAAAAGGGTTAATTCTTGAACTTTTCAGATATCAAAATTGAACCCTTTGTGGTGCATGTACGCTCCCTGGTTTTTATTTTTCCTCCTTAATGGGTTACATATATTATATATATATATATATATATATATATATATATATACATATATATATATATATATATACATATATATATATATATATATACATATAATACATGTATTAAATAGACATATATATAATATACAATATTATATATATTATATATCCTGCTGAAATAATGGAGATGTTCAAGCTTAAAGTACAGCACAGTGTTCACAGTTGTTCAATCAAACACATACTCCTTAGCAATGCCAACACATACTCCTTAACAATGCCACCACCAATTCATTGTACATGCTGCTCATACTTCATGTTTGGCACACACTTTGTACAGAGAAATTAAAACATCTCTGCATCACAGATGATTTTATTTCATGTTTGTTTAATAAAGTCTTGGGATGATCAAAAACGAGGAAAATCAAATAAAGAGAAAATCCCCATTTTCGTACATTATCTAAGTACAGTTCATCATTTGGTACATACAAACTTGTCACTTTCATTTGTCAAGATGGATGCATTTCTGCATTCACACAAAAATGCACATGTATTGATTTTAAAGGCTAGGTTTTTATCATTCAAAACAAAGATTAAGTCAAATCAAGTTTTTGCATTATAATGTAATACATGTACAATAGAAAAAGTTAAATACAATACATGTACATAGCATATACTCATACAGTAATGAAATACAATGTATATTCAAATTTTGTAAATAAGGGAAAACAATATTCCCTGATGAAAAAAGAAATGTATCAAAGGTCTGTCATATTATCATTACATCATTTTATTTCCCTATAAGAATTTCTTTATGACAAAAAATAAACATAAAAATCTCCCCCAAGCAGAAGAAAAAAATGAAACATTTGCAATCCATGTGCGTTGTGCAAAAAGTACACTTTTATCATCTAAAGAAATCAGAGCTGTTAATTCCAGATGTTGCATGTGCAAGCAGTTACAACACAGTGAATTCAGGTTAAACAAATAAAACAGTCGAATAAAAAGTATACATGTACATTACAAAACCTTCATAGTTAGTTTCCACATGCATAGAAGGAAACAAAATGGCCACAATACTTTCCAGCTACATGTCTATGCAAATGAATGAAAATACTTCATAAATTAAAGATTATCTAGAAACCTTCAAAAAAGATAAAGATCATTAACAAGTAATCAAAGCACAGTACACAAATATTAGTAGGATTTCCGTGAACACATCTTTACATGGCTAATGTTTACATACAATAATTGTAAAGGTTAGTATCCTCACCTGTTACATAACAGATGGAAAAGAAGGATACCAAGTTTGCTGAAACTGCAATAAAATATATAATCAACACCACTAATACACACACACATGCAAATTGTGACAAGCAAAAAAGGAAAAAGGACCCCCTCCCTCCTTCCTCTAACAGCATCCAATTAACCAAAAGTATGGGGATATGTCTATTCCATCGATATAGGGATGGCATTTGTAACTAGAATCACATTGTATATAGTACGAGATATGATAGAAGACAGAGGAACACTCAGAGATAATAGTACGATAGCATAGGCAGGATAGGAGAGGCATAAAACAGGAAGGTACAGGAATTGTCCAGCTTTATACAGAAAGCTTGAATGATACCACTGTACTACAGTGTAATTCTCAGTGCTGGCTCAAGGCTAAAATTCATCTTCCATCCAAAACATCAAAATGCAGCTTATATTCATAAGCGAGAATGACAAGAAAACCAAACTACTCTATTATAGCTGCAAGAATTTCTATAACAACCTCGAGGATGATAGTACTGTACAAAGTGTCAGCATACAAAACAATACTTTTTTTTTTTTAGTGTTTTAGTCATTTAGGCAGAGGATGATACACAATGCAAAGCAGATACAAGTATTAACTCATCATCATACAAGTAGCCACAGGGTTGTAAATCTACAGTGATTTCTTTAAAATCATTCCATGAAGTGTTCTTCACAATATTACCTGCCAGTATTCTACATTGATTTTATGAAGACTGTTTCAGACTGTAGTTGATTGCCCTGGACAAAGGTTTCATCATGGATGCATCTGTAGAACTGAGTGAAGTGGTAGCGATTCATTCCACGAAGACAGCTTAAGAAGGTGCCTCAGTCATGAAGAATACCTGGGGGAAAACAACAACAACAACAAAAGTGTTACACTCTCCTCTGTATAGTGATACAAAAATGTACAATATATCATACATTTATTGAGAAGATTAATTTCTGGGAAGAAGGAAAACACCAAATTGAACATTTCTATGGGTTGCACTTTCCTGACAAATCACAAGCACAACACACTCTACACACCCTCTTAAGCTTAAATTTGATTGTAGAGTAACAATCTCAAAACAATGCTATACTACATGTACAATGTAATTCTAGAACTTTAATAGACCATACACTCTACACTGAAAATTTGAAAATGTTCTGCCATCTGGATGAAATATATGCCAATGAAGAACAGGTGAAGTCAAAATTACTTGTGGGGGCCATCAACCCTCTCCATGAAAAAGGCCATACTGATCATGTACAGAGTTTTCACATTCAATGCAAAAATGCAGATTAACCTTGAACTGGGAACAACTGTTGATTGAGAGAAGAGAGATGACCAGTCCAGTCGTATACTGGGACAAATGTCTTGTCCAGGATCATCCTCCTTTTATGTTGATGCAGTGACTGCATCAGCAATTCGGTACAGCGTATTTGGCCCAGTATACACTGGACTCCTGTTATAATGAGGTCCTCAGGGCCTACAGTTTTCTTTCGTTTTATCAAAGTTTTGTTACAACCAAACAAGTAAACAATAGAGCAACAAATGTAGAGCCAATAACATTATGGCCTCAATTTCAATTTTGTTGTAACGTTATTTATTAGAACATGAGTGCACTGTGTGTATGTATAAAGATTGATGCATTAAAGAGTTCCATAAATAATACATCTGAACATACAATGCAAAAAAAAAATGAGGCACAGCAGTTTCGTGATCAACTCACAGTATTGTTCTTTGGCAGATCCATTACAGGTCAGTTGCAGGTTAGGTGGCAGCGACATATGGCAGCGGACCTTTCTGGACTTTGCGAAATGTTGGCAAGGTTTATTTCTTCCTTGGCGTTGTAGTGTTGCGATTCCTGCGTTAAATCTATTAAGTACAAAAGTAAACCAAATACATGTTATGTCATCTTTGATAATCCAACTAAAAACCAACAGTAATGTAGAGCTGTGCAAGAAAGAATTGGATGCTATACATATGGCCACAGGAACCAGGGGGACTCGGGCCCCTACTTTTTCGGCACCATACAAAGGAAAACATTATAAGGTGTCCCCACTTCGGGTCCCAATCCCCCCCCCCCCCCAACTTTCTTTACCCGAAAGTGTGTAAGTGGCACTAGAAAGAAATACATGTAGATAAAAACCTCGAAGTATGAGCACCATAAGGATCTGTTTTTGCGCTGAATATTTTTTTTTTGTTTTGTTGGTGTTTTTTTTTTTTTTTTTTTTTGCTTGTAAGCTGAAACCTGGAAGTGGCACCAGAAGTTGCATGCGCGGCCTTTTTTTTTTTTTTTGCTTGTTAGCTCATGAAACTAGGAAGTCCCCCCCCCCCTTTTGAAAACCTTCCGCCAACAGTGATACAAAGACTCTGCATGGCATACTGCAATTAATAACCATTCCATCTTTGCAACTCTTACAGATAATTAATGCTGCATTTGCAACATTCATAAGAAAACAGTTTTTATATCAAAGGGAGCAAATGTGCATTTTCCTGGCCTGCAGAGAAAACTCACCTTTGCATTGGTGTCACAAGTAGAGAAGAAGCTTTGACATCAGGTTTCATACCGAGAATACTCCCAGGGAGTAGGATGCAATTCAGCGCAGCATAGTCCATAATGAAACAAACAACATCCTTCATTTGCTGTAAGGACAAGGATGCTTCAAACACCTTTGACCTGAAGAAAGAAAGAAAGGGGAAAAAGAAAGAAACTTGCAATGACAACCAAGAAATTTGAATTTATATTGAACTGTTCATGTGCAGTAGGCCCTATAACAAATCTGCAGGTAACAGTGCCGTCAATGCAATACAAAGCACAAGGGTCTGAGTAACGTACATTTGTTGTACCAATTGTAACCTCAAATTTACCACTACACTGTACAACCAAACCCAAGTAAGAAGGAATTTCTTTCACACTGATGATTACTAGCTGTACCTCCTCTGCCTTAGTACAGTGTGATGCACATTCTCTCATTCAGTGTTACAATCCCTCCGTATCATGTCACCGCGGACCGTGACTCTCACACAGCTTATCATGCAGACTGTATCAGGGTACAGGGGCATGCAGATATATGACTAGTGACAGTGCGCGATCGAGTCTTAGTCCCATACACAGTTGTAAATTGTGGGAGCCCGAACGCTTCGAGTTTGGGCAGGTCGCAACAGTTAGCTTTACTGACTCTGTAGACTGTACAGTAAGTCATTCTCGACTGTCTCATAAGCACATGCAATAGAAGACAAAACAGTATCACAAATCACTATACATTAAACTACTATTAGATTAAACAATGCAAACTGGTTTGCCTTATTTCTTGTCGATCCCTAAATGGCAGTAGTATAGTAACCGTAAAAAGGCCCGTATTACTCCCCATTACTGCATTAGGTCATGTGATTTTACATACAGTGTATTAATACACGCGTGAACGTGGTAACAAAGAACGGCACGACAAACGACTGAAATTATTACAGAAGAAATGAAAGATCTAGCCGCACAGAAGCGCAACCCAAATAAGTCATGATTTGTGATCATTTACTCACCTTAATCTTGTATAAATCAGCAAGTCTTGCAACGAGAAAGCCCCGCTTCAATGCAATTGCATGGGAGTTCTAGAACGAATGATAGTGAACTGTCGCGACGCTTTGCTTTGTGACACGTATTGACCGATTCTGTGACGCGCTATGTGTATTTTTGGCATGGGCAGCGCCATTACTGCGGTGTATCATCCGACCCCCCCTCCTCTCTCCCCACCCCTCTTACGCGCGCAGAATGAAAAACTGATGCATGGTTGTTTTAGCCAATGGGCATCTCGTACTGAGAGCGCGAATGCTTGCTTAGTGCGCGAACCTTTGTTACAAGTGCGCGATAAACATGTTGCCCGTGGGGTGGGGGAGAGCAGGGGGGGTCGGCTGAGACGCCGCAATTTGAGCTCATGGCTGCGCCCAGTGCCATAAAATGTCTGCTGCCCTCAACGAACCCGAATCGGTCAATACACATACCTAGCTCGCTGTATGCGGTGGCGATGCGAGCTTACAAAAAAAAAAAAAAAACGGAGCCTCGATCGTCTTCTCTGATGTGATCGGTTAATTTCCGGGATTGGCGTGTTAGTCTTTGCTCACGTACTGTTTATGAAACTGGCACGAACAAAAAATGCTATATCATTTTATCAAACACCAACAAACATCTTTATATTGATTGATTTGCAATCTTAAAGATGAACATCATCCACAATTCAAATCACTACTGATACTGCATTACAAATCCTAACATGTTTGAACGCAACAGTATGATCTAGATTTTTGTAGCAGACTAACTCTTCTATTTGGAGGTTCAAAAATTCATCTTTCTCAAAAGTGAACCCCTTTCGGAGTAAATAGCACCCATAGAAGTTAAATATTCAACCCTAGTCCACGCAAGGGTGCATTGGGTCAAACTCAACCCCAAATTGAACCCTGATTTCTTAGTGTGTATACACACGTAGAGCAATGTAATCTTTAAAGGATTTTAAATGTCATTTGACCAAAAAGGACGACACAAGGTGGAATGTATACAAACGAAAGGAGAACAAAACAAAACAAAACAAAACCCGAGAATAAGGAACCCGAATAGGAAGAGTAGAGGGAAAAGAGAAGAGAAGAAAAGCGATGAGATACAGTGTTCAGGAGTTGGGAACTATTATAACAAAAGCGTAATTTCTAATTCGAGTGGTGCATTGCAAGAAGGACGTTTTTATAGGATGATTTAAAACATTGTAAAGAAGAACTGCGTTTAAGGTCATCATTCAATGAGTTCCATACATCTGGACCATGATGTCTTATGGAATTTTGAGCTATAATGAGTCTAGGATTTTCCTAATGATAATCTGTTGCATGACGGGTAGGATATGAATGAATACTATAATTTGAAATATACATATCTTTAAAATTCATTAATTAAAAAAAAATCGATATTCCGGAAGAAGTTCGTTTATATGCACCTTCTTTTCGTTTCGAATTAACGAACCTTCAGAATAATGGACTTCTTTTTTCTTTTCTTTTCTTTTTATCTTCGGATTACCGAACATTTGGAATACCATGTCTTTGGAATAACGCCAAATATATTATTGGATTAAGAAACCCCTTTTTCATTTTCGAATTAAGGAACATCTTGGTATATGGAATTTGTGAGCTTTTGGGAAATCGAACATTCGTAATAACAAACATCACCCGTTTGAAATAATATACTTTGCTTTATTGCACACGAAAGTTGCGCTTTCGACTGTGATGGGTTTACGTCAGCACGGATGAAAACAGTGAATTTATGTGGACCTGTAGGCCTATACACTCACCACACAGTATTTCGTCACTCCCATCTACACAGTCTATGTCGCCGTCGCATACACTGTACGGGTTGATACCGGGGGCTGAATGATTGAGGCATCTGACACTTGCTGGAAGTTCTTCAACTTTTATTGTTGTTGTTGTTGTTGTTTTGATTGGGGAAAAATATACAACAAATAGCACTCATAATTAGACACTTCAATATCCTTTTGACGTCTGAAGAAGATGAAAAAAGAAGAAGAAATAATCAAGCAAGAAGGAAGAAATTAAACATCAACAAAATTACATGTCAAATGTGAAATCGGGTTGGTTCCTACAACTTACACTTACCACAAAATAGTTCATCATCACCGAGAGGACAGGTAGTCAGGCCATTGCAGAAGTCTTGCAGGTCAAAGGTCATGCTGCTATTGACGCAAGGAAAGGCATCTGTGGCCACAATTAACAATATTATGAATGCATTAATGCACTAAATTTTTTATCCTTTTTATCTTAACTTAATTTTGATACCATAAGCAGCACATGGCAAAGCGAACACACAAACACAAACATATCAATACAGACACAGAGATACAGACGGATGGACTGACATAAAAACACATACATACACACACACCCATGCACACAATAGGCAATGGGTCTGTATATTCATAATTTTATTTAGTCTGTCTTAGCTGTACATGACCTAGGCCGCGGCAGATAAGGCCTACTCACTGCATTCTCAACTATTCTGTATTAGGCATCTCGGTGCCTAGTACTAACATACAGGTAAGTCCTGTTCGGCACCTTCACAATGCATGCTGTGAAGTCAACGTATTTGTGTTGATGTGGAAGTAATGTGGATTATGACGTACAGGTCCATTCAGAATAACTGTATGCCAAATCTCTGGACCAACTGTGATATTAAAAGTCAGGTCCTGGTTCTGGTCCTGTAGACTGGTGCCCTTTATGCCTGATCTTTGGCGAGATTGCGTAGTTGTTTGCCTCTGTTTCTGAATTCAGCAGTGTTGTCCTGCCCAGTTTCAAGACGGACTTCAGGGCTTCTTTGTACTGTGTTAGTTTCCTGACTTGACGTTGAGACTCCCACTTTAGTGTTGTTACCCAAACAGGATAACCTTTTAGCAATGTGGCTGTCGTGGCTGTTTTCCATGTATTCGCTTTCAGCCTCTGCATTCGTACTGAAGATGAAAATTACATATTGCAATATTGCAGCAAGAGTTGCTGTCATCCTAACTTTTTTTTTTTAATGAAATGGGGCCCAGATGATCCGTCAGTGCATCATACACAGATTCTAATTACTAGAAGTGTAGTCTTTTTTTGTTCATCACTCTTGCACAATGAATTACCAGATTCCATAATATCATCATCACTCCTTTGTAGAAGTGATCATGTATAATGATGACCGTTAATTTAATCCGACTAAGCAGTGTGATTGTAAGATTATTATACCGAGACAATCGCAATATGGGTAGAATGAACTGTTTGATGGAGGCCTGCGCTCTCCGAGTGATTTAAACATGTCGCTGATATGGGACTAAAAAAGGTGACAGCATTGTGATTCTTATCAAAGACAGCTTTGATGCGTATGCATGGGATAAATTGTTCATATTGTCCGTCGCAAATCTTTTGCGTAAAGATAGGTGGCAATTGATCTAACCGATTCAAACTAAAAACAAATTAAACAAGTTTCGTAGCTCCTGAATTTCCAAATTATTTTGTTTCATGAGCCGCTCTCGACTTTACCAACTGTGATACGAATGGTCGATGATGATCCTTTCATGAAACAATGTCTCTGCCACCATGAGATGTTTTCATCTCCCTTGCTATCGAACCGAGTAAATTTGCCCTCACTAAATCCTTGGTGCTTGACACGGGTTGCCACGCCGTGATGTCACTAGTCAATGTTACAGCAAATATAATGTATCTCCGCTTATTAAGTCAAACGAGTGGCATACACCATGTGTAAACCTCATGCAAACCTTTGAATATCTTTGACCGCCTCGTCTGCAATACATACTTACATTTCAGTTCTTCAAGTGTTTAGCGGCAGCAAAAACTGATAACCTTGCTCTTCCATTTCCGTGCAATGTCCACAACAATCAAGAGATATAATAATCGCTTATCCTTCAAAAACAGTTGCATTTAAGCAAGTGTACAGACTCCATTTTTTACCAGATACAATTTCCCGCAGTTTAGAAAATCTCAAGTGCTGTATCATTTCCACAACGTCTGCGTAATGTTCAAAAGCTGCTTTGCAGTCTGTGTCAACAAAGTGAAAGTTTTTCTTCTTTATTCTTTTTTTTAATCATGCGTGAGTTTTTTTTCGCAAAACTTTCTGTCAGTGTTGACATAAAAAATAATGTAATAATTCTCGATGATGACAGTGTGAAAGCAAATGCTGTACAATGTCTGATTTCGATTGCATTATTCCAACCAAATACAAGACAAATACGTTATCATCCCCGATTTATTTGATTTCATCTGTGTCGCTGGCCAAGAAGAAAAAAATATGTCTGATAAGTTTAGAGTTGATAACTGTTCTTTCCTAAGTAGCCACCATAGGCGCTACAGACGTCTAGAACAAGGAGCCTAAAGATTGAGTGGACGTCGTATTATCCACTATATAGCTACAGCAATTGCACCTTGACTAATTTAGATATTTGAATCAAATTTGAAATTAATGTATTTTTCATATTTCACTACAAAACCGAAAGCTGTGTCACACGCGTATTTCTTTTAGAATCTTGACATGCACATCAGTACGCAATTCCATTTTGTTGTGCTTTGTATAGTGAATGCAGGCAATGTAAGAGTATGCATGTTGACCTACGTTGATCTACGGTATAGGGCCTTATGCCCTGATCATCACTTATGTGGCCCAAATAATATTCAATCATATGTTATGTATCTTATGATAATTTCTCGATATTTTTCTTCAGATTACTTTGTGGATCTGCAAAAAAAAAAAAAAAAAAAAAAAAAAAATCTTTTAAACCAAGATCCTGTCGATGACGTCATCTGTTACGTAAATCATTACGAAATTACTGATATGAATAACAAAACACATTGGATCGTGTATTATCCTTATTCCGAGCATAATTGGCGTGATTTTATATTATACTAATGTAAGTATAAGAGAATACATCCTTGTGGCCATTAAAGCAAAGATCAGGATATTATAAATCAACACAAGAATACACGCGTTTGCATTGCGCAAGTCATTTAAAGCCACATTCTTCTTTTCTTGCATTTATAATACAGATATTAAGCCTGGACAGAATTTCTTTAACAAATTCAAACTATAGACTATAGACAAAAGAGGAATTTGTGCGCAACGAACTTACTCTTCTGCGTGGCTAGATATCCCTGATGACAAGTTTGTATTTGAAGATATCATTTTGAACTATGCCGCTGTATTTACAATAGAATAATTTGTTTGCATCGCATACTTCAGTCGGTCCCTAACCAATGGATTTTCTTATCGTGTTGGATGGTGGTGTATGGATATGTTAGATTCTCAGAAGGAGCTGGTTCATATCATTAAATCGAACGTATGTGTTCATATTTTTTTTCAAAAAAATCATATAATAAATTATTTATTTCATTGACTCGTGTGCACTTATCTGGAAGGCAAGACCTATTTCGGACAAAACTACAGTCCCTGTTCTGAATACACCGAGAGCTCTTACATGAATGATTACTAAACTGTCTAATACGTTTTGCTGGGTTCTTCACATTCCATATTCTTTTCATTCTTGCTCCGCGTCTGACACGCATGTTAAAAATTGCAGAATTAGTTTTAAATACTGATTAAAACATGATCTAGGAAAGCTGGAATAGATGAATGGAATTTGTTTTCTTTTTCCACCACGGGTTACCACATTAAACATGGTTTCATTTCTCGATCATGTGAAATAACGATATTGAAAAATTGATAATGAATATAATATGAAACAACTTTACGCGGACATAACAGATAGCTGCAAAACTGCCATTACATAAGAGTTTGATTGCATAAGTGATTAAGCGTCATTTTCGAATATCTTTTTAAAATGAAATAAGTCCATCAGATAGAGCAAACTAAACCTTTCCACTGATAATTAAATCACTTGTTGCACAAACAGGAATATTTTCAAATCAGTAAAAGTAGGCCATATTTCATTTTCTTCGTGATTTGCAGATAATCGCAAACAGCTTAACTTGACGGGAATGGGGTTAGCTCTCCATATCATTATGCACAATAATGATTTATATATATATATATATATATATATATATATATATATATATATACATATATATATATATATATATATATATACATATATATATATATATATATATATATATAGCGAAAACTTTGAGCAAAGAAAATGGGTTTTCATCGGGATTCGAACCCGAGACCTCCGGATATATATATATATATATATATATATATAGGCGTACCTGTGTTCTGGTGCCTTGTCTGCTACCGGCGGTTTCACGCTGTCGCGATCCTCAGGCAGACTGATATGCTCTGCTTTACAGCATTGAGCACTTTTCAATCCTCAACAAACTACATATTCCCGACAGATGTATACCAAACGGATATATATATACAATGTATATATATATATATATATATATATATTGTGAGATATGAGAAAGAAAGGGGAAATCGGTGCGTAGCTTTGACATCATTATTCCACTTATCCTGTTCCTCCTTTTCGGAAAAGCGCAAGAGTTGAAAAATTGGACTCCGCCGGGACTCGAACCCGGGTCTTTAGCATGGAACGCCAACGCCTTAAACCGCTCGGCCACGGAGACGTCATAGCGGTTCAGGCAGACCCAAGCTCGAATACCCGACGAACCAACCATATTATATATGCATACTGCATGTATATATAGATATATATATATATATATCAAGTCACACTGCATTTAACTATTTGAAAATAATTTTGTTACAGTAATTTTAAATTTTGATGTAAAGATATCTGCACTGAAGTGTCCTTCAGCGGAAAAGGAAGCCAATAAGCAGATTTCACCTTGACTAAAAGGAGCTTGTCGTGTAAAGAGGAAGGGAAAGCATGCATATATTAACTAAACTAAAAGAAAAATGAATATCATGCTATTGTCATGAATACATGTTTTTCCAGATAGTAACTTGTGGTTGATTGCAGCATCCCAACCTGACATTTGCCTTTCATGTTGAATTTCGATTTCGTTCACCAATACGAAAGTTTTGACACCAAGGCATACAGAAAAATAGCAATATAGATCCTAGTACAAAACAGGGGGTATTTTAAGGTTATTACATGAAAGTATACAAGGAAAAAGTGTAAAACAATCCAAGTACAACAAGTACACACCTAAAGCTTTCGTATGCATGGCATCTTAGAATTATTATAGAAATTGTTGAAGATCTTTACTATAAAAAAAAAAAACAACAGAGGCCCAACATCTGAGATAATTATTTCCACGATACTTGCCTACGCCTGTTGGGAATCTGTGCCCATTCCATTGCAGCAGCGACGTCATCGAAGCCCCGAGGAGCAGCGTTAGAGCTGTGGGTAACTTCATGGCAATCCGCGAGGGAATTCTTCTCGTAGCGTTCCCTTGGATCCAACGACATGTGGAATCTGACTGATGCCATCCGTTGAGTATCATCCACTATTTACACTCCTCCCCTTATTTTGTATGCATTTTTTATTTTATGGGGGGGGGGGGGTATCAGGTGGAGAGGGATGTGGATGGAGATGTGTGAATTTGACGTGATACATTATTTGACATTCACGCTCAAACGGCGAGCTTCGCTCCAGTGTAATATTTCCCCCGAAATGTCAAGTGAAACAAATATGCATTTTACACTTAGATGTATTTGTTCTCTTGTATACTCTGGTCATTCTGACTCTTTTGTTTATTATTCATAGTATTTCATACGTAGTATTTAGTCACGTACAACAAGTTAGAAATGAAGTGGATGTGTAATGACAAGGGAGGAATAAAAAGTATCTCCTTCTATTGAATCTATCTGTTGAAACTGCCTGTACATTTTGCCGGCTCACATACACAATTAACTATGCTTACCAAAGTTTGTGTGAAAATACAGTCCAAATCTTTTTCTTGATTTCAGTGGATACTTTGACATATAACTTTTCCTGCACTAATAATTGTGTATTTCTGCACAGAATTCCCCTAAAATTGGATTAAGCCCTCCATTGCAGTATCTGCGTTAACCTACCAAATGGCTGTCTGTATCTATTTAGATTGTCTCATGTTACCATGGACAGAGAACAGACAAGCACACACCCTCCTCCCCAGCTTGTGTTTGATCACTATTGATTTTTAACCTCATCTTTTTCTCTCTTTTTTTCCCCACAACACTTTAGTATTGATATAGCTCATCAACGTAGCTTACAAAAAAACTCTATTGCATCTGCGTATCAAATGTTTGATACTCTCTCAACTTGAATTTTGTGTTTCGGTCATGAATCAAGGCGCTTGACTGATCAGTAAATCTATAGTCTTATGTGAGCATAATACTCATCAGGTATGTGTGTGTGTTTTTTGTTTTGTTTTTGTTTTTGTCTGAAGTTACTCTGCCTATTGCCAGAACTGTCATTTTTTTCTTTCTTTTTTTAGCTGGAAATGAGATGTGACAGATGCTCGTAGCTTGAAGGATGGGACAAGGCTATAACTTCACATCAAACCGTTTCCTCTAATTGCTGATGACGGTTGTGATCTTTGTATCTGTATAATACCTTTTGTCTATTAAATGCTGTATACACGGAGGGAAATGTACATCATTATATAATGTGCACTTTCTATCTGCTCAAAATTATAACATCAAACTTCTTTTTGATAGCAGAATTTTGCTATAAACAAATAATCTCCAAATAAAAAAAAATCATTTATATATTATTATATATTATCATTATGCAAAGGTATAATCAACTTCTTTCCTGATACTCGCACATCTCCAAGCACTATATAGCATTCGAGTTTAGAATAACAAAAGACATTAACAAAGCAATCTCGTTTTTATCGTAACATATTGTCTGATAGCAATAAAGATACGAAATGTCACTGCTCCTTTTTTTTTTTTTTTGGGGGGGGGGGCTACATCAGTTTCATGCAAGGCCTCGACAGGCCTTTTTAGAAATGTTTGATTTAAATTGTAATTACCTCCTCTCCTCTCTCCCTCTCTCACCATCTATTTCTTTCTCTCTCGCTAATTCTCTCTGCATGGAGAAACCTAGTTTCAAAATACATTTGCACAGATTATGCAAACATAATTTCAGAAATGAAGTCCCAGCGACACACCCTAATATCTGTAACGGGACGCGATTAACGCTGGATACTTGACACGGGCTAACACGAACCAGAAATGATAGACAACTCAACTCTAATGTTGTCAGACTTGTGTTATCGAGTAAAAGATCTGTAGTGCACATTAACCTCATTAATTCCCTCAATATTATGAGGAAAGTAGTGGGCCTTCTTTGACGCAGTATGTGCCAAGTTGATCCCAGTATTTTTGTCTCACTCTCGTTCTACTGTTTTTACCCATGGTTAACATTTTGCGACATGAATCGATTCACTCTCTCGCCATAAGGAGGAGAATGAAATTAGTCGGATAATTACCGTCTCTAATAAGAAGGGAGTGCTTATTTTCGAGACAGCAGCATATTTCCTTTTATTTTGTTGATGCGAATTAGTTACACGCAGACCTCGGCGTTTTTTTTTTTTTGGAAGCCAAAGGAAGATAAATACGTAGCAGAACGTTTATCATTAGACAATATCCCTCTCTGCCATTTTGACGATGCCCAATCTTCCTGGAGACTTAATTTGGATCCTGATCATCATTTCCCTTGGAATGATTCATGTGCCTGTCTGTTGGACCTTAACACCACCGGGGATGGCTTCAAACAACAGTACTCCTTGCGGTAAATAGAAAAGACCATGCATGTTTTCACTTGTGAAGAGAGAATCGTATAAACTCAATCATTGCAAAACTTTCAACTTGCATGAATATTACACACAACCTGCATTAAAAAAAAGAAAGAAAAGTATCTACCTATCTTCTTATATTTCTTTCTATTCATATATCAATTCTGTTCATCAACTAAATTTTATATCTGTAGATCTGTAATTTAATCATTCGTAACTATACGGGCACTTGTCCTCCATCTTGCGTTTTTCTGCCATTTTTCTTTCTATCGTTATGGTGTTCTTTCTTTCTCCCCTGTGTGTTTGATTCCCTCTGTAGCTCGCCGTCGATCTGTTTACTTCATTGTAACTGATTCCTGCTTGCCTGAAATTTCTACCTATCTCCCAGACCTATCGAATGACACGTGCATGTGTATCATTCTACTATGCGAATATGTCTTTTCCCCTCGTTTTCCTATCCATCCAATAAACCCTCTATTATTTGTCTGATGCCATTACTGAACAATAACGTCATTCTCAATTCAGTGCATTAGATGAAAGGTTGTGTTGTTGTCATCACTGTCTTGTTTGTAATGATGATAATGTTTCTTCGCCAACTGATATGTAAATATATATATATAATTATATGTTAACATTTGTTATCAAGATAAGGAGACTGTTAACGATAACAATAACAATGATAACATTGATATAAACAGTTTGTCTATCAATTCACTTGACTAACACACATTCTATCAGGTACATCATTGTAATTGATTGAGATGTTCTGTAGTAGCCTTATAGTTTTTATGTCTGTTATTCAGCTGTTATTTGATATATTCAAGTCAACTCTTAGTGGCATTCGTTTCTCATAGATTTAAAAAAAGAGAGAAAAAAAAGTTGTGTCATGTTCGTGCAGCCATGTAATGCATCATCATTGATCATGAAGCTGATTGACTCCAGTTTAAGCTATGGTGCAAATCGCAAATTGGGGCTACTCTGCACTCCCCACGACAGCACGAAGGAAAATGGCGCGTAACCACCACGACGGCAGGCAATAAAAAAGTGATAGTGATTCGCAAAATATCGTAATTACTTTTTTGTCATGTTTACATACTCATTACCTGATTACAGAGACAGACTGCAAACGCGTTCATTCTGCCCCCTTTTTTTTTCTCTTTTTCTATCTCCCTCTCCCTCTCTCTCTCGCTTGTGCTCTCTTTCTCTCTCCCTCTCTCCCCCTATTTGTCCTACATCGTTGAATTTTACTCCTCTGTGCATCTAGATTTTGTGTGAAACAGCACACTTTCAATCGTGCCAGGCGCTCGAAATGTTGAACATGTTAAAATTGTCTGCTTTGCATACGTCAGTTTATAAACTCATTTAATCTTTTGACTGCCTTGTTTAAACCAGTTCGGCATATCTCCAGTGTTAAGAACCCAAATATGCATTTATATAGTATACATCAAATACATGTGTGTGTGTGTGTGTGTGTGTGTGTGTGCCTGTGTGTCTGTCTGTCTGTCTGTTTGTGTCTTTGTGTTTGGAGTGTGCCTGTCTGTGCTCCGAATATCATTTTTCCATTACGTTTTAAGCTTTGAAACCTTTTTCAGCCTCCCACACACTATGTGGGTCTTACATTTTGGCGGCTTCTGTCCATATCGTCTTTAATCTTTAAGCCGTAAGATCTCCTTCAACATCTTTCTAATTCAGAAGGAAATTTTTGTGGTAGCAAAGAAACCATTATCGACTTTTTGATAGGATCAAAACCTATACTTCCAGTGAATTTCGAGATGTACAAATTGCATTGTCCATTAATCCACAGTTACTGCGCAAGAAGTATAATGGGGATAAATAAAATATGCAACATTACTTAAAAGCGAATTTTATGTTTTCATTATCTGATGCAGCTTTCGCCAAAAAACAAAACTAAACAAAACGCAGCTCTGAATTTTTCACTTTTTTCATGTAGAAGCGGAAGGGGAAAAAGGGGTGTAAATCATTTAAAATTAACGTAAAACTCCTTTGCGCATACACATGGACACGAACACTATGTCATCAATAATTATGATTGCACCATCTTGATCTTTTTCTCATTTTTTTTTTTGCTCATTTCAGACCATTATCTATCACAATGCCTTATTTCAACATATTCGTAGACCTACTACGTATAGAAATGTATTTCCAAATGGACATCAGAATCATGCCTGACCCGATTTAATCACGTCTGCGTGAGGTAGATGAATATGAAGACAGATATATTCTCCTATCAAATCTCCAATGAATGTTTGAGGTTCTCTTTGTGTGCAAATACCAACGTGGATTTGCAAGATCAGAAGTAGGTGCGCATACATCACATAATATATCAGGCATATTAGATGCGGCGCCAGAATGTAACTTCTACGAAGTGATCGTATACTATAAAAGGTTTTGTGTGTGTGTGTGTGTGTGTGTGTGTGTGTGTGTGTCAATATTTGCAGATAATTATGATAACAATGCTGATGTTGATAATAATTTAGTTAAGTTACACAATGTCATGTAAATTTACTCATTATTTTTTTATTTATATCCATATCACTGTTGGGGGAGACCAAACTAAAAGATCAAATCTAAAAAAAAATAATAATGTCAAATTTTCGGGAGAGCCAGTGGTAGCCAAATTACAATAAAAAAAAAAATTGTGATCGCCTTTCCTTCTGGCATTTGATGTTGTATCTTTATTCAAATGCCAAGACTGATATCATTTATGGATGCGTCATTATATCAATATTAGTTTTCTGTAATTTGAAACGTGTTTATGGCAACACCATTACGATTAGCATGTCAGTTATTTTCAAGCATAGTTGAAAATCACTGCATGACAATCAATATTTGAAAAAGGACCCCATGTCCTGTATTCTACCAGACTCAATTAAAAAATGTTCAAAATCTACGAACCCAGCTGATTTTATTGTTTATATAGCAAGAATGTCAGTGTACACTATCTGTAATGTTATGAGAAAATTCTCCTAATACATCACTGATATAAACACAGTAGAGATGTAGAGATATTTGCTGACGTAGAGTAAAATGACACATTTTGAATTGATTAACAACAAAGAAAGATAAATAAATGTTCCCTTCTATTCCAGTAGTGTATGGGAGGGTTGTTAGTTACATATGTTTGTGTGGATTTAAGCACGGCGCATCTTGATTGGGCGGTGCAACATGGACCCCTTAACTTTTAATTCATTCAATTTACTCCTGTGTAAAAAAAAAAAAAAAAAAAAAAAAAAAAAGAACAGTTCGTGAATCATTTTCATTTTTTTACCTTTATTACCACATTGATAAATACTTTATTAAAAAAAAATGAAAATTCGTAGTAAAGTTGGAATTTATTTATGCCATTCGATATACCGTTCCTTATCGTTGTTATGGGTTTAGTGTTTATCAATTCATATTTTGACAGGACATTCTTTAACAAGTATAATGAATAACTACATATTATACTGCACGAAGAAGGTCCAACTGATAGACTGAATAAAACATGATAGTATATTTGCTAGGTAACAAAGAGAATTGTTACTTTCTTGAATAGTTCTGGTTTAGAGGTTGTCTTTTATATTGGACATTCAGAAAAATATCAATCTATTCATTAAATTAATTCACCTCATGAGCCAAGATTGCACTGCTCAAAGTCAATAATTCATCGATTTAACGTAGAAATAGTGATCGCTGATGCGTTTTTTAAGTGCTGATGTGAAGGGTAATGGACGTTGGTGCTAATTAAGGGAATGTAGATATGTGTTCCACAGAATTATTTATTTTTCTTGAATTATTTGTATCTTTTTCATCTCTAGCTCTTTTTATTTATTATCAAAATATCAATTTATTCATTCAATTAAGGTCACCTCATGAGCCATGATACACTGCTTAAAGTCATAATTTACTGATTAAAACGTAGAATTAGTGATTGGCGATGCGTTTTTAAAAGCTGATACGAAGGGTAATGGACGTTGATGTTAATTAAGGGGATGCAGGTATGTGTTCCACAGAATTACTTTCATCTTTTTCATCTCTAGGTCTTTTTATTTATTATCAAAATATCAAGTTATTCATTCAATTAACTCCACTTATGAGCCATGATACACTGTTCAAAGTCATAATTTATTGATAAAACGTAGAAATAGTGATCGCTGATGCGTTTTTAAGTGCTGATGTGAAAGGTAATGGACGTTAATATTAATTAAGGGGATGAAGGTATGTGTTCCACAGAATTATTTATTTTCTTCTGCTTATCTCTAGCTTAAACTGGACGAGAAAAAAGAAACCAACGAAACTACTGTAGTGTTATTTTTAACGTCTTCTGCAGCTTGCCTTTCCTAGAATGTAATCTGCTTTAAATCATAACATGTGTATAAAAATGTCACTATCTATTCTTTCAAATACCTTCAGAACATTGTTATTACAATAAGCTGACAATGTAATTTTGAGATGAACTGTAAATATTTCAAGGCTAAATTTCCATTACATGTTTGAAATATAAGCGCATTCTCGAGTCTGAAACAGTGTTAGAAAATCATTTTGAATTGCTTTGTTAGTGAAGAACGAAATAAACTATGAAGCGTTTTTATAGCACTTAACAAGAAAATGATTTGTGGGGATCGATTTGATCATGTTTCAGTACATTTCTTTATTCAAGCTTTATCATTATGTGGATTTGTTTTTGTTTTGCTAGGTTTTTTGTATAGACAAATGAAAGTAGTGAGAACTCTTTTAGAATATGAAGCATGATTTAAAAAAAAGACTGAATATGGGGATGAGACAGGCATGGCATGAGCTTACTTTCGGGATATAGAGAAAGAGAGAGAGAGAGAGAGAAAGAGAACGTGGACTTAACGGTAAAACAAAGTCTGCATGCGATGTTGAGACGTTAATCATGACTGTGAGCATGGTGAAACATAGAATTAACAAGAAAAAAAGGCTCAGTATATACACTGGGGTAAAATGTACAGATGAGGTGAATAATTTTGATTAGGAATCAACCCCTTGTCATCATATCAACACAAAAATGCCCTGAAAATCGCAGCAACACTGCTTGTTTGTTGTTGTTCCTGTGATATAGCCAAGAAGACATTTAGGGTTTATATTTACATTTTCACTGTAAAGGCTGCACGAATGAATGAAAGTAATTTCGGAGACAACAACATACCTCATTGAACAAGGCACACGTACTGCACGTCGTGCGGGCGTATGTGCAATGTGCCACTTCGTTGAATTAAATTAATGAAACAACGATTTGCGCGTACGATTTCGTTGACGAAGTAGCACAAAATGTTTACAACTTTATGGTGTTGATATAATGTCTCTTCGATTTGAACAAAATCATAGTAGTTGGTGAAAAAAGTACCCTCCTTGCTCCCCTGGACAATAAATTACGTATGTAAAAAAAAAAAAAAAACACGATCGCAATGAGCAATTTCAATATCGCCATCTCAGAAATCCTCTTATTGTACTCGCGAATACACAGGACACACTAGGCGCGCGACCCAATGTGCCAAAATTTAACTGGAGTTCACGCGTATGATTTCGTCCACGAAATGACACAATTGTTTCCTGCCTCGCAGTCGCAATAATTTACGTTCATTATTTAAGATTGGCATGTGACTTTAAAGAAGAAGTTTTCCTTTTTCCGTTCATGTATAATTTATCAAATTTGATTCCAGAAACCCACTAGAATTGACGATTTCAAAAATTGTAAAACTTTGAATGCGTTCTTCTCGAAACGCGGTTTTCGTCAGCCACGCGCCAAAGTGCCACTTCGTGGTGTCAGGGGCGAATTGTATTATACGATAGTCTTGTGTAATGCGTAAAGTTTTCATTAATTGATCACTTTAATCACACTACTTACTGTCTTCGTATTCTTCCTGTATTCTTCCTGTTTTTCACAGGACAGTAATGTAAACGAGTTAAGAAACAAAGATTCCATCTGTTTGTTAAACATCTATCTATCTCAATTTATCCGCATCCTTCCACACAATGTGAAAGAACCTGCCTGTACCACCTGTGGTTTTTCTGGGTTTGATACTCTATTCTCGTATGATGATATCTATATCATACCGTCGCTGAAGGCCTTCCGATATAATGTTAGTGGAAATTCACCTTGCCTTTGTTTGCCCAAGTTGAGACACTATACCCTCGCGATCCGTTCAATGCAAACCGGTGCCATTGGATAGGTGTCGTTCTGAATATGAATCATGACTCTCCTATACTGTATGCAATAGAGCCTGCTCTTGGTCTTGCACGATGTGCATTTGATACTGTGTGAAACCCTGATCCACTGAGCAAATGTGAGGTGCAACTTCTAAGGAAAAAAAAAATGTATTCATTTCTAAGTTTAATACGTAGGTATATGACGTACGTTTAACATCACATGCACACAGGCACACACACACACACACACACACACATCATATTTGTTATAAGTATTAGTATTGTTATTATTATTATTATCATTATTATTATTATTATTATCATTATTATCATTATTATTCAGTTTTCAGGATCCATACATGTATATTCCAAGAAACTCATTGATTAAATAACATGACAGCGATTTTGAAAAAAAAAATCTACAATATGAAATAATGTGAGAAATGCATAAGTCACAATTTTCAAAAGAGCATTTCATTTGCAGCTGAATTCGGCGTTTATGGATGCAGCTCTCTGAATATTAAGCATAGATATGTTCGTTCCAGTTCAGATTGCACTCGGGAAAGTATTGAGAATTGTGTGGAGTATTTTTCAGTATAAGGGAGCATCCATCAATAGATTACAATTTCCCTTGTGTTTGTTTGTCTGAAGTGAGTAGAATAGTTTTGATTTGATTTGATTTTCATTTTATTTCTGAATTTCTTTTTCACGCATATATGAATTACAAAATTCAATTGATGTTGATGTTAATGATTGTTGATGTTACATGATTGTTGTTTTTTCTTTTTACAATTAAACCATTTTGACACTCTTGCTAATAAGCAATTTAGTCGAGTAGTAAGAATTTCTAAAATTTGGTGAGAGTAAAAGATGTTCATATCGTTGGCATAGACAAAGAATATAACAGTATGGAGTAATATATCATATCATTGATATGAATAAAAATAATAACTGGTCGAGATCTGAGCTTTATGGTGTACCACATTTGTTTTCTAGTTTTGTGAGCTGTGACACTGAAAGCTGACATACTCGTTGACGGTTATGGGAAAAAAGTATACCAGCCAAAGTAGTGACTCTCGAATCAATCTTAGCTGCCAAGTTTGAACTTAGACCCTCCATCTATAATGTAATCATTAAAAACGTTTATCATCATATTTCTACTTCATACACACACACGCACGCACACACGCACACATGCACACACACACACACACACACATGAATGTATATAATATTCATGAAACAGGAGTTGATGAAAATCTGGCCCCCGAGTCATAAAAGACGTTAGGATGGCAACTCTTGCTGGATTGGCAACTTCCCATAGCAACAGCCAACCAGGGCCCCGTTTCATGAAAAATGTTAGGATGGTAAATCTTGCTGGAATGGCAACTTCCAATAGCAACAGCCAATCAGGAAGCTAGATTCTTGTCGTTACTATGACAATTGCCATTCCAGCAAGAGTTGCTATCATATCAACTTTTTATGAAATGGGGCCCAGGAAGCAGGATTCTTTTCGTTACCATGACAACTGCCATTCCAGCAAGAGTTGCTATCATATCAACTTTTTATGAAATGGGGCCCAGATGTTGATGTTGGATGATCAATGACTTTTCGAAATATGCAACGACTCACGCTGCCCTTCATCGACTAGTTCTCTCTATTCCTTTGATACATCACCATGTAGTCCTAATAGCAGATTGATGTCCAGTATCTTTTTTCAATGTAACATTATACATAGCCATACATTTCAATCACGATATGTAAAAAGTTTGCTTCTCATTGGCTGTCTGTTGTTGTGCTTGATTGCAAAATAAACATTGAAGTGAGCTATGATGTTGATCAGGAGATGATAAAGAGGAGGAATTATCGATTTTTTCGCAACAGATGATTCTTGTCACGATCCGGGTGAGATTAAAAACGGATACCGGGACCTCTTGCTGGCGACGTTTTCGGCCATGGCATCGATCGAATATAGCTGCGACAGTGGATATCACATATCCGGGCAACCGATTCTCACGTGCATATCCGGAATATGGAACCACCCAAAGCCATCGTGCAAAGGTAGGTAACCGTAAAAACCGTTTTTACGTTTTACATTAACAGCTTTGAGGTAGTAAATGACAATACATTTGTATACAAAAATTAGGAGCAAAACGCTTTAAAGTGCTTGTTATTGATAAAACATCGTATGAGACAATGAACTGTCATAAAGCACTCCTGAAATATGTTCCGGCTTTCTGCATGAATTTCGTTGCAAGGATATTTCGCAACATCTAAAGATGAGCTTGATTGTGGCATTCGTGTTGAAATGCAGATGAAGGGTTTACAGTTTTTGGAAGTTGATGAGTGTCCAGACAGATTGATCTGACATCAAAAAGAGACTGAAAAAAACCCATCAAACGTCACATCAAAACTGAAAAGAATAGGAACACAGAACAAATGATTTGACGACTTTCTTTACAAAAAAAAAAAAAATAATAATAATAATAATAATAATATGGCATGACCAGAAAGAACGATGACTGAAAAATTCATCATCCAAACCATCAATCAATTTTTCGTGTACGTCAAACGAGAAGAGAGCTTCAGTATAATTATGCTCTGTACTTGCAAGCATGGACGGTTTTAATAAATCAATGCGATCATGATAGATCATACTGTGTATCTAGTGTAGTTGCGCTACACTCTGCATCTACAACGAGTAAAGATCACAGTGGCTACTTGCCAAAAGATGTCAGCATTGATTCTATGGCCCGAATTCACGAAGGTGGTACAAATGAAACCATGGTTTAAACCATGGACAAAAACCATGGAGCGCCAAGTGTCGCATGGAATATTTTCGTTACGAAATCAGTCATTTCGTCGATGAAATGATTATTTTGTAACGAAATGACTATATTTTGTAACTAAATGAACATTTCGTCGACGAAATGATAATTTCGTTAACGAAACGGTCTTTTTTTCGACGAAATGATCAATTTCGTAACGAAATATTCCATGCGACACTTGGCGCTCCATGGTTTTTGTCCATGGTTTAAACCATGGTTTCATTTGTACCACCTTCGTGAATACGGGCCTATGAGTGTGGTGGTACATCTAATTTTCTCAAAACCCCAACCAAAGGATTTTTTTTTAAATCTTAACAGGAAACCTCTTCATGAAAGAGGTGTGCAATCACCTAAAAGTTGTATTTTTTGTCGTTGTTGTAAAGCTGCAATAATTACTGCTGCAACAATGGGGAGAAAAATCGCAGCTGACAGATCGTTCGTCGGCTGTTGCCATGGTAACTGCAATCATTGCGGCTTATAAATGATGAAAATCCTCGACAGCAACAAGAGACTCGATCCCTACGTTCCCAAATAACACCACATCCTTGGGCTGCAGATACGCTCGAACGTTACATGTGATCGGCCACAAAAAAGAAGAATCGTATAACAACAAGACTGTTGCAGACAGGTTATATACCAGAGAGAGACAGAAGCTGTGGTCCTCCGTCGTACTGATAATACCTCTCCCTGTGTTCAAGAAACATATACAAAGAAAAATCATACACAGAAAAAAAAAGACAGTTTTCATTACTGTTAAACATATTTCATGTTTTTGCCATAATTTTGTAGAATAGCTGACTTCATGTTTGATTTTGAAAAAAAAAATAACTTCGCCCATCCCGTTACTTTGATTTCACATCTTCATCAAAATTATGAGCATGAGTGACATTTCACTTTCAATTCATTCATTTTCATTTTCATTTTTCTTCCAACAAAACATGACACAAAGTAAATCGAGAATTCTATCATAAGCATATATACATTACAAAGTACGACAAATAGACGATAGTCAACAAACTTTTTAAAGTATGCATACATGTTGGAAATACAAAGTTATGTTTAGAGGGAGAAAGAGAACTGAGAGGTCCACAAAAAGCTATGCTTGTAGATTGTGGACCACTGAAGAATTTCTTCAAAAATACTTACTGTAATTACAAGTACATAAGACAAAAATAATTAAGACAAAATGAAACAGACAACAGAGACAGAACAACATGACATTACTAAACTGAGGGGGATACGATTGAAAGGAATGGGGCTTTACCGCAACCTACTGCACCCCTTTCCGTGACAAAGGCAATCAGTTCAAGAGTTTAATAGTAAAAGCGTAAAATAAAGGTAAAGCGTTAAATTTTCAAAGACACCCCACTTCTCACATAAAAAAAAAGGTTATCCTCGAAGTTATGAGTAAAGATATCCTTACATTTTCCTATTATCATTTCTCTGGTTTTCTTAATCGTAAATGATAATCTATGTCAAATTGTCAAGAATGAGATAACTCCTTTTGCAGTTAAACTTTTCGATTTTAAACATTATCTACAACGTTTTGGCGCGTCATTTACTCTTTTTACAGCACAGTGCGTGTTGCCGACCGAAGAGCTCAAGGCTCGTAATATCACTATGGTAAATGTGACGGAGCCCGACAACGTGTGGGATCGTTTCATGGTAAATTGTTCTACAGGGTACACTATGGTTGGTTCAAACCTTGTAGAATGTGTGGATGGACAGTGGTTCCCCAGCCTTGACACTCTGCACTGCGAAGGTAAACATTTGCAAGTTGCAGTTCATTATTCCAAAGGTTCGTTAATCCGACAATGAAACCAGGTCCGCTGTGTTCTGAAGGTTCGTTAATCCGACAATGAAATAAGGTTCGCTGTTCCGAAGGTCCCTTAGCCGAAAATGAAATATAAACTTCGTTATAATTACAAAGGCTCGCTAGTACGCACCATCTTTACATTTTATATTAACGAACCTTATTTCATTTTCAGATTAACGAACACTAGAAATAACGAACATTTGGAATAACGAACATCACCCGCTTTATTGTAGGTGATATCCAGGACCTTTTACTCGATATACTCCACAAAAGTATATTTACCATAGATAATTTTTTGTCTGATTGACAATGTTATTGTTGCAATAGTGCTCTATACTATAGTGACAGTGGAAATTAGCATTAATGCTCTATATCAATATGCTTCATCTATTTCAAGAATTCATATCTTAATTGAATTATAATTATGGTCAAATCAATCCATTCACCTTACTGGAAAGAATGCAGTGTCCCACAGTGTGAAACACAATGTGAACACAGTACGAATTCATTGCGAACACAATGTGAAATCTCTTCTTCACGCTGTTAAATTCGAGCGTTTTAACATTGTGAACACATTGTGAATCATGAATTCACAGTGTGAAACAGCACAATACTATATGAACTGTCTGTGAAAAAAAAAAACACACACACCACAGTGTGAAATCATTTTCACACTGTTCAACTCGAGAGCTTTCACATAGTCGACTATGCAAACATAATTTTTGTGAACAAACTGTGGGACACTGTGTTCTTTCCCGGTCCAAGGTCCCCCCAGAGGACCAGTAAAGGCCACCGCACACTACACGATCAGACTGGTCTTAAAGTCTTGAGCCAAGCTGGGTCTTAAGACCAGTCGTAAGACCAGACACCGCACACTATATACAACCCGACTGTAAAGCGCGCGCAGTGCGCACTGCGTGCGCTTGCATTTTACTGCATTGTGAATGGCTGAAAGCTCACGACTGGTCGTAGAAATTCAACATGTCAAATCTCTACGACTGGCGCTAAGACCCAGTCGTACGACTAGAAAATGGCAAGACTGTGACGTCACACTTCTAGTCTTAAGGTCTTAAGACCGGTGAATCGGGGCAAAATCGTGTAGTGTGCGGCGGGCTTAACACATTGGAACAGGCTCTCCATCAGGTCCTGGACAAAAGTTTCTGTAACTATGGTAACAATTAGCATCTTTTCAACGTTAGATAGGCAACTCTGATTTTTGCTGTGTGTCCTAGGTTGGAAAAAAGTTGTGATGGAGCTGGTTACACTTACTAAATCTGCACAAAATCAAAGAGGAATTTACAAAGTATGTCAATGTTAGAGTGGCTAGTATTTTCGTCAAATTTTCTATGTGCTTGTAAATATCTGTAAATAAATTGTATTATAATGTAAATAGCACCAGTCTGCAAGAATCTTCAGTCTATTGAAGGAGGCAGACTTAATCAGAAGAAGAAGAAGAAGAAGAAGAGAAACAGGAACTTCTGAAGCGTGTTTCCAAATTTGAAGATCCGTTATTGAACGCTTAAGAGGAGTTTGATAACTTTGCAACTGATATAAGCAGTGGTATGTGACCAAATTAGGTCCTACAGGAAAGAGAAAGTTTCATTCTACATTGTGGAATACCAGCAATGAATGAAAAAAAAAATTAATGGATAAAAAGATACATTACCAATAATGTAGAAATGCGGTTTGCTGGATTTTATGGGTTAGACAGTAAAATATAACTAGCCATGATGAACTGGTCAAGTTTTTTTCATGTATAATTTTCGTTTCAGCGACCTGCACCAGTCCACCCATCGCCAATTTCACCAAACAACCATGGCTCATCTTCACACTCAAAACTACTTATGACAACGGTTCACAGCAAACCATTGTAGAGGTCGCTTGCGAAAACGGTTCTACCCTCATTGGGTCACGTGTTTTGGAGTGTTTGAATGGAAAGTGGTTCCCTCTCTATGACAGCTTTTACTGTCAAGGTGAGCTTTCAAATATTTCCAATATCTTCCGTGAATTTATCTAATTTCTTTTTAATCGGCTCTATTTTAACGAAAGCTCTCAGGAAGACTTATCAGAATTATGACTGGACTTACCCTGAGGTCTCCAGCCCCATTATCATTTCCCCATCAGCATTGCCAAATACCCATTCCTACACCTCGATCGAGGGCGACTTCGTGGGTACAACACCCTGTCTGAGGAACTTGGAACATGACAAATGTCTCAACCAGGTATAAGGAACTCTTGGCTGTGAGAGTCTAGAGCTCTCTAGTTCACCAAGACGTTCCTCAATAATGGAGGAATCATGTTTCTATATACGCAGGTCCTCTGAATCATTGAGGTATTCTTCCTCCATTTTCCTGCTCCTTGGTGTCAAGATTGTGTTGGGTTGGTGGTGGTGGCGCCCTTGTCATACCTCTCTCTCTCAAGGAGATGATCGAGATTATCTCCCGTGATAGGAAAAACAGAGGTAGACTCGACTTTTCTTTCTCCTCTTCATCTCCAGCTCTAGATCTCATGCTGTCGGTCTCCTGCATGACCTTACCTTGGGTAACGCGGACTTGTGGACAACAGAAATACCTGAGAGAAGCCATGTCAACATGTTTGACTGAGGAGTTGGGAAATTCTGAGAAGGGGTTTTCGAAGGATATTATGGACCCGATCGTTATCAAGTTCGGAGAATTGCAAACATCATTGTCGCAGTTTTCACTTACGCAGCCGCATACACTCATCCTTGTTACCTTATGAACTGGTATGGCAGTGATCAGTATTCAGTTACTATAGGGCCTACCCAATGAGGCAGTCGCCTTGTACCTCCTCGGTTTACCACTGTTTGCATGATCTTCCTGCTGCAGTTGGCATGTACGGAACAGACATCTAAAGGCAGTTGAACGTCCACAAGCGAGTAAGAGACTGGTTGGCAACTGAAAGCCGACTGATTGTTCATAGTTACTGTAGTTCTCTGAGACTCGACTGAGCAGAACAGACGATATAACTCCTATCATACCCACTAATAATATCAATAGAACTGATACAATGGTAAAATTTTAATGAATGCGAGAATGCAAGACGCTTTGATCATTAATTTTGTCTTGTGAATAGTTCCTTGCGGGTATCAGGAGCTAAAGGAGAGGAAAGACCTCATCTTCAACTCCACCATGTCAACAACCCAGCCGGAGAGACAAAGTGTACTGGTCACGTGTGCTGAGAACTACGAACTTATTGGTTCTAGCGTTCTCCATTGCGTGAATGGACAGTGGTTCCCGCCCCTCGATGACTTGCGTTGCGAAAGTAAGTGCTCACACACGCTGATGTTGTTTCGCGCTTCCATATCATTGAAGGTTGTTTTTTTTTCCTAACTTCCATCTTTATGGTCTGACCTTACACTGAAAAAAAAAATACATGAAACATCCAAACACTTCATCTCATTAATTTTGTAATTGATGTACCGATACACAGAAACAGCACTGCATACCTGAAGTAGTTCCTTCAATCTAAGTGCAGTTTGAATAAATGAGCCTGATCTGATCTTGGTCCCATATTCTTTCTTATAGCACTTACAGCGTACACGGAAGGTCGTAGAGTAACTAATAATGATCTGATGGAATCAACCCTACTTCTCGTTTTATATCAGTATTTCTCTTAACTATACTTAATCGAGTGTTACCTTAATTGTACAAATAAAATTTTATTGTCAATTGCTTGTCAGTTCTTTCGAGGAATCTTGGATTGTAACACATACCATCACAACTGGACGACCAAAGCTTTTCAGAACCTGACGAAGGCATCGTCAATTAGTCATAGAGTTGTGTGTGTTTATTTGCGTGTTATTATAGGCCAACTAAAGCAAGAAAAATATTCAATATACATTAAAAAAATCATATCTTTTTCAGATTAAGGTCGTCAAATCAAATCTTGTCAGTTCGGGAGAAAATCCACTGTGTGATAGTTTTAGCCTACTGATAAGTTCGTAATTTGCAGTGGGTTAAAAAGTAGCACTGGAATGAGAGGAAGAATATTCTCAATCTCATCATAAACAAAAGAATCAAATAATGGCATCACATTAATGACAAATGGCGTGTCCATATATTAATTCGTGAGGTTTAGATCTTTGCGGATACGAAGCTCTCCGAGAAATCCCTAAACTCATCATTGACGAGACGTCGCCAACGACGACTCTAGCAAGCCAGCTGGCGAGACAGACTGTGCATGTCACGTGTGCTGAAAACTTCGTCCTGATTGGCTCTTCTAGCACACTGCAGTGCGTGGATGGACAGTGGTTCCCTTCCCCTGAAGAACTGTGCTGCGAACGTAAGTATAACTATTGCCTTTAATACCTTTATGGTTTTTTTTTTTCAGCGAGAAGATTGATTGGTAACACTCCAATAGCACAGTATAACAACGATTTTGTACAGGGAGCTAAATGACAATCATGAAAACGACTTATGAATATCGGTAAGGGATTTTGTTTTACAGTTTCAGATTTGAACTTCCCTTCCCGGCAAGTATCGTTATTGTAAAGTTTTAATTAATGTTATTTACTCGATTCTCAATTTACTCGATTCTAACGCATTATTTCTGTCACTAAAGAAAGTGAGATGTATATCATGTTATTGTTAAAAAAAAAACGGAAATAGATTTTAACTTGAACTTTAGTATGATCTCATTAGGGTTGGGTTTTTTAAAGAGACATTTGGGCATATTATTAAAGCTAAATGTAATCAGTAATCTGGGACTTAAATAATTGGAACCTCGGACAAGCCGTGGGATTATTCTTGTATACTCAGTAGCCATTGAATGAAGTATATGTTTAAAACACTTGAATACAGTTTTGTCTGAGAACAGTCATGTCGATCCGAGAATGAACATACAAGAAATTAAATTAACTCCTGTTCATTCAGTTCTCTCTTCATCTTTCTTTCTGTCTGTCTGTCTGTCTGTCTCTTGCTTTCTTTGTCTTTCTTTCTTTCTTTCTCCCCCTCTCTCCCTTTCTATGTTCGTCTACTTGATCTCTCCTTTCCATTCCATTTCAATTCTTTTATTTCATTTCCAACAAGTAATCATATAGCATGAATATAATAACGCAATTACAATGTACTGAAAAAAAAACAAACAAACAAACAAACATGTGAACTGAGATGCAACGTTGTAAATTTCATGACAAAAAGTAATAAAACGTGGTCGGAAATGGAGTCTACTGCTAAAGAGCAGGGCTTGAAGTTTGCAGTCCCCTCATAAAGAATATCGAATTACCAAACTTACCACTAGGCAAATTGCTTGAAAAAAAAATAGAAAAAATATGACAGAAAAAAAAATACATGCACACAGACACATGAACAAACACGAGGCAGCTCTCTTGCATAATAGAAGCAAGAGGGAGAGTGAGTACATGTAAGCGTGGAATGCTTGACAGAAAGAGACATTACCTACACAGTGGACAGCAAAAAAAAAATTAAAAAAAAAGGAGAAGGAAAAGGAGATGATGGGTCAAAACCAGGGAACTCGAGGTTATAGTAGGCTTCAAACTCACCAAAGTATGAATACGAGATATATCGAGAAGAGTGTAGAAGACGATTCACTCATTCATTCATTCATTCATTCATTCATTTATTTATTCATTTTTTTTTTCAATTTCCAACAGAAAGACATAAATATTTTACAGAAATTGAATACATATTAGTCACATCACAATACACGATGAACAATAGTAATAAAAAATGGACTTGAAATCAAGACTTTCGTCTTCTGTGCATATTGTACAGGCAACTGCCCGGATGTGACAATGTTTCAGGGAATCGAGGGGGTGTCGGTGAGTGTAATGAACCCCGAGGAGGTGGCGGTGGGTACCTTCCTGCCCATCCTGCGGGTCCAGTGCGCTGAGGGCTATTCTCCAGTGGGACCAGAAAAACTGATGTGTGTAGAAGGGGAATGGTTTCCTGCTTACAACGACCTGCTGTGCGCGCGTAAGTCTTCATGCTGACTCAGCCTATAAATCACATGACAAACACACAAAATAAACAAGCAATCAAAGTAACACGAGTTTGATCTGTTGATAGGGATAAAAACCAAAAAGAAAAAAAAAGGACTCGTAATCCTTACTTCTTTTTTCATTGGAAACGGACGGAAAAGCATCAAACATGCAAAATTTCATGAAGTGCATTGTGTTCTATACATGCATACGAACATTACTACACATAAACATTTATGCAAATGCAAGTTACATCGTACGTGCGCACATATATGTATGCAAATATATAGGCCTACCTACACACCCATTATACATGGATAAAAGAACAAATAAACAAACAAAAAAATTTCGACAAGTTCAATTGTATTTCATAGCGTATTCTATTGTATTACATGCCTCCTCATACTTGTCATTTATGTTATTCTAAAGGACTGTGTGTTAACGTGACGATTCCCCCCGGCTGTGAGACAGACGGACCCCCTACTACCCCGAGACAGACGGCTGATGGCTCAGTCGTCCTTACGCACGGAACCGCTGTGCGATGTCGGGGAAGGCCGCTCGACCAGTTCCCGACGTGGGGCTACGACGAGACCGAGACCGAGATGCGATGCTTCGACGGGACAATGTATAATCGCCGGTCGTGCCAGCAGCCGACGCGTCCCATTCCCGAGACCACGGAAGTGACGATCGTGGATGAAACAGGTCTGGGCACCGTTTCATGAAAAATGTCAGCCCTGACAAGTTGTTAGTCTCTGACAACTGCAGTAAAATCCTTGGTTTTGATTGGCTGACAAGCTCTGGTGTCTAACTGTTACCATAGTGATTGTCAGAAACTGACAACTTTCAAGAAACGATTGCCTGATCTGTCAGATCTCTCTGTGCTCAACTCAAGTTACAATTCGTTTTATTATGCGGAAGCATGGAACGCGTACCTCACGCCCAATATCAGACTCAGAAAATCCTTTTCTCCCATAATCTACACATACTCACACTCTAAAAATGAAATGGTAAACCAAAACATTTTGAATGTTGTCACTCCTCAAACATTTGGTGAATGTTAGATTTAACACTGTAAATGTTGGATTTAACATTTCATTTTTTTAGAGTGCACTATACTAAGTGTCTTTCCTATAAAGTCTGTTTCTGCAAGACTATCATCAGACAGAACAAAATGAAACCTTTCCAGAGATGCCTTACTTGTAACATGATAGAATAGTCTTGAAGTCATGATTAAAACCATCCCGTATTTCCTATATATCATTTCCTTATCTTTATTCGCCAATATCTCTACTAATCCAAATTGGATTTAGTTCGACGTCCTGCGATGAATCCGTTCATATTTTTGACATTTCTTGCTCGTTGCATTTTTTTCTTCTTCCGAGTCTGACACTATGCTTTCATTACCATAGAATTCTTATGATGCTAATGATTTTTCTAAAGTAGTTTGTTCAACGGAAAAGAATGAGAAAGGTAGTCTTGAAAGAAACGCGATGAGTCTCATCTCGCAAGATTGCGATTCGCATTATTTCCATCTCTTCAGAAGCTACAACCAGTGTCAATAACACGATGGCCCACACTGAGTACTTTTCCCCAACGATGGTGGCGCTATCCTGCGTGAGTGGCGTGCTGTTCGTGATCCTCCTCATCATTGCCTTCTTCTTCTATCGCCTGCTTCGGTAATTGATACATCTGCCTTCTCTAGTTCAAATGAGGGATGGTTGCAAACTCCCACCCCCTTGGGCTGCCAAGTAAAAATTTAATGCGCATAGGAAACCCCCTCCAGCACCCCCCCCCCCCCCCCCACCTCGCTCGCAGCCTTCTCTCGCTCGGGCTCGGTCGCTTCGTATACCCTCCCTCGCAATACCCAGCTCAGCCACTGAACCCCCCCCCCCCCCCTTGGAAAAAAGCTAGATCCGCCCCTGCCACCCCCACATACATGCGCAATATCTATAGACGAGTATTAACAGTAAAATATTTCCACATTCAAAGGAACTAAGTTCTGTCGAGTAGCTAACATACTTTACGCACATGAGCAAATATATCCAAAGTGTGAAGAGGCGAAACAAACGACATAAATTCATGATGTCATACATTCCTAACTATCAGCACTGTAAGCATGGTGGATAAAAAGATGAACGCTTCTTATATCAAGGGTCACCGCCATAATTTTAGTTGGTCAAGACATTTTACATCCGTTCTTTGTAATTTTCACACCCATGAACTGGGGAACCTGCTGCAGTTTTTCAAGCTAGTTTTCATGTAGGCCCCATTATATTTCTGTTACTTCTTCAAAACACCTTTGTACTACAACATGACCACCAACATTTGTGTTCAGTACATTCTTCATTTTGTAGTGTGCAACCCAAAGGCGTGGTTGTATACATTTGTAGTCTTATCGTGCTTATTTAAAGTACCATTCATGTCGAAGAATTTGAGATATAAGGATTATGAAATCAAATTGAATAAAGTAAACTAAACTCAATGACTCTCTCATGATCCATAGGTTGAGTAAAAATAAATTCTCTAACCTGAAAATTGCATATAAGATCTTACTTATTCATTCACGGTGGAAATATTATTTGTTTCATTTTAAAATTATTTAAATGTTCATCCAATATCAACCCACGTGTCATTGAGACACGCTACTACTTTATTTAAACCAAGGGCATACCAATAGTGAAGGCAGGACAAATTTCAGTCCCTTAATACAATGTCTGACCTGTTTCATTTTTCAGTCGGAGGAAAGACGATGCGAAACAAATGAAGAAGTCTGGCTTCAGGAATCAGCTCAGCATATTCCAGCGACCCAGCCCCGAGTCGAGCCCCGCGCCGCCCAAGCTCCCATCGCGACCCATGCCGCTGGGCTCTGTGGGGTCGCTAGGTTACTCAGACCAGGAGAAGTGGAAGCTGCCGGGCCAGAAGATAGCGGAGGAGGAGGAGGCGGAGAGACGGAGGAGGGAGAAGGAGGCGATGCAAGCCTCCACCATCTACGAACAGATTGGTAGGAAGGGAGACCAGCCGGAGTACATCGACGTCTTCGTCCAGTAGCATGGGGAGGATGTTCAGCGAGATATTGATGGTTGTTTTCTTGTTGGATTTAATTATTTGTTGAGACATTTATTTAATTATCTACTTATTTATTTATTTATTCATTTATTTATCTATCTATTTATTTATCTATTTGTTTATTTATTTATCTATCTATTTATTTATTTGTCTATTCATTTATTCATTTATTTATTCATTCATTTGTTTATTCATCTATCTATCAATTTTTTTAAATCTTTTTAACTATTATATTTTACAGCTTATGGATTTCTTTATTTCTTTCTTTTTCTATCTATCTATCTATCTATTGCTTAAGATAGCAGATTTCCTTTTCCATCTCGTCTTTCTCTAATGTCTTCCTTCTATTTTTTTAAAATTTTCTCCTATTTTTCTTCCCTCTATTCTTCCTTTCTTTGTTTTCTTTTTAATATCAATTTTATTTTGTTTTTCTTCTCCTCCCTCTCCTCCTTCCTTTTTTCCTTCCTGTTGTTTTTTTCTTCAACGTTGGGAGACATTAAAGGGACATCCGGATGATTTTCAGACTTTTACATTTGAACAACTTTAAATTAGTTAAACTGAGTACAGAGGTTCATAATAGTTATTTATAGTGATTGGGATGAGGAATGAGAATATTTTCAAAATGTATAACAATAAATTGCAATGAACAAGGATGATGACATGGCAGCCTCACCATATAAGAATACATGAGTTGGGGATTAAGAAAGCAGAGCAAAAGAAAAAGGCATGCATAGATTCGTCACTGGTGAACTTGTTGAGCAAGCGGCATTAGTTACGTTCAGACGACAGGCCCTAACCTCGAGGTTAGGAAACCTCGAGGTTACATAAGCCCATGCCCCTTTGAGTTCGTTGATTTTTGTGTCCACACGGTGACAAGTGGGACCCCCGCGGCTCGTGGTTAGAGCGCTAATCATAAGATTTCTCGTGTCTCCTAACATCGGGCTAACCTCGAGGTTAGCTAACTACGAGTGCGTCTTCACGGCCCCTTAAGTACAAGCTTAACCTCGAGGTTTCCTAACCTCGAGGTCAAGGCTTGTCGTCTGAACGTAACTATTGTAATAGAATTACACTGCTAAATTTCTGAAATATGTGAAGCTCTGATGTCATCAACACTGTTCAGTGTAATTTGTTTAAGATTTTCAGTTTATTGGTTTCTCTGCTCAAGGACCGCAATCAATTCCACGAATCTGTCGATTTACATAGGCGCCTACTAAATGATGTGAAATTATAAAAATCGTCTGGAATGCCGCTTTAAGCAAAATCTTTCACCAGTAATCAATTCTTACTTTGTTGTATCAGATAGAGGTTTCATAGGGATAGAGGAACGTTTTATTTATTCATTTTTTTTTTTACTTTCTTACTTACTTACTTATTTAGCTATTTTTGTTTGTTTGTCTATGGTCATCATCGTTATCATCATTATCCATATTCTTTGTGTTTCTGTTTAATTCATATTGCATTTCATAATCATAGCATTCATATTAGCTGTTTATATGTGCAGAATTATGAATTCTCTTCCACTTATGTAGCTGAGGTTTCTGTCGTTCTATAACGTTTTGAGTTCAATACACATTGTACGCTGTAATGTATTGTGTGTGCAGTCTCGTGACAGGCAATGCCCTAATACAACTGAGATTAAAGTTTTTTTGTTTTTTTTTTATCAAAAGATTAATGGTGATATATTTTGAGAGAAAAAAAAGACGTAAGAGGTAAATGCCTGTAAAGTAATTTCACGCGGTGTTTAATTCATTTGTGCCTTCTTTTTCTATGTGATATTTTGGTTGCTGTTGTATTTGTAGAACTAGCATCTGTTGATAATTTAGCTATTCAGTACCAAACATATTATAGTACCAGTCAAATTTATGGCCCTTTATCAAAATATATATTGATCGTGACGGAAAGAAACTTACTAGCTGGTCTAGAGTGAAGATCAAAAATTGAAATTAATTTATGGACCGTGGGTCCAGATGAATGAAATCAAAATGCAGACGACAAAATTACTTGGCTCCCAAACAATAAGAGTTCATCTCTGACTGACAATAACGCCATGATGACCAACATGATCGACGTTATTACAGTGCTGACTATGGATCTGCTGTCGCTGTTTACAATAGATGTGATTTCGATGCAATTCAATCTCTGAGTAACAGTAGAAATAATTGTGACACGTCGCACTGACGTGCAAAATTTCATATTGCAAAAGAAACGGTAAAATACATCAAATGTAACCGCACAATGTTTCTTGGATAACAATTTATTTCTATTCGGTATCACTTGACTGCAAAGTCCCTTTCTACATGATATTCGCATAATATGTAGTAACAAGGCTGCAATTTAATTTCTTATTATGTACTCAGTATGAGCGCTATTTACAGAATACGAGTCCAACCTTTAGAATATGGAACACTTTTATCAATATCAGGCGTAGAGAATGACCCCAAAGACTGTAGTCAGTAATCTTTATATGACTTATTCATTCTGTATCCAATAATTATAGTCTGAAAGATTTGAAGTTGTAGGCATTAAGTAGCAAGATATATTAGTAAGCATTGTATCGTAGATTTATTTCGTATAGACAAGGGTGTCATTTCACAAAGAATGTTATGATAGTAGTTTTTGGTGGAAAGGCAACATCTTTTGGAACAGCCAATCAGGAAGCACGATTCCTTTCATTATCATGACACTTGCTATTCCAGCAAGAAATTCTATTACAGCTTGCAACTATTTTTTTTTTCTTTTTAATGAAATGGAACCAGAGGGTCCTTTTTTTGTGTGTGTATCTTTGAATTTCCCATACTCGTAACTGGGAAGAGACGCTTTCATCATTGTTCTTTTATTGGAATTAAACGTCATATCCTGTTTGGTTAATCCGATTCAACAATGTTTCTAAGCAAGGACTGTCTTCTTTGGTTTGTGATTATTGTTTTGTCTAGTACTTCTTCGTTCAATCCTTAGTTTTATCAAGAAATAAAGTTGGTTGGAGAGGCCCAAGGGTCATAGTGATTTTGATTGCTTTTTTCCAACCCGGCTCCTTCGGGAAGTTCAACAGGGAAAGCCTGACACTTTGTTTTCATGTGTTTTGTTTGTTTATTCTGTTTCTCTGTTATCACTTGTATTGTTTTGCAAATGCCGAATAAATAATAATAATAATAATAATAATAATAATAATAATAACCAGTTTGAAAAGAAAATGAAAACATGACATACGCATATCATCATCTTCATCGTCAAAATCATCGCAGCTGATATCGTTATCAAAATCATCGCTGTCGTCACCATCCTCCTCCTCATCATCATCATCACCATTTGGGGTCACCATTATCTTTAATAACAAGCAAGTCAAAATAACTGTGTAACTCTGACTTCACAATGACGGTATTTTTGCAGCATTGTTTATGGGAAATATTGAAGCTGATAGGCCCAATTATGCCATATTCTGCAGAATTCCGTCGATATTATAAGTATATTTGGGCATTGTTTGTCTCTGACACGATCGCCTCACCACTGTTGAATTTTATGAGTTCACTCTATAACTTCATGTGGTGACTTTGAACACTCATCACTCATGAACAATGTCGGTGATGCAATCATGACGTCAGATTTGTATTACTACCATTAGGCCTACAGTTTGATGTTGTGCGCACTTCTCTACATGGAACAGCGCCATCACAAGGTTTAGAGCGAGGCTTTTCGGAATCCATCACGACGCACAGACACTAATTTTGTTAGTTTTGTTTGATGATAATTTTTCTCCTTGTCTGTATCCAGATTGGCCTGCTGTTGACAAAAAGACGAGTTACAGAGGCAGTCTTTTGACTCTCTAAAAGATGGGGGGGGGGGGGGGGGGGGGAGGGTGATCTGCCTTCAAATTCTGCTCAAGCATAAAAGCAGGCATTATCTCTGCACTTGATGGATAGATCAATCACTTTGATATACAAACAACACGACAAACACACACCCACGCACAACTTCACAATTAAAGAAAAATTCTGGACCATTTAGGCCCCTAAATGTTAATCTGAAGAGAAAGAGCTTTTTTTTTTTTACAAGCACGACAGTGAAATCTTATTGAGATTAGATTGAAAGGAAGATATGAATTCTTTAAAATTCGCCTATTTTTTTTTGCAAAACAGTTTATCTAACAGTTGAAATGAATATGCAAATGTGTTATATAGTAGCTGATGACGTCATTACTTCACAATTTTCCATTGACGTTTATAATACAAAGACATGACAAAATTCAATTCCTCTGCTATAAAAGTTTAAAACAATGTTACTCATGGCGCTGATCACCATCAAAATAATGATCAGTGAACCACTGTGTGTAGGATTTGAGATCGATCACTGATTTGATTGACTGGTCAAATACTGTTTTTGAGAAAATTAGCAAAACCTGACAATTTCACAACTTCCCTAATCTTTGTTTATCTTTATCAAATTTTCACTGCTGTGGTTGCTAATTAATTTGCTCTCTTCTTTTCAGACTAACTTTGGACTGTTCTGGAATTCCCCTTTAATTTCATGTTTGCTCTTCTGTGTTTGTGTGTGAAATAGGCCAAGTAAGATGTACATACCTCTAGAAGTTTTTCTCTCATTTCTCTTTCTATTGCCTTCCTTTTCCCCCTTTCACTTTGTTTATGGACCCTTTAGGAAAACGTGTCAAGCATAAACACATCTGAAATGGTGCTGTCCATGTGGTTTTTTTTTTTTTTTAAGGTTTGTTTGGATGTTTTTAATCAGTTTGTTGTGATATGTTGTAGATGTGCATTTTGATCTGTAATATCCATCTACATCTGACTTAACAGAAATACACACACACACACGCACACACACACACACACACACACACACACACATTCACATGTCAGCCTTTTAAGGACAGGTTATCAATTTGAATGCTTGAAAGAGAAAGGGAAAAAAAGGTAATTGTTCAGTTGTACACTCTTCACCTCAAGATACAGCTTTATTCATTTCATGTATGAATTCACTCCTTGTATTTAACACTACAGTAAATGCCACTTTCCATTAAAATTTAGCCACCTTGGAGTAATATGATGTGTGAACTGCTCACCTGTAGTGAGTTGCACAGAAGTGGAGGCTGTTGTAATGATAGCACTGCAATGGTATGGGTTAATATTTCCCCCTGCAAAATATGTCAGAATTAAGCTGGGTGGTGCATATTTCTAAGTATGCACTGCACCCATATCAACAAATACATACAGCAGGCGGAACAGCCATATTGACAAGTCAATCAGTTATATGTTCATATGACAACAATCACCGAAAAACTGACCTTGCTCTTTAAATAAGTTTATTCAGTCTCCACAGAACAGAACATTTTCGCTCCATTGGTTTTGCATACGAGTTCAACAGCCTGTGACTAGAAAGCAAGAACGCTTGGTAATTTGGGTGGAAGACAAGAAATCATGAAGTATTTTTAATCTGCAACTACAATACTATCATAGTTTGCATGACAATACATAATCTGATGATGACAAGCTCATGGTTTGAACACATGTAGGAATGACTGCTTGCTATATGGATGTGGGAATAAAGGATTTGGCTTCCAAAGTAATACTGAACTTACCGCTTGAGATACAAATATCAACAACCAAGTATGTGATTTCATGGATAAAAGAATGAAGATGGTTCAGTCCTTCTAAGATGCTCAGAATTTTGTCTGACTGCCCTTGTTGCAATTTTTTCTGCTCTCACAGTGAAATGCTCAAGCAGTTTTGCTTCCCTCCACAATTTTGGACTTGCTTTCAAGGTTTAGGCATGGGGATGGGATGACTGAAGCAAGCCCTCTTGTGACGGATGGTTAGCCAGAGCACAAGCTGCAATCCAGCAATAAAACCATGTAGACTAGGGAAGATTGCATAAATGTGCAATACTTTCTAGGCACCGGATTTGTGTTGACAATAATAATACAGCTTCATTCTCTGCAGTTCTGTTGCAGTCGAATGTGTGCAAAAATGTTGCCAAGTTGAAGATCGTACGACAAGTGATGACAGAAAGAAATTCAGACATCTGTGTGGAATTAGTGAACCCATCTTCCGTTCCATTATCACTCATGGAATGTTGGAGTACGGAGATACAAGGTTTCATAGTACCTCCTTGGTTGGAGGTCAACAAACTTTCACTAACAGCAGCAAGCAGACATTATACCAACCTTTCACATCTTAAAACATAATCATACAAATCATGCTTTTAGAAATTCTTGTCCTGAAGAGATGGATTTCACGGCATAATCAGTAACCAAAATCGGATTATATGCAAGCTACGCTGGGTGTCTTTGCTCCAGTGTGCATACTTCAAGTATGTCTTGGTGTGATGGAATGCAATGATGAATGTATTGCTTACATAATACACAGAGTTACATTCAAAGACAAGAACATTTACTTTTTTTAATTATATATACAATCAAGCTGTATTCATGCCTTGTGAAGTAAAATGGTATTAGCGGAGATGATAGCAGAAGTGTAAATAATCAAAAATATAATATGCTTATAACATTCTACGCGACTAATTCATGAAACACAAAACATTTCTCGCTACATGATGTACCATGCTTTTAAATACGACTTCAAACACCACAAAGTCACTACCTGTGCTTTTATATACCCTTCATGATGTCATTTTATAATCCTATTACTGGCCTAACCATATCAATAATGCTCATTTCACAAAAGACATCTGCATATCTCTTTCCTCACAAAACACTCAAAAGTGCCGACAATTCTTTTGTCTAAGATAAGAAAACAACATTAGGTTGGGATTTTTCTATAATGTCATCATATTAATCATGCTCCCCCTCTCTGATCATCTAATCAATTATGCCGCGATGTGCAAAAGGAGAAAAGCAGTGAGGGAACACCATTTTATTGATACTAGTGTAGCGAAGCGCATTTCATTGCCATATCACTATTGGCTTACCGCATGAAGCGGATTACTGATTAATTGAACCAGCAGTACAACATGGCTTGCTGTACTATGATACAGATTTATGTATTTGTTGTCACAGCAAAATCGTATGATTAGGACAAATCCTGTTGAGGTAAAGTGGAATTGAAAGTACAATGACTAAAGCCAATGAAAGGATTACCTAAAATCAAGTGCATGCAGCAATGCCAAACAGTATAACAAAAAAAAAATAGCTTTTAAGTTTTGTGTGTGCACGACAGTGCTAGATTATGGAATACCAAGAACAGTTACAGAAGGTGGACTGTATGAATGTAACCAGTACAATCATGACTGTATACTTTATACATTCTGCAGGAAAAAAAATATTAAAGTGGCAGATTTCTCATTATTTCAAATATTGTCACACTGTTTATTTGAAAACAGTATACCTTACATAAAAAGAAAGTGATAGATATCAAAAGTCATCAATACAATAAACTGTGATGCTACCAACAAAACAGCCAAGGCAATCAAAGGAATATCGAGAAATATTTTCCTGAAAATAAAGAAATCTAATTATTTTAGATTAATCAGCAGCTACTAAAAACTTTAGCCACAGACAGACCAAACAGAAGCATACATGATAGCTTTATGGTAACATATTGTGATATGTAAAGTCATAAGTGTTCACACACAGCCTTGCCATACATACTTGAAAAAAAAAAATATACAGAATAGGGTTCATTTGAGATGTGCAAAAGTGAGACAACACATGTGACCGAGAGTTTTTGTATCAAAGCTAGAGACACCTAATCAACCTGCAGTTTGTGCACTTCCAACAAAACCTGAAAAATCAACCTGATGTACATGTACCTCGTACATTTCAAAGAATAGAGCTGCATGAATTCATATTAATGTATCTAATTAGTTGCAGAATGTTTTTAACTATTTGAACAGGTGACTATAGCCAAGATGTATTAGTGTGCTGCAGCAAAACAAGATAAAAACAAAACACAACAATAAAGAAAACAAACAGTAGAAAAACCAGACTATTACTAGACTTCTTGGTAGACATCCTACAGAAAGAGTACTCAATGTCTAACCTTTCTTTCTGTCCAACATCAGTGCATTTTTAATTTTTACTCGGGTGTACATTTAGAATACATGCATAATCTTTAGGGAGTGAAAATCACATGCAAAAATATTAGTTTGCCAGGATACCTTTCAAATAGTACAGCTGAGCGCCACACTTTTCTATTTTTTACAATCAGTGAGTCTACTTTGCAGATTCTGTCTCCGGAATCATGGATGACGTTTTTGTTTTTGTTTTTCTTTTTGATATGCATCATGTAATGCTTGCTGCAATTGACCCTCTCCCCTAAGCTTAGATATAATGGCTAATAAAGCAATCAACTAAAAAGAAAGAAAGAAATAAAATCATCAATGGAGGCGCCACCACACCTCGCTCAACTGCCATGGCAAGAATGATTAGCAGGCCGGCTAGCCGATGGTGATAATTAAGCAAGGCCCAAGGTAGGCATGATTTCTTGACGCACGTCCCCGAAAAGAATAAAACTTGCCACAGTGCTTCCACCTTTTCATAGATTCCTATCCTCAGATTCCAATCACTAGTGTATTATTCAAGACTAAAAAACCATTCATCAAATAGAGGAAGTACCCCTACTAGCTACAGGTGATGGAACTTTTTTGACGTCATGAGCTGTCAAACTTTTCTGCTATATGTCTACATTAAAAAAACACTAGAGATGAAAGAAAAACAAACATTACATGATTGCAAGTGTATGAGTGATGAAGCAGTATTGTCCTATCTCAGGGTAACATAATTAGTAACTAGGCCTGTACATATGTAAAATGCATACTCAAACACATGTACAATGAGAGTAGAGTTTTAATCCTTCTTGAAGGAAGGCTGCGGCGGGTCTCACAGTTTGCGAGTGTTGCCAAACCCTCCCGACCCGGCTTGGCTGGCTCCACCAGTAAACCCGGCCTGCTGACTGAGGACTGCCTTCCCGGCAGCGAGGGTCTCTTCTGAGAATTCGCGTTTGTTTGGATCTTGGACGGCAATACCGATCTCAACATTAACGCCCTTCTTCCTGGCCTGGCCTGCTAATGAATAAAGGCAGTTGACCACCTGTATTGAGGGAGGGGGGGGGGGAGGGGTTAGGGGTGACAACAAAAACAAACAAAAATATTACAGTGTTACCAAGAAGGTGACATGTCATGTACTGTAAAACAAGAAGCATTTGTCGCATTAAAATTTGGTGAGCTTTAGTTAAACGGCCCTTTTCGCATTCAGTGTCAGATGTGCAAGCAAGAGTGTTCATGTGCATTTTACTTTCATAAATTGAAATTTCCAAAAGTTTCTGGTCTAAAGGGAGTCAACACTGAGATAAGTTTAACTCATTGCCAGTGTCTGATACATAATCTTTAATGTAGGCCTGCATGCTACATCTTGCCTTGGGCTCTCTTGAACTTACAGTTAATAAAGTCAAGTTTTGTGCACCCATTCTCAAAAAAACACATTTCTTTTTTATCCATAGAAAATGGTGCATTGTCAGGACGTTTAAAATAATGAAACAAATCACAGAGTAGCTTGGATTCTTCAGTGACTTCTCAAAGGAAATTATTTTGTGACCAAACAAGAAACAGATGCAGTGTGATCAGAGGTTGGTTGAATTTTGCTTTGAATTAACTCCCTGTCTGAAGACCAAAAAAGTCAGACAAAAGAAAAAAAAAGAGGAAAACTGAGGGGGCTTGTTTATGTCAGTGTTCTACGTTGGCAAGTCGCACTTACACTCCCAACATCCTGTTCTTCGTACAGATCCACCGTCTGGAAGAGGGAGGAGTTTGGCACCCCGTAGGCCTCCGCTGCCTTCAGGAAGGAACTGATGTTTTCCATCTGTGTTTATACAGCAAGAAAACAAAAGCACCAGAGGCATAAATATCAGAAAGGCACAGTAGGTACAGCAGCTTTCATAATGCATCTGAATGAGAAGCAAGGAACAAGATCATATCCCTCTTGCTGAAATGCATTTACTGACTTCCCGCGAAACAATGTGGACTCTCTAACTACTGTAATAGCTTCCAAGCATTTGCATAATCAAGCCCCCATCCCACTAGTTCTCTGTAGTTTTCTATCATATATCTCCCATTCACACTAGACCCAAGTCACAAGGGCAGCCAGGAGAGATCTTATCCTATTTACGACTGACCGTCCACACTGCTATCTGGACTGTCCCCGAGCTGTGGCGGCAGTCAGGCTTGGGGTGATCTAGCACTGCCATTTGATGAACAATCGATGAACACGGCTGGGCGCTACCAATTACAGCTCAAGGCAGGGGAGGATCCAGGAATTCCGTAAAGGGGAGGCGCCTTTACAAAATTAAAGGAGGGCACACTCCCCCCCCCCCCATTTTTCCTTTTTATTTCCTTCGGTTTAGCAAAAAATAAAGAGGGAGCACGCACCCTGTGTGCCCCCCTCTGGATCCACAACTGCAAGGTCACTATCGTGTCCCCTCCAAATTTTGTCCCCAGACCCGAGTGTCCATACTACGCTTTAGGAGGGGAAGGTCCTGGGGTGTGGGACTTTCCCCACGACACGTGGGGAAAATCTGTCTGCAAAACCAGGTCTTTGTTCATTGGCAGACAGGATTCTCCTCCATGCAGCAAGAACATTTACAGTAAGAGATGAACATGTTGTCCAATCTTGCAAAACTCATCTCTGGAATTAGATTCCATTAAACATCCCCATTGTACCCTCAACATGCAGTCTTTACAAGACAAGCAAAGATTTATCCACAGAACTGATTTTCCTGTACTTCAACTTTGTAAAGTGCTGTGGAATCAATGTGTGTATAAAGAGCACTGTACCTGTGCAAATACAATCATTGTAAGGGGTTTTGGTTTGTTTCAATAGGGCAATATCAGTGCAATGTTTGGTATATTCTGAGTAAAAGAATTAAAATCTACATTTAGTGGAGCTCTTCTGTTTATAAGCTCAGGAAGAGATGTTAAATTTACTATTAGCATGCCCCTGAAAAAGAACCCTGCCAATTAAGTTAGACTTTGGAAAGCCAATGCACAGGTAAGTTTTTAGGCATTTCAGTTGCCTTCATGAATGTAGAATATCCAAACATAGGTAAGAAGCATAATTATTCTAATTCTGTGCAAAGATGTGTATCAGAATGACTGTCAATGAATAGTAGTAATGCAACTCCTCTCATACCTGAAGAATCATGATACCCAAGTTTGAGGTTTTTGGCTTACTATATAAATATAAATAAAAAACATATATATAAATATCTTTGTTTGTTATCTCTGATCCTTTTTTTTTTTGGGGGGGGGGGGTTGGGGGTTGGGATGGATTACCCTAATGCCATTAAATGCCAGGTAAATAACAGTATGATGTATTCATGAACACATGACAGGTTTCGTGGAGTTGACGTACTAAATCCAAACCATTGTTCAAAAAGATGACAAACTCTACAGACAGAGCAAAATCCGAGGATTAGCATCTACAGCATTTCTCCTGTAATGTTTGTATACATGTGTGGTGCACACATAGCATTTTCAATATTCTGATTTGTCTCTTCATTTTCTAATCCTTTCAAGGGCTCTTGGCATACCTACTTATATTCAGTACAAAATGTGGTGTAAAATGTGGTGTAAGATATTGCCCATTTATCCCACTCTACATTGCCTTACCTGTTTGAATGCAAAGCTCTGGGTGTTGACCTTCTTGATGGCACCTGGCTGGAGGTGGTTCATTAGACTGCAATCAAGGGGGAAAAAATAACACATCATTATTGACCTTCCATGACGCTGTGGCATAGTGGATAAGACTCCCAACTCCCGATGGGAGGACCTGAGTTTGAATCCCGCCCAGTGCTTACGTCCTTGGACAAGATGTTTTTACCCACTACATGTCCCTCTCAACCCAGGTGTATAAATGGGTACCTAGCAATGCTAGGGTAAATGGCGTATCCCTGCATTTCGGTGCAGGAGTAGGCAGGTGACATCATTTTCCGAAACCCTGTCCCCTTTCCTTCCTATGTAAATATATCACTTGTAAATATCAAAAATAAATGTGATTATTTTTTTCTTGTGTATAATTAGAAGTAGTGTAGGTTTTTATAATTGAATTTAAGGGTATATTTCCTTTTTGTAGCAAATTGCCCACCCGGCAGAGAACTCCTCAAATCTAAAAGAACAACAAGAACAACAACTAGGGTAATAATAATGGCAGGGCCCTCTGGTAGAGCAGTGGCAACACTGAAGAGGCTACCCTGGGTAAATAAGACCTTATTATTATTATTTGGAAGCACATTTAATTATCAGAACCAACACTTATATCTGCATCATTATGATGATGAAAACTAAAAATGACAATGTTGAGAACATCAATTATAACAATAACTGAACCTTATTTCAATTTTAGAAGCACATTTGATTATCGGAAGCAATACTTATATCTGCATCATTATGATGATAAAAACTAAAAATGACATAATGTTGATAACATCATAACAATAACTGAACCTTATTTCAATTTTAGAAGCACATTTGATTATCAGAACCAATACTTATATCTGCATCATTATGATGATGAAAACTAAAAATGACATAATGTTGATAACATCAATCATAACAATAACTGAACCTTTAATATTTCAATTTTAGAAGCACATTTGATTATTGGAACCAATACTTATATCTGCATCATTATGATGATGAAAACTAAAATGACATAATGCTGATAACATCAATTATAACAATAACTGAACCTTATTTCAATTTTAGATGAATGTACCTTCAGAATAATGAACTGTTATCCAATTAGTAATTGTAAAAATCTTTATAAAACATATCATGGTGATGTGGTTTAATGGGAGTTGAAGGGTTTAAAGAGGAAATCCAGTCCAAGCATAAATTAGTCTGATAAAAAAGAGTAAAATCTTACGAGTTCAACGTTAAAAATTTGACTAAAATCGGATGAAAAATTAGGAAGTTATGAAATTTTGAAGTTTTGCTAATTTCTACAAAACAGTTTTTGTACAGTGGATATGAATATGCAAATGAGTGAGCTAACCATGTCATACCCTCACAATTTTCCATAGATCATGTGCAATAAATGATGAAAATTCAATGTTTCTGTCATGAAGTCTGAAACATGATGTTATTCTTGGTTGAATAACTTCAGAATAGTGATAAGTTAGATATACGAGGATTTGAGCCTAGAGCATAATTGCGTTTGAATGAAAAACTGGAAATTTCACAATTTTATGTACTTTTATGGTACGTTGCGAGGGAATAACATATTCACTTTGCAATTTGCATATTATTCATATTGACTGTTCAAGAACTGTTTCCCCCAAAAAACAACAAAACTTCAAAATGTCATAGCTTCCTTATTTTTCATCCGATTTTGATTCAAATTTTACCAATGAACTCGTAATATTTTACTCTTTCCTATCAGACTAACTCATATTTAGACTGGATTTTCCACCTTAAGACAATGACACCTTGCACTGCACTCACTTGCATAACACCTGGCCATCCTTGAGGCACTCTGCAAATGGAGCCATTCCGGTGTTCTGATTCTTGAGTTTGATTCCGAGGAGATTTTCAATCCATCCCCTCACCTTTATCTCATCCTCCACGCTATATTTTTGGTCCCTCTGATTTCAAGAGGCAGAGAAGAATAGAAAGAGAGAATATATGAACACACTGAGGAATATTACATAGGCTCTACATGTACAAATATATTCCTGTTATAACAAAAATGGTTATAATAACAAAATTCCAGATACAAGGCAAAATTCATGGCCCAAAATTATTAACTAGATGATATACTTTATATGTTCACATGTAACAAAATTTTGATATAACAAAAGAAAACTGCCTGTCCTGAGCATTTCGTTATAACGCGAGTCGCCTGTAATACACAAACCATCAAATTTTGCAGAGAGGGTTGTCAAGTCATGTTTTAAAAGGATGATCAAAAAATAAAATTTGGAAAAGTTTGCTGTCACTGTGAAGTCATCTACAGTATGTCCAAAATCACCATGCTGTTTACTAGATTGTGAATTTTACCTATGCTAGAAAAAAAAGAAAAAAGATTATATGTTGGTAGATCCCATCATGCATTTAGTATCCGTGCTTAACTTCAAACATTTTACCAGCTCCATGCTCACCCAATACTGTAAAACATGATATATTCGCGGCATGAATTTTTCGCGAATTGCAGCTGACGACCTCTTTTGCGGCATGAAATTTTCGCGAACTGCCACTGGCATTCAATGCATATAGTGTGGACAAGAACTTTCGCGTGCATTTTAATTTCACGAATCTTGGAGCTTGCGAAATTCGCGAAATTAAAATGCACGCGAACATTCCTCGTTTTACAGTATTGAAGACAGTGCTACCACATACATGTAGGATCAAGTACCGTAACTGTAGGCTATACGTTAAATATTTCATGAGGTTTTTATTTTTGCGAATTTTGGGGGTCAAGCAGTATTCGCGAAAATATTGACTCTGATCCCGCTGTGGAAGTGACATGTGCATGTACATTTCTCCGGTCAGGACAAACTCCACAATCACGAATTTAACCACTCGCAAAACACGCAAAATATATGGCATATACAGTAGCTCAGCATTTTTGCAAACTCATTATAATTTTTCCTCGTTTGAAAAATATGAGCTATACAGTACCTACAGGTACACATAGAATATACACCTGTACGTACTGCTAAACTGTGCCTGATGAGTTAGCGCTAAATGAAAGACTTCATATTTAGGGAGATACTGCACAATGATAAATGTACAATTAATTAATTCACGCAATTGTAACATAACTTTAACAAAATTAGACTTTTGTCTTATTATTTGACACTTCGTGCAGAATGGGTTAGCATTCTTGACATCCTTTGAAACAAATATCATATTTAGCAAAGTAGGCCTACAAATTTATATTATTGAGATAGTTCTGAGATTAAAGATTTCACCAAAGAAGCAGAGGTATAGTATGGGTCATACAGCAGGCAGGAAAATCAATATAATATGCAATTCATAACCATGCAGAACATATCATGATGTATCTATTCCTCTATCTATCTATATCCTGCTATCTCCAACAATGACATTCAATATTTCCCGCTCATAATCATCCATCCAAACATACGATTAAATTTCATGTAATTTTTCTTTTTGAGCTTATCTATAACACTCTTTGCAGCCAAGTGAATGGTTTGGCCACATGAGGATATCCTGTTCTATGTACCAGTCCATGCTCTGAGTTTCCCTGTAACCAAACTCCCCTGACCTGTATAACGAGTAAAGTCACCATGGCAATAGCTCAAAACACACTCAAACATACCCCCACCCCCTCTCAAAACCCTAGAGAGAGTATAATAAACTATATCAGGTCAGCATGAAGCACCCGTGTTGAAGCACCGGTGTTCAAGCACTGGGCGTGGTACCCGGTGAAATCTCTCGTTCCATTTACATACCATACTCGATGTCCTCGAAACCTGCCAAGTGTATGGTGTTTGGTACTGAGTCTCAATTTGACTAGGTATCATTCCATCAACGTTCAACACAGAGAATAAAACAGATGCCTGGAGCGACTGATTTATCATAAGACTTCTCACAGAATTCATTCTCTCTATAACCTTGAGACTAATTCACCTCCACCAAAGGAGATAAAATGTTTTTAAAAGCCATCGTTTGTTGGTCTGTCCTAGCTGTGACAATATTATCGCAAATCGCAAAGTTGAAACAGATTTTGATGAAATTTTCAAAGTAAGTCTGTTGCCATAAAGGAGGACAGGTGATTAGTGTTTGGGAATGGGGGGGGGGGGGGGGAGGTGGGGGGTGATCTAGACCATGATCTGGAATGAGGACCTTTTTTAAAGGAAAGAGTTTCTACTATTGTGGGATTATGTCATTATAATGTGTATTTATTTCTATGCCATTCCTGACCCTCAACCTGCTAAGCCTTAGGCTATGGTGGAGGATTAAACTTTTGAAGTTCTTCCAGTTTTAAGATACATATTTTCAAATCCCTTGAATTAAAAGTTGTCATAGGTACATGAAGAGATGGGGGCAAAGATGTTTAACTGCTTTTTCTTTGAATCGGGTGGAACTTCTAACCATGTATTGACCCTGAAGCAATGTTTTTGTAAAGCAGACTGTGCATCGCTCCAAAACATGTTTTTCAATTAAAAGCAATTCAATTGCGAATGTTCAATGAAATCTTTACAATTTTCAGACAGTTGGTAGGGTAGAAGATCTTTTTTCCCCATTGATGTACACGTACAATTGTACTTCTGAATATCAGCTACTTAAACATTCTACAGACCATTCCCCCCCCCCCCCCCCCCCCGAAAAGCCCATTAATGTAATAACGATCGTGCTGGTATGTCCATACTAGTATTAAAGCGTTTAATGATCTCTAGTTTTGCAGTTTTGTGTCCCCCTCCCCTCAGTCTGCTAATGTTTTAGTCTTATTTCAAGGTGTGTTTTTCTACCATCACAAGCAGCCTTCCAATGATGGAAATGATCAATGTTTTTCACTTCTTAAGATGTCAGCATATCACATCTCTTCAAGGACAAGTGTGTGATGCAAATGGCTACTCGACTGTGAAATGGACAAAACTTTTGGAGGTAACAGACCATTTCATTCTTTTTTCCTCCAACTGCACTGAATCGGACAGAGCGTATACATCCAATCATGATTCAAAGTCAAGTACACTTCTGAAAGACATTCTTTCTTTTCTTTTTTTAAAGAATCATGCCAACATGATATCTACACAGTCAAATAATGCAGGTTCTGTAAACAGCTGGTAATAAAAATGTTCCTGTAATAGAAAGATTTACTAACATTCTGAGAAAATTTGTGCAAATCTATTACAGATACCATAATGTTTTTGGTTAGACAGAAAGCTTGTCTTGGGGCTTTCTCTGCAAGATTATTACATAAGGCATACCGGTACATTGTATGAATCTGAGTGAGCATTTCCACATACTGAATGCATTTGAGTATGAACAGGTAGATGGACAAGCTTGTTGCTAGGTCTGTAGAGAAAAAAAAAATATGTAAATATGCATAGAATTATGAACAGCCCTTTGTGGAGAGCTTACTAATAATTAAGGCTCAGTCAATGAAACAGTCAAAACAAACCGTTCAGGAATGATATTCTGCACATGCCTTGTGCATATTCAGGTTCACTAAAATCATCATAGACTATGGTCCTGTTCTATCGTATCATGAAAAGCACCTTGAAAAGGCTGGCCGTATAAGTCTACTATGCCTATCAGCCTATGTTCGCTACTATACAGAGTAAGCCTACACCTTTCCTGTGTTACGATTCTAATGAGGAAATATTGACCGTACTCTATCAAGTAGACAGGCACGCTGTTTGTCTTGATATAAAATGGCCAAACGCTCAGACACGTGGTAGTTGACACAGCCCCTCCACTCATACACCTTGCTCAATGTAGTGAAACTTTGCAGTCTTTGATGCCAAAGACTTCTGATGACCTTGGATTCCATGGAGTGTATGTTTGTGTGTATGTACACTATGTATGAATGTACATATGTTGTATGTTAACATGCATGTAGGCCCTATATTATGTTGTTTTAACACCTCAAGTTTCAAATGAAAGGCCTATAATATAATATCACGTATACAGTGTGTATGTTTGTACTGACGGCTGTTATATAGAACACAAGAGGGAAAAACTAGAGATTGTAATTTGTCATCACTGACAAATTAAGGTGATCCGATTTCATTTTTAATCAATGATTCGAGTCCTGATAGTGCAAAGTCTCAGCTACAACATACTAAAATCTGAGAGAAATTCACCGAAGCATAAGTAAGATAGTGCTCGATAAAGAGAGTCATGTCAATTTTCACATCTAAAAAATTCCCTCCCATAGAGATAACACGTCATAGCGAAAATAGAAAAAGAAGTACATATGACCTTTGACCCCACTTTGCACAGCCAAGATGGCATCTGAGCAAAAAGTGGTTATTTTATGAAATGATCCCTGTAACATGGTCTTTACGTGTGCAAAATATGGGAAAGATAGGACATGTATTCACCAAGATACAGGATGAAACATCTATGACCTTTGACCCTAATTTACATACCCAAGATGGCGTCTGATCAAGTCGTTGTTATTTTATGAAATTATGTTCGTGACATGAACTAAACATGTGCAAAATATGGTGGTGATAGGGTATGTTTTTCTTGAGTTATTGCACATAACGTTGCAAAAAGAAAGAAATATTTCAATACATCGAAGATAAACTTTAATTTCAAGTAAGTTTTTTGACGTGATCCCGACATCGTACGAAAAAACGAAGGGCACACTCACGATAGCCCAAAGTCTCAGCTACAACATATTAAAATCTGGGAAAAATTCACTGAAGCATAAGTGAGCTAGTGCTCGAAAAAGATAGTCATATCAATTTTCACTTCCAGAAAAACTGTTCTCCCATAGAGATAACACGTAAACTGGTCAAATTTTACAAGGATACTTTCAATCCATTTTTACGAGGTGATGACGTCATCCAATCAAAACTTTGTAATTATAAATATGAAAAGATATTAAATAAGCTACAACATACTGAAAGTTAGGTGAAAATCGGCAAAGGATAAGTGAGATACGCTCGAGTGAACTTGAATTTTGATGACGTCATTTTGAACATTTACTTTTTTTTACTTTTTTAAGAAATTTGATATCTTTTAATCATTTTTTCAGTATCGCCAACCCATGAAATGATATGTACAACTCATCAGCTTTCAAAATATGTAAAGAAAATGGGGGGTCACCGTCCATCCTGACGAGTAAAATCGGATTTAAATTTGGCGGTTTTTTGGCATTGTTGCACTGTATATCGCCATTGACGCGCGCGCGGAATTTCAACTTTGACGGGCCCGTATGACGTCATATTGAGTCGGATTGACTTGAAACTTGGTAGAAACATTCCTTGACATTTCAGAATCCGATACGTGTGAAAAAACGGGAAATTTCTATTGCATATGAGCTGTGCGTGCGTATATGCGCGTGCGCGTACGCGTCCGTCGATTTTTTCTGAAATACTCCAAATGACCTGAAACGTGTGCAAAACAATTTTGAGCTCGATTGGAGCATGCTAAAATTTCAACGCGCGCGTACGCGCTCGTTTACTATGAACGTGACTAAATTTTATGAAATATATCAATAGACCTTGACTTGAACTATATGATAAATTAATTTCATTCAAAAATTCCGTTCCATTAATGAGATATTGATGTAAACGTGATTTCAGATAATGACGTCATAATGACGTCACGGTTAACTGATCACATTGATACACTAGATCTGTCGTCCTTAGGACATGATACATATATGGTATAAGTTTGAAAGTGATAGGTTGGGGACTTTTTGAGTTAACCTCTGCACAAGATTTGAGGAGAAAGAAATAAAGAAGAAGAAGAAAGAATCCGTACAGATACAATAGGTGATCCGAGAGGATACTCGGATCACCTAATAAGTTCTGAGGTATACACATAACAGGCCTATCATTCCATATGTTCAACGATGAAGAGCTAGGTACCCATGTTTGTTTGTAACACAACTTTTGGGGGACCATAAAACATCAGCAAATTCTGATAAATCATCAAACTTTCATTTGAAACTTCAGGTGTGACTGCTATAGAATACCTTAAAATCTCAAAACCTGACCAGAAAAGAAAGTTATTAATTATTGAAAATATACGAAATAGCACCATCTACAAAAGAGGTAAGAGGGCAGCATGCATTCAGTTTTATAGATATTCATCAGTCTTATTTAAAAAAGACCATGCTCTCAAATTTCTCTGCAACGTTGCCCCGACATTCTCATATTCTCGAACCTTCCGACTACAGTACAGAGGACACAGCCGGTGGTTTTCACTCCTCGCCTAAGTGGTAATGTCTCAAGGAGGGTTCCAGGAAGACGGGAGAAAAAAAAATAGTGGGGGATTCTCTGCACCCAAATTGGTTGTCTCTGATTGATGAAGCAGTCTGAGCCCATGACGCACATTGCCCCCTTAAAGGGAAAGTTTCCCCAAATATACACACATGGGTTGACAATTCAGCAATATCAGTAGAACACATCAGTGAAGTTTGAGGAAATTTGGACAATCCATTCAAAAGTTACGAATTTTTAAAATGTTGATACTGCCATCACTGGATGATAAGACTAAAAAGATTCTAGACACCACACATGAACAATGATTTAATGATTATATAATGAGAATACCCCAAAATTTGATAATTAAAAGTACACATTCCTTTCACTTGTTACTGACATAATCATATTAAGGGTACTGTAAAACATGATATATTCGCGGCATGAATTTTTCGCGAATTGGAGCCAACGGCCTTTTTTGCGGCATGAAATTTTCGCGAACTGCCACTGGCATTCAATGCATATAGTGTAGACAAGAAATTTCGCGTGCATTTTAATTTTGTGAATCTTGGCGCTTGCGAAATTCGCGAAATTAAAATGCACGCGAAAATTCCTCATTTTACAGTAATATTATTCCCCTGCTTTCTGAAAGAGGTAAGCCAATTGCTTTTTCATTAACCCGTTGAGGACGAGTCCCGAGTATACTCGGCCAGGTGTCTATGGGAAATGCATGTTGTAGCAAAGTCAGTTCGTCCTCAACGGGTTAAGGTAGAAAAATGAAATTTAGCAGAAGTCCGCTTATATTTTCTTTGTATAATTCACTGTTTTGCAGGGACATCACAGACTGGTGTAGTCTTCTCATCAAGCAATGGCGGCACCAAAACTTTTAAAAATTTATAACTTTTCAATGGATTATCAGATTTTCCTGAAATTTCACTGATGTGTTCTACTGATATTGTTGCATTCACTAAATACATAGGCCTATACATCATATTTAGGTGAACTTGCCCTTTAAAGGCTGCTCGGAGGAAAGCTCTTGGCATAAACATATGTACACAGAAGACAAAGCATAGTTTCAGTTGTGATAACCTTCTTCCCCTTTTTCTCCCTACTTTCATAATTCGACTTTTCTTTTCACTGCACTACAAACTTATTTTGCATATACAATGTATACACCTATTTGTGTGTGTGTGTGGGGGGGGGGGGGGGGGCTGCCACACCGCACATGATATACATGTAGGACCTACAGGACTGTACACATCTGCACTCTTCAACATGATTCTTATTTTGAAGCTTGGCTGAGGACATCCCGTAAATCTATCAAACAGGTAACTTATATAGTAAGCACTGTGGGCATTTGTGCATACAGTAAGGAGTTGTCCTGATAGGGTAATAAGTAGGCCCGAACAATGTGCATACAATACAAAGTTAAATGTACAAATATCTTCTCTAGACTACGTTCCTTAAAGAAAATAACGCTTATAAATGATATATGAGTATACTTAAGGAGGAATGTTTCTCATTTGTATTTGGAAATCATGAATTTAAGACTTTTTAAATCAAATTCCACTCTATAGGCCGTTTCACTTTCATTGTGGATAAAATGCTATAAATGGCATCCACAAAATGCTGTGTACCATACAACATTTAGGTCCCCTATTAGAAACAGATTTTTCTTTGTAGCTTCCTAAAACTTGCAAAAGTTCTTGCAAATCAGCACTCGCTTGAAGTTGATATACGTGTAATATGGACCCAATCGTTGCTAAATTAATCTTTAAAATCCACTTTTCTCACCAGTGGCATGGAGTGAAATTCAATCAAAAGCAATGGTAAGAGGCAGAATCAACCAATCAGGGAAAATACCATTTAATGGCCCAGGGTACGAAATATTGGGAGATATAAAGTATCTTACTGATTCTCTTTCTCTTTTACTTCATGTAACCGTTAGGGCCTACACAAATATTCATACCAAAAAAAAAATACAACACACACACATGTACATAAAATACATGTACCTGATGGTACATGCCCTTAGATATATGTATGGACATACGTATGGGTGCGTATAATGCATTCTAGGGTGTACATGCAATAAATTCATGATCACATATTTACACATACAGGTCGTGATGGGAGTGAGTGTGTGCATGCCTGCATCCGTCTGTTTGTCTGTAAACAGTGATTCAGTGCCACAGAATGCTGCTTTCACTTTTATAGCAGCACAGAGCACACCGCCTATTGGCTACTGTCCTAGCTTGATTTAAAGAAGGGGGATGGGGGTGGGGAGAAACCAAAATTGAATACATTACATCCTTTGCCATTTACATATTTCACATAGAAATTGAAAGTGTAAGACTATCCACAGAAACATGCTACTCTTTCCAATATTGCCAAGTTCATTTCTTTCTTTGAGATGATAAAGATACTGGGCTTGGATATGACTTTATTAAAATGGCAATATGAAGTGCACCCTTTGAGTACCATGCCTCCAGGGACCAGGATGTAAAACCTGGGTTGTCCAGTCTGTACTGTGGTAATACACTTACAACCTGAGAACACACTACAGGGAGAACTATATTGATTTCTTTTATGACAAGCTGCAGAGGAATTCTCATATCCTGCGACCTTTACCCCATTCACGGGTCACTCCAGTGTGTGAGGGGTTAGAAGGCAAGGCACAAGAATGTTCTCTTCGGCAGCCATCCACCTGACACCAGATGAAAATAAACGATGTCTTTCTGTTTTTCAGTCTAAAAATTGGTTCGGATCTCTTGAAACCCAAGCCGCAGTCTGACGCAGCACTTGTGAAATGCAGCTCCATAGTATGAGAGCTGTTTTCGTATCTTTTGTGACTATTGTGATAAAGTAGGCCAATCTTCGGTCCTGTCCTCTATACACTGGTCCCTAATCTCTACGTCACGACGTAAAAAGAATAAAAGAAATAGAGTCTAAAATACAAGGAGGTGTTCCTTACATTTGCAAAACATGACTCCAAAAGTGGATTTTGGCAGCCGCAAGAATGTGAAGGACTGGAAATGATGTACAGGAGGCCTTACTGCATTGTATGCGCACAGATCCAATTTCATTCATATGTATACTGTAGCCCCCTCTCTGTTCACATTGCTTGAGCATGGTTTCAAGCACAAAACTTCGTCTAGATTTTAAAAGTGAAAAAAATCAACAGCTACTCAATCTCTTTCCTAACTCCACAGAACATTCAATGATATCATACTGATATAACCCACAGTGGTATCAATTCATCAACTACAACCACCTCTGTCTGAGAGCCAGCACTGCTAAGTTATTGAAATGAAAATAGGTCTTTTAAAATCAGGTTCAATGGGTGTCATTTATTGTTATGATCCTTTCACTAAAAAAAGAAAAGAAAAAAAAAAGAATTTGTGACCTGGCCAATAGATAGCAGGTTGTATATGTATGCTGATCACATCATCTCATAGTATGTAGGCCTACTTGAGATAAAATAAGAATGCTTTATAAAAACATGAAACAAAACAATTCCATAACTTTTTCATTACCGGTATACGGCCAATTTTTTTTTGAAATTTTTTACTTTTCCACTTGTATGATCTCACTCCATTCAAGTGAACTTTAATGTACAGTAGAGTTTTGCTCGAATTATGAGCAGTCAATAAAAATTCCAAAGAAATCCTATTAAACTCAATTATTTTACAGTCTGAATCCAAGACTAGATATTTTGTTGGTGTTTTTAATCTCAAGAGGTGATGGAGCAGGGTAATCATTTGACACTAAAGGCTGTTTAAAATGACAGTGTATGTCTTCTGGCCCGTATAGCCATTTGGAGTTCATTTGACACAATCTTCCTATTTCTTGTGCATCATATCAATATCATACCATGGCCACCTGAATTGCATCTATACAGGTACAGACTTGTATTAAACCACACAGGTCACATACCTTGTTTTCAACCTAATCAACATGTGGTTGTGAATGGAGACTGCAAGAAATTCACTTTGGCGAGTTCGGCTGCTACACCAAACAAGACCACAGAGATATACGCTTTAGTTGGATAGAAACTCATTTAATGATTTTGTAGGCCCCAATCTTCACCAAACACCATGTGGATATGGTTAGATAGAAATCCATTTGGCAATTTGTAGGCTCCTACACCAAACACCATAATGATGGAGGCCCCTACACCAAACACCATTATAATGGTGACCCCTACACAATACAACATAATGGAGACCACCTACACAAAACACCACAATAAAAATGAAAGTGTATATTTCACCTCTTCATTCATTCTTCTATGTGTTTGTAAGAACGGAAGATGGCAGGAATGTTCACTATCTTTTAATCTTAATTTTTTTTTTATATTTTACTATTCATTTTCATGTGCATATTTGTGTAATGATTTCTGTACTTCATAACTCATTTTTCCTACTGCGCCTTGGATGTTAGTTATGTGGAATTGGTGCATTATAAGTACCCTGTATTATTATTATTATTGTTATTATCTGTAAGGCAGAATGAAGATCCATGATAAACTAAGATATGAACAAGTATAAACCAACTTATCACTGGGACTCTCGAATACATCTGAATCGGGACAGCCTTGCTGCTCGATGGTATCCCTTTACTACCAGGTCTTCAAGTGAAGCTGTGAATAGAATCAACTCCTGTGAGTTTCTTGTTTTACTCAGTTCTCGTTGTTTTGTTTTAATCTGTAGTCAGGGCAAAATTGTGTAGTGTTAGTGACCAGTTAATCAGATTAATTTGCCCCTAAAGTGTCCATTACACCAGCAAAGCTTCTAATCACATCTGCTTTGCAACTGACAGAGGAGAGTTGCTCCCTCTTCCGATATATTCTCCCATCCCCGTACAGCTATCTTGGTCGTTGTGCTCATTTAACAAAATACAGGGTCTATCAACATGGGGTGCTTCATCTCTCTCACTCAAGATCCTGATTGGGTTTATGAATCATCCCTGGTAGATAGATCCTTCTGTGCTACCCTTGGGGAAAGCCTGGGAAAAAGGATCAAGAATAGGAACCGAGCCCCAAATTAGAACGCCCTCCCGATACGACCCCCTCTTCCCTTCCCACACTTCTGTCTAGAAGTCACTGTCTTCCGGAGTGTCTAAAAATCACATGGGACAGCCCCTTTTTGGAGCCAAAAAAAAGAGAGATGTGAACAAAAAGAAGAAATCAACACTCTGCAGGATCAAGCTATCTTTCTGTCTAATAAAAATTTATTCATACACCACTAATGTATGCATTAAATATAGACACACATCTCTGTATGGATAGATCGACATGTGTAAGATGATGCAATACTGGTATTTAATGACCTATTGATATGAAAGGGAGAGTGTGGTATATTATGCACAGTCTGTTTAGGGAAATAACCTTTTTAATAGCGGGAAATTGTGAAGCAAAGATGGCACTAGATAAATCATTTAGCAAGCATTAGAAGCTGTGTGTCTTGGAACAAAGAAATCTACTTGAAGACTATATAGTTGTCCTCCTTTCTAATCGGTGGTTAGTCATCATAATGTGCTTAATTTGCTTTCACTTTCATGGCTGGGTCCATTTTATGCAAAACCCATTAAAGAACACGCACAGCTTTGATGGTGATGGAAAAATGTGGCTTTACATGGGAATCCAGTCTGCAATATGATAATGATAATGATGATGATGATGATGATGATGATGATGATGATGATGATGATGATGAAGAAGAAGATGATGTTGGTGGTGATGATGATGATGATGATGAAAATGTAGTTATTGAGAACTTATTTATGCAGCATTCAGAGAGACTTACTGCAAAGTAATAAGGAACATTTATCTTTTAGTGATCATGGTTTCTTTAATCTGATTGGTCAATCATCCTCTGAATATTTCCTATATTTTGTGAATGAGGTAATTTGCCAAATTGTATTTCATGTGTTGCATTGTTGATATTTATGCGCATCACACATGTGTGCACTGAAATATTACAATTACTAACTTATAAATATTGGAGAAAGACAAAGCACAAATGTGGTGAGTAGACCAATGCTTCTGAAATATGAATTATGTTTTCATAAATTTCTTTACAAATTATGAGTCTATCACTACTAAATTCATCTAGATTTAAATCATTGCCCCCTTCTTGTTTATACAAAATACAGTAAATAGCTGAGGTCTGATGCCATATTCCCACATTCCATCTGACCTATGGCCTCACACATAATTTACGAACAAGCATGGGATAACAAATAGAGATCGGGTGATGGGTGGGGTAGAAGTTGTTATTGGGTAGGAAGGAAGAAGATTCAGGATTCAGACATGTGGAAACCAAAGATAGTAGAGATAAGGAGATAGGAAGGCGCGTGATAAAAATTGAAACAAAATGGCTACCTTACATGATGATACAAAAGAGAGCTAAGTACAGTGTACAAACTCAGTACACCTAGGAACATCATTCATTTCCAAAGGTAGTGGTATTTTTATTATCTTAAAAAGATTAAAAAATTATAGTTGTAGCTTTTTTTCGATTAAGGGGATTATTTTGAAGAACGAGATTTTAAAGTAATAAGGATTATTTCGTGGAGGTAAAAATTTGGCAACAACATGATCTCACAATCAAAGGCGCTTGATAAACAACAACATCTTCAAAGACAGCACGTCTCAGGCAAAGACGCAGATCACCTGAGACGCGCTGTCTTTGAAGTTGTTGTTGTTGTTTATCAAGCATCAAGACAGCGAGTCTCAGGTGATCTGCATAATACGCTTGAGGACCGCGCGATGTCCATTTGTTTTGTACAGGATTAGCCCGCACTTTCCTGTCTTTGGTGGAAACCATAGGATAATATGGGCAGAGAAAAGCCAACTCTGGCTATTCAGTCATTATTAGACAGAGTACAGGGGAAAGGGGGGGGGGGGGGGAGACTGAAACTGAGGAGTGTACCACACATGGGCATCAATCAATTAACGTTCCATGCCAAAAGCATATTTGTGTATATTTGAATCTATGTACAGAATGTCTTGCTTTGGTGCTTCAACATACGAGATATACTGCACGCATTCAAAAGAGAGGGAAATGTCGCTTTCCAGTTTTAGTGCTTTTGATAACAAGTCATTCAGAATTCTCAAGGTACAGTGAAGTCTTTACACAAACTGGAAAAGTGCAAAAAATTGGAGGATATTACCCTTCGAGTTTCAGTTATCAAAAAGGTGATATCATTTCAATCCTACTCTGTCCTGTAGTCATACTGCCAAGAGGAATGTTTTGCTTTCCACCCTGGGCAGATGGCTCAGTTTATCATAAAAGTGGACCATGAGATCCCGTACATGTACATGTATGAAAACTAACTTGCCAGCATATTTGAGGTGACAGAGTACTCTATAGTCCTAGTTTAATGAACTGTCTCTGTCAAATGATTGTGAATACAACACTCATCAGCAGGAATTTTTTTTTTTTTAAATGTACATATTGACAAGGCTGCATCATAATAAAATCCACATTTCATCGTAGCACAAACATTCTGTTGCTTATTATGCCATTTACATAATTTGATTTCAAAGAATCCAAAAGGGTGTGGAGGAATGGAATCACAAATCACTCGTTTGACAGCTAATTGAATGAAAAAAAAAGCTACTATACAAAAGAAAAAACCTCAACTTGCAATATGGAATATTATGAACACATTGGTATCCATCCTGTCAATAATTGCCCATCTGACATGCAATCAGTATGGAAATCACCACTGGAGCATGGCAATGCACGTAATTTAAGGCTATTCAAAATCTATGGACCATTACCAGTATATCGTTTGACCCTTGAGTTGACAAAAATAGCAATCAAAACACATATCAAGCACTGAGTTGGAAAGAATATTATATCATTGCCCAGATCAAAATGAATCTCATTTGCCTTATATCACCACCGCTTCATTTCTGTGGGGGGGGGGGGGGGGGGGGGGAGGAGGTATTATGAAATGAATAGAAATTTCATACACTAGTTTTCTCCTGCATTATGTGCTATTTATAAAATTTTCCCATCAGCTGAAAGCAGGTTTGAACAGATATGCACAATAAATAGACTACAGACTGGTTAGTAGAATCTACCTCTAGCTGGTACATACAAAAGTGTTATAAAATTTGAGCATAATCATACTGAAATTTTGTTCCGACATTAGCACAGAAGTGGAAAAGGTTAGGGTTAAACAGAAGTGGGGAGAGAAATGAAATAGAGATAAGAAAGGGAGAAAGAATTTGTGGCACATGAGAGGGAGATATACTCAAATACATGAGAGATTGAAGGTAAAAGATTGATTGAAAGAGATATTTAATATGAGATTGAGAGTAACATTGAAGGTAAAAGGTGGATTGATATAAAATATATGTGAGAGATTAAAGACAAGAGGTAGATTGACAGAGGGAGAGATAAATATATGAGAAATTGAAGGAGATAGATAGATATATTGATAAAGAGAGAGAGAGAGAGAGATATGAGAGATTGAGGGTGAGAGATATATACTGATAGCTAGACAGAAAGAGAGAGAGACAGAGAGATAGACAGAGAAAGAGTCAGGGAGAGAGATAAAGGATAGACATACACTGTAGCCTTTTGCCTATTTGGCATGCATTTCTATCACCTGAAATCTCAAGAGGAATGAACACATGATATACACACCTGCAGTGTGCAGCCGAAGTACAAATAGCCCCAAATGCCAGCATGCAAATATCACATCTCTGTCACAGGTTAGTGTAATATTTCAGACCTTGCTGTCATCTTTTAGCACCCTCAATTCAATGATTTTACAGTCATTTTGCAAAATGGGGAATGTACTTATTACTATAAAAGTGTGGTAGAAATTGTAAGTTGAATATTATGAAAGCAATATGGGTTGATATTGAATGCTGAATATTTTGCAAGTTGAAGCAAACAAGCAAACAAAAAAACAAAATTGGCTAGATATTTTATATATTGATGGTGGAACCTGTTTCTACATGAAATGGTTTGGGGAAACTGATCTGAAACTGATCTGAAATTTCATGACTTGATCCAACTGCAGACCAGTTAGGTATTAGGTGACTAGTATCTTTCTTGTTCAGACAAGGAGGAAAATATGTTTTGCTGTTGCATAATGATTTATTGCATTATGTATCCAAATAAAGCATGACCTTTAAATTTCCTCAGACATGGGAAAATATCATAATGTATTCAATCACAGATGGGCATTTTTAAGGTTGGTGTCTCGCAAAGGAGACTAGCAAGACACCACCTTTGTCAAACAGACCCATCAGCACTCACAAAGAATATAACCAGTGGCTCTTCACTCTATTCTCCCTGGCCTGGAAAACACTCTGAATATGAACTCCTGACATGGGCAAAGTTTTGCACTTTACAGATACACCAGGGTATGGGAAAAATAGGAACCTGAATGAGGTCAAATATTTGATCACGTCAAACTGAGAGATGAATCTTCATTATTCAATGTCTCAGATGGACTGAGACCGGTAGGAGGCTGGTAAAAATCTGTCTGCAACGGAAACTCCTATAAGATTACGTGAGCTATTCCCAGCTTGCAAGATTGCGAATGCTGAAAAATTACACTTCAGGGTGTGTCACATGCTACTAGGGATTAGAAGAATTACATGTTATATGAAATAGATGGAATTTGATGGAATTGAGGAGCAAAAGGTTTTCCACCCTTTTCTCATCTTACAGATGTACATCCATTGTGTTGTTCTTCTGCAAACATGCAAAACTACAAGGTGACACAGCAAAATGGCACGCAATTGCCCTTGTCCTGTTTTGAGCAACAATAAACTATTTTTTCTAGTGATAACTTTCAAAACAGCATGAAAATCCTGCTGTTCTTATGAAAGGATTTGAAAGACCTTGACACCAAATCAAACACAACAGGGATTTGTAGTACTACAGTAAGCAACCTTAATTCTGTAGCTAAAGTCCAACTGTTCCAACAAAAAAAATTGGCAAATATTCTCATAAGACACAAAAACTGTCCTGTGCAGAGAGGAATGTTAGGAACATCCCCCTATCACTTTTCATGCACCATAATTACTCGTAAACACAGATGCACCTCTTATACAGAATGCACATATTGCAGAATAAGTAGACATAAATTTGTCCTGCGATGAATCAACAAATAGTTGGACTCTCAACAGGCATTCAGCTCGATCGGTTTTATGGTATGTCCATGCCTTGTGGGTAATCCACATATTTCTGAGTGACCTGCTGGATGACAAAGGGATACCACGCTTGACCTATCTCCCATAGCCTGATGGACAATGACTACATTGAGGGCAGTTCAACCGAGATCCAATGCATTCATACACGAGACATATTGGGGCCCTGGATCACTTACAAGTTACAAAAATGACAAAGGTCCAACTGTCCAATGACCAATAATAACCCTCTCCTGCAGTATTAATCTCCCATTAAAAAACAAACAAGACAAGAATTACATCTACAGTAGCCAGATGAGCATAGCAAAAGAACCAACTGGAGAAAAGGCTGAATTATACTTTATAGTAAATAGAGTAGGTGCCCTTTCCACTGGGGGTTGCAAATACTGGGACATCAGTTTTGTTAGAACTGCTAAATGTCATAAGCACTGTCAGATCGATATGCCAGAATACAGAGAAACATAGAAATACATTGTACTTTTGTACTTCTGGTTTTATATTTAGGTGACAACCACTGTAAGTGCTGAAAGCATCATTGTTACTAGTAACAAAGAAGACAATGATAATAATCATATCTAACCATAGCTGTAGTGTGGTAATACCTCTGGTACCACTACTACTTCTACTGTTACTACATGTACATACGATGACGACTACTACTACTACTACTACTACTACTACTACTACTACTACTACTACTACTACTACTTACTATTACTGCTACTACTTACTACTACAACTACTACTACTACTACTACTACTACTACTACTACTACTACTACTACTCCTAAGGTATACTACTACTACTAAGTGACTACTGATTTTAACAAAAAATGACAAAAGAACTACAAATGATTACAAACATCATTGTAATCTGATGTAACCATGGCTTTCGCGGTAATCATGTTGCTATTGAACACAACCTGGTGACAGTTCTATATCAAAACAGTGATTTGATTTGGTTTATTTGATCGATGTCACTCCACTTGTATTCCTTTTCTGCTGCAACAATGTTGATGATTTCTTTAAACCCAAAATCTCTTCTTTTTCTAACATCTTTGAAACTATAACATGCTGGGACTAGAATGAAAGATATATGAACCTTCAGGCAAAGCAGTAAATGCCTTTCACAAATATAATATTAAGAGCAATCATAATATTTAGCAATGTGTCGCGACAAAAAATCTCAGCAAATTTAGAAAGCCTGAGGCATTTGACATTGACAAAGACTTTCACCACATTTTCATAATCTATGGGGACAAATTTGGCCCCAAAATTACCTCCCTGCCTCTTGGCGTCTGCTCGAGTGATTACCCGGGGTAAACATTCATCCATGCAAGCGGGGACAAGTGGCCAATCGCCATGATACCTTCTTCGCGCAGTTTTCATTACACTGTCGCATCTCGTACTGCTATGGCTGCATCTCACTCAGCTATCTTGCAATCATGTAAAGTGGCAGATTCGACAGCCAAAAGCGTGTGTCTGTTCATCAGTTCTACAATAACCAACAGCTAACCATCACAATGAAGTGAGTCCTCATGAACAGAAATGAAAGAGTTTGAATGCAATAACCGATAACATCCATTTTGATCAACTTGAGATATTTGAGGTTGAAGCCCCTGAAAACGAAAGAAAACAACTGAAATGTATTATGTGATAATGTTAATATCTTCACAATTGTTTCTTTTTATGTGATGATTGCAGGATCACTGAAAAGATTTTATTTTTCTCTGTTCGATGATGACCTCAGTACTTAAGAAACTTTGAAAATGGTGCTTCTTGCATTCAAACTCTTCAACTAGCCTAAATGATACAAATGATGCACTTCAAAAATCTCTTCACAACTTCAAATTTGCAGTCTTGAATATAATCATATGCACACAAAAATATTCGTATCCGGGCAATTACCCCCGGAGGGCAATTACCCCCAGGCCAAATACTGGTTAGTGGTAAGGTAAGAGTAAAGATTAGGGTTAGGGTTAGGTTAAGGATTAGGATTAGGATTAGGGCCAGGGGAAGGGTGCGGGGTAATTGCCCAGGGGGTAATTGCCCTAGACCCAAAAATATCAGTTTATCATAAAAGATAACTTATAGGCTTACAAAATATACAGGAGAAGGAAAGGTGGAAACTGCAATTTTGAAGATTTAAAAAAGTTTGATGGCAAATGTTTCATCACTATCACCACATACTAGGCCTAAATGATGAATTAGGCACCTACCTACTTCAAGAAATTATTTAAGTCTCTCAGCATTGACACCCTAAGAATGGATAATGACTGTTTCCAGAGAAGATGCTCATGTAAGTGACAGAAAACAAAACTGAAACCAAGTTTACGCTGTATTCATCAATCCCCAGCTTATTTCGGCACACAAATTTTCGAGCGATTTGCTCTTTCTCAAATGTTGATAATGAGAGAACAATAACAATAAAATAACACTCGGAAATTTGTGTGCCTAAATAAACTGTTGGTGAGTAGCCTACAGCATGAACTTGGTTTCAGTTTTGTTTTTGATATTATCACACCAACACGTGGACAACTTACTCAATATATTATATATGTGTGTGTGTGTGTGCATGTGCGTAATTATATCTTTAAAAATGCTTATTATGTATATGTTATGTCTATACAAGTGCACGTATGTATGATTTATAGACATAATTACATGTATTCACACATGTGGATGTGTGTCTATTTGATGGTGGAGTGATTTTACACAAGTAGAACTCATTACATAACAAGTAGAACTCGTCACTATTCATCTGATAGTGGTCTCATTTCCCAAGTTCATGCTGAAATATTCCCCGGCAAAATCTTGAGAGACAGGTAGTGGGAGGGGGGGGGGGGGGGGGGGGGACAGACTGCCCTCAGATCTCCAGTCACCCCCCCCCCCCCCCCACCCCATTTATAGGAGCAAGGAGCTTCAAGCTCCTTGATAGGAGTGATGACAGGTGGCTAGCCCACATGGAAATATGAGCTTAACCCATCTTTCCTTTTTCCTGTCCCCCTTTTTTGACAAGGCAGGGTTCCCATGTCTAGCTGCTGTCTGGCCTGCCTGACAGACTTCGTGTAAGGTCACCTGGGGTCAGCACAGGTTGGGAGGTCATCTCATATAACCCATCACATTTCAATCTGCACAGGAATCTGATTGGCATATCAGGGCAGAAACAAGAAATATGCCATATGGACATGAGTTCATGTGTGTATTCAGATTTTTTACCAACTGTTTTATTACTTTCTGGTGTGAGGGGGGGGGGGGCATAAATCTGGCAGTAATTTAAAGGTGCACTTCTTCACTGGACATTTTTTTTTTTTTTTTAATCAAGAGTCACTGCATTTCCTGGCCCTCCTCATAAATTTGCTTTCCTCACAGGAACAAAATCACAGACATGAACATGTCTGAGAAGTGTGAAAACATTTTTTTTTTTTTTGGGGGGGGGGGGAGGGTACATAAAACAAATATAACTGGAAAAAATGACTCAATTCAAGTGCTACGATTGATCCAACCAGGCCTACAACTATCATGGTTTGCATGGCAATTGCCAAAAAGTTTACAGCATCATTTTGCTTTTAAATATTTCCTTTAAAATTTTCTTTACTCTGTATGTGTTTCTCCCACCATGATTTTAATATTTTTCTTCTTCTTTTTTTTTTACGGAAAAGGGCAGAGGAGAGCAAAAACTGAAAATGGGATCGACATAATATTTTGACTGAATACAATAGTAATGTACATGTGTACATTTTGTGAGACAAATTCCATTGGCAATTCACCGGCGCAGACTGATTACCAAACTGGAAAATTTCACAATACTGCATCATATGCGAATCACTATACTAGATATTATACAGTCTAGGGCTGTACTCGATTCTTTAATATAGAGGCTTCGATCGTTGTAAAATACTCCTTATTGTGCTTATTGAACTCGAGATGTGTAGTAACAGAACATGGCGCATCACATCACAGGTAGCATTTATCGCTATTTGATTGGCATGGCGCAGACAATTTACAGAATCCAAAATCACTTCAGCAGGTGGTTCTGCCGACTGTTGCTCTGGGATACCCATTGCAGCCGGAGTCGGTAAGTTTATTATTTTTAGTGACATATGAAATTATACACGGCTCCGCACGTTTTGTGTCCGCGCCAAAGACAATTTCTGCTCGGAAACCCGTGGGATTCTACGGAGTGTTGTCGCACGCACAGCTCAGCTGCAAGCGCAAGGGAGATCGCACGCGAGAGCTACATGACATGAGACGGGAGCGCTCTGCCTACGAGGTAGTAGTAACCTTGAGCTGCGAGTACAGATAACCACAGGATTAAACTTACGTTTTTTAATCTAACGCGATAGTGACGTTCTAACTTACAAATAGGACTGACTTATAAATTTACCTTTCTTTGGTTATCCCTATTTATTCCACTGGGTTGTGCTCTGTATCCAGACATTTTGTCGATAATTTTGTGTCACAACAGGTAGTTTCGGCCTGCAGGAGGGCTGTATAATACCTTCACCGAGTTCACACGTCAGTTTGCGGTGCACGGGCAAAGCCAGTGTGTAGCCTTTACAGAAGACTTTCTCTAAGTGGTCACAGCGAGCGCGCGATCGCACATGTCTTCGAATGGGGAAAAAAAGAAATTTCTTTGGTAGTAGTAAAAAGACCACGCCCCCACTCGTGCTAGAGACCATGCGTCTTGGTTGGCAGGACCACAAGTTGTGCGAAAAGCCTGACACATCATTTTCGTGGAATTTTATAGCAAAACGGAAGTCTCGACTCAATTCTTTCATAATGACATCAAGGAGTTTGAGATTTCAAAATGATTGAACATCAACCGCGATTTGAAATAATTAGGTCCTTATTAGTTAGTCGGCATGAAAAATCAAATCAAGTGGGACTCAATGCGACAGTGTCATTGAATGTCGAGTGTCATTGAGTTAGATATCATTCGACAGGTGGCTGAAAGCGTTCGTGCCCAATCGCAACTGGTGTAGGCTCTACGACAGTAACTGCTGCGATGAATAATAATATGGAGGATGAAAGATCACCGAATTTGATTTCGACATGAAAAGTTCAGAAACTGACCATTTCTTAACGCATATTACAGTGCAAGGTTTTTGAATGAAAAGGGTTTTTTGTCCCCTCTCGAAGTCGGAACAGGGTCATGTGACCTTACAGCGAGGTCAAGTGCAGATACAGCGGGGTTCACTATTGCCACCGCATCGGCAGGCAGCCGACTCGGTGTTCAGGCATTGATGAAACGTGCGTATTGTTGTCTGGTCTCTTTAGTCATGCTGTCTGACCCCAGGGGCGTGAGTCAGCATTCGCGATCTGTTCCCTGCCCCGTGCATTCCTTTCCAATGACGTCATTCCTGTCATTCACACAGTATGATAAACGTGCTTTATCATCCAACTTCCGGAGAATCGCATATTTTATTCACTTATTTGGTATCTGCGTCGGTACGTTATCTATTGACATTCCGTACTTCTCTCGATATTTTGACAGTGACGTGGTCCTGCACCCTGAATATAGCCAGAGCATATCAAACCCGTCCTAGCTGAACAATAGACCTCTACACACCTTCTATTCACTTGACGTCAAAATAGTTGACATTCTCTTATAATTATTATTCAAGCAATTGCCTTTACGGATCTTTAAAACTTTCTTTTAACAAAGAACAACACACTAGCGTCACGAATGGATTCCGTTCGAAACGGAAACTCACAATCACATGACGTAATTAATGATTCTTGTTTGATTTCAATAATAATTTACTTGCTGGAATTTACCACTCATTTTCTTTTTCTTTCCTTTTTGCATCGCTGTCCATTAAGATGGACAAATCGCATATATCTAATGCGAATTGCAATCATTTTTTATGTGATAGTCATCTGATAATACATTAACTAATTGCATCTCGCTATACAGAACTTTTCATAACTCCGCAAACTTGCTGGAGATTTACCCATGAGATATGGCGATTGAAACATAATGCAAAATGTCTTGTTTTGTTTTGTTTTGGGTTTTTCGTCGGAAAATACTGTTGTTAATGATTCAAAAGTGTCAAAATATCGTATAAGAAAAAACTATTTTATGGAGATATTACAGCATGTGCAAGAGTTATTCCAACCCCTGAAATACCTCATGATTAACAGCAGATTATGTTTCAGGGCTCGACACTAACGGTGGCCCGGTGACCCGGGGCCACCAAAAATGAAAGTCGGGCCACCAAATTTCAAAAAAGGGCAAATTTGGTGGCCCACCTGGGGCCACCAAAATTTTAAAAGTATTAATAAATTTGTAACTTTTTGCGCCGGAAATTAGCAGATAAATTTGTTCAAAGAATGGATGAAAAGGACTGAATGAGTGCCTGAGAGTGAGTGTTGCAAATTTGTTGAGGTTTGTTTATGAGTATATGTCCAACTTTCAATTCTTACTATGATAAAGCTTAAATATTTGACACATCAAAAAAACAGGACTTTTAAAGTTTTTTTTTTTTTTTTTCGGGCCACCAAATTTTTCTCTCGGGCCACCAGAAATGTGAAATTATGGATCTTGGTGGCCCCATCGGGCCACCAAAAAGAAAAGTTAGTGTGGAGCCCTGCATTATATATATATATATATATATATATATATATATATATATATAATACTGTTATTTACAAAACTAGTGTCAATCACATTGATTATGATTACCTGGTTAAGGTAGTATACTGCTGACGATAATGAAGATGATGATCATGATGATAACCGAAAATATTCATACTATTTAATGTCGTGTGATGATACTACTACGATAACTAATAACAACAATGATATGATGATAATAATGGTGATTATAGTAGCTATTGCGGTCGAAGGCCAACAGGATATCCCATTGCTTTGGAATGCCACTCTATGACACACTCCTTGACCTTAACACTGTGTTTGGCCTACACTGTGTTAATGTCATTGATAGATCAAATTGTATATATTGGTTCAAGTTCAAGTTCAAGTTCAACTTTATTTTCATTTCCATTAAATAAACAGGAGAAATTATATTCAGTGCATAAACAAAACAAATTTGTAGTAATTTCGATAAACGTACAGCTACGATATTGGCAGCTACAACTAGATAGCATTGACAAATTGAAAAAAAAAAAGTTTTATGATGATTATAGTGATAACAGTTATGAACACCATATACAATATTCATCGTCGACCATCAACAGCAGTGGTGGTACAATGGCATTCCAATAATTCCTGTACACAGTGATAATGTCCATTACTCTCATAATGGTACTTATGCCGATACCGCAATCACGCTGTTTTCACAAGGTCGGGTGAAGGTTCATATTAATATCATACTCTGTAAAATATGTTATGTGCCAATAATCACGACGAGACTTCGGACTGAGTCATGAACTGTGGACTCTCGGTTATATTATATGTATTTTCCTAGCCATTTGCACCTTTAGCTAGCCGCCATGGATCAGACGTGTATGATATGGACAAAAGATGGCGATATGACACATCGATCATAATGTGAAGAGGAACTCATCGAATGGACTCTCCTCGTTCTCCATGGTTAAAAATACAAGATCAAACAAAAACAACAGAAAACAACCCATAACGGAAATTACGAACCCTATATATGCAGTTAACAACACAAAGCAATGCATATTAAATAGATAGACAGAGTTTGGTAAATATTTATTAATATGTCAACGTCTACTTGAACTGCCAAGCTCTTGTTTTTGCAGAAAGCTCCATCGTTTGTTTGTTTTCGTTTTTTGCTGTTTTTTTTTCACTGCTTATTCCTTTATAGTTTACTATACATCAACCAACTGCAATATAACCATTTTTGTCTTCTTTTCCAACTCTTTTAAATTATGGACTTCGTTTAATTTCATTTCAATATCTGCCCTTCGTAATTTGTGACCCATCTGGAAAGATGTTACAGTTATTGTATAGACCTATTATGACGATGAATTGAGTTAACGCGCATTTATGCAATCTTTCAGTCAATAATCATAACTTTGAAGTTCCGACCGGATTATAATCATGTAAAGTAACATCATTATTCTTTATCACTCTACTTTCGACGCGCTGATATTTTCCAGGTTAATGGATGGCGCGGGTAATATGATAAACCCATTTCTTGCTCATGAACTACTGGATCAGTCACATCAAGTTTCACTCCCCTCCCCCTAACCACCCCTCCTCCCTCCCCCCCCCCCCCATCCTTCACTTCCTCAACCTGTCTGCGAGTGCAGACACGGAACAAATCTGGAATAAGTATATCTATACCGTTTACGGTCTACACTCACACACTGCGAAAGCCTACAGTGCAGGCGAGCTATTCCTTGACAGGAAATACGTGTTATATTTCAGCCCGCAAATATTATCCTCCAGCACAAACATGTTTGTTTCACAGCACCGGGATATCGGGACTATGCATTGACTAAAAGTACTCTTTGTTTCAAATCAACGATCTAGAGTTACAAATCTTATATCTTGAAATACACCACGCTGCCTCAAGGGGAATCAATCGTAATAAATATATATGTTGAATTCTCATGTCATTCGATCACGTTTTTGATCACAATTTAGATTTCACAATGTGATTTTGGACAATTTGACAAAATGACCCAATTTCTAACGTAATATTCCATAAAGAAAAGAAGAAACAATCGGTGAAAATTTTCGACATAAGAAGCATCTCCAAGCGTAAAATTTGGCGAAGGTTGGAAAACATTACAAGTTGGCAATCGCTTGCAAAGAAGCATCAACTCTCTCTCCCCCCCCCCCCCCCCCTCTCTCTCTCTCTCTAGATCTACTTTTTGGGTGCTATCACACGCAGAAATGTTACCTTGGGTAAGGAAAGAGTTAAATTAGCGCGACTGGGACAATCAAGATCCGAACTGTCCGCCGGATTGGTCACATGTTATTATATTGGCATTTAGAGAGTAGCCAAGAAAGAGTAGTTTAGAAAGTAGTCTGTACAGTCGAATACAATTGTGAATAGTCATAGCACTCAGAGGTATTTATAACATCATAGTACGTGTACAATAAACTGTACTCAGTCCTATGATCTATATGAGTCTGCTCGGTCATATAGCCTATGCATGGCTATCCCGTTATGAAATCGTGCTATCGATAGGGTGTTGGTGTTATGGGGGCGTGGCTGTTCCGTACATAATACATGCGTGGTCTTAAACCTGACTCAGTGCATGGAATCACCAGGTGGAGAAAATCGATACACATCAGCATCAAATTTATATCAAAATATGTACTCTGCTACCGGTCATATTGAAATCTTTTAATACCTGATAATACAGACTTTTTGTTTATATAGGAGATTAGTGATTATCACGGGAAGTAAAAGGGTGCACATGTTTACTACATAATAATATTATCACAGTGTACGTTAGTATTTGGCGCTAAGGATTTTAACCCTCAAAAAGGGTCCTAATGACATTGACGTTAATGGATTGCCCTGCGTCTTTGGAAGAGTTTTAAAGCAAGGGATATCATCTGATGATATGTAATTACCCACCTTTCAATATAGGGGAGCTGAGAGGGACGGCGCTCCAAAATACCCCCCGCCCCACCCCATCAGTTTCTCACCGTTCCTTTGTTCCATATCTTATAGTACGCGCCTCCTTCATACGTTACGCATTTTCCACGCTATTCTATGGGCTCACAGCTATATGCATGAACTTCCGGTTAAAAGCTGATCGTGTGAAAACATTTTCCCCTCTTCTGTTTTTAGATCAGTCAATTGAACAGCTGCTTCCTAGATATCACGTTGAACTAGATTGCTTGACTGTGAATTATCGTCTGCTGTATTTCCCCCCTTGGCAGCAACAACAACAACAACAATGAACACTCCCGAAGAGAAAAACATAGTGAAGAGAAACATTATAATAGTATCATGATTGTGTGCAGAGCCCGTCTGCTGCTGTCAATGGGCTTTTTATGTAAGCATGAACATTATACGGCAAGTTTGCTCCCGACATGAATCAAGTTTTGTACAATTATTCCCAGTCATAATCACCTTTTGTTGCATGTCTTTCCTGAGCCCGCTCGGTGGTGCCCTGGTTGAAGCCGACATTTTGGCAAAGAGATTCGCTTTTAAAAAAAAATCACAAGAGAGCACCGAGAGAACACCGAGGGGTTACGCTAAAGCGCCGAAAACAAGCGGCAAGAGTGCGACGCGACACGCACGGTCCAAATGTTTAGCTGGCTGAGAATGAAGCTTGGAACCGCCAGACGACTCGATTTTTATGGTCTGATCCCTCGTTCTGCTTTTTTGTTAGTCTGCGACTATATTATTCCGGCATAGATGCGTCACGCAAAGTGGTAAAGCGCTTTTACAGTTTCGGCGCAACGAGCGTTTGCGTGAGGACAACAGGTCCGGATAGTAGTCACAACTTATCTCCAGAGTAAACCAAATTCGTTATGTGCCCACGCGATTTGATGTGGGTTGTCATTATCAATGTGTTTTGGAGCATGAATGTCGAGTCTGCGCAGGGTGCTCGGATATGCCGAGGACGACACGCCCATCTAGTGACCTGATCAAATATCCTCATAACTGGCAAGAATAAAAAAAAAAGAAGAAAAGAAACCGCCACAGTGACCAAAAAAAGGAAAGAAAAACAGTTGAAGAAAAACAGATGTATCTTTACTAGAAGGTTAAAGGAACTACTTCCGAAGCTGTTTGTGTTATGCAGTCTGCTATGGTGGCATGGTTATTTTGAGAAACAGGGGCTGAACTTCCTGAAATTGGGTTTGGAGAAGGTGGCGAGGGGGGGGGGGGGAGAGATCAGTGTGGGGCAGATAGGGAAGAAGAAGAAGAAGAAGAAGACCAATAAGAACAAGAAGAAGAAGAAGAAGAAGAAAAGGAAAGGAAATGTCTTTATGTATTTATGTATGTATGTAATATAGTTATTTATTTGTTTATTTATTTATTTATTTATTTATTTATTTATTTATTCATTTATTTATTCATTCATTTATTTACTTATTTATCTATTCATTTATTTATTTATCTTTCAACAAAATAATGGCGGCGTGTCCATAGATATCTAGATAGAATATCAATGACACTGTGCAAAGGTATAAGGTCCGACCGGGATGGATTAAGTTGGGGTCGGTAGGAATAGAAGGTAGAATAATTATGACGAGAAAGAGAATGAACCTTCACAAGAGAAATATACTTGTAAATTCCGTCAAAGTATTGAAAGAGCTTCGGAGTGATTCTTGCTTGTTTCTGCTGCAGTTTGTCAAGCAGTCACGCTCGATTCTTTAGCAGACTATGGTTTGGCCCATGTAATGCACATCTGAAACGTAAAACTTAATTAATTTGTAATTTTACCAGGAAACTTCTGAAGTATAGAGATTGAATGACATATACTGTGATATTGGGAAACATTCAGACTCACACCCGTGGTGCAAACACTAGAATACATTATTACATCCCTCCTCACTGTGACGTCACCTCTACCCTATGACATCGCTCCTTTCTAACTGGTCAATCAAAGAGATTTATATACCTCCTTTATTTATAGGTAAATCAATCTACACCCCTGTCCCACACCCCATATTCTGTAGCTCTCTCCACCTCCCTGCTCTCGCAGCTCAGTATGCACAAACCATGGACCATTTTGTGGTAGGGTCCATGCACAAACCTTTCCAGAATTAAATCTAGGGACGCGGCCTTGTCATGGGTTTAAGACACGCGCACCCTGTCGTCTGCTAAGGAAAAGGAAGTGCTCTGGAGAAAAAGAGTCACCCGCTCCATGATATACTGCAACTGTCTTTGAGGCAGTAGCAGCTATAGTACATGTACATGCAGACTCTTGATCAGAGCTTACTGAAAGTTCGAGGAGGGGAAATTGTTTCTCCTATTATAATACCCCCATAATACGATGTGATATGGTAGGGGTAGTTTAAACAAACCATTATCGATGGACGCCATGCAGCACGAAACAAAAAGCTTGACAACTATGAGCGATAAAATACAAGTGAAGTTTCATTAAAGGACAAGTTCACCTTCATTAACATAAGGATTGAGAGAATGTAGCAATATTAGTAGAACACATCACTGAAAGTTTGAGGAAAATCGGACAATCCGTTCAAAAGTTATAAATGATTGAAGTTTTTGTGCAGTCACCGCTGGAGGAGAAGACTACTGCAGTGTATGATGTCACATGCGTACGACAATATAAGGAAAATATAAAGAGAATTTCACAAAATTTTATCTTTTGAAAAAAGTACACATTCCCTTTACTCGTTACTGACATATGTTATGGGTAATATTATTCCCATTGCCTTTAGAAAGAGGCAAGTCAAGTGCTCTTTTATTATGCGGAAAAAGTGAAAATATGTTGAATTTTCTTTACATTTTCTTTATACTGTTGTACTCATATGACATCACGAGCCTTAGTAGTCTTCTCATCCAGTGGTTCCAACACAAAAATTTTAAAAATTCATAACTTTTGCATCGATTGTCCAATTTTCCTCAAACTGTTGTGTTCTACTAATATTGCTGCATTCTCTCAATCCTTATGTTTACGAAGATGAACTTGTCCTTTAATCAATGCAGAGCGGCGACAAATCGCAAAACGCTGTTTGATATAATGCTCTAAACATATCTCTCTTCACTTCTCTATTTCTTAAGTTTATCTTTCTCTAAATAGTGGAAGAGTCTGTGCAAAATGACAAACATGCCAGGAGATTATATACAATCATAATGCGTAGGAGGAAAAGAATGACTCTAATCTAATACTGGCGATAAAATGCTCTTATCTTGCAGGCAGATCACTTATAGCGGGGTATATGCTTTTACATGAATTTTTATTTTGGCTTGCTACGTTTTATGGTCTTCCATCATAAATATCAACAGTGATAGACCTATGGGTGAACTTAACTGAATATGATATATTATACATGCATGGTGATATCGTCATTGTTTTTAAGAGTATAAAAACATACACCACTTTTAAGGACTTTCTCTAAGTTTCTATATCGCTCTTTAACCCATCCACATTTTCCCTTTAAGGACGCAATATCATTCATGTCCACAAGTTGTTAGTGAGAATGAATACTCTATGAGGCAATATCACAGGAGCACAAATCCACAAGACATGATGAGGAAGACAGCACGCAAATGCAAATGGGAGGGCTGGGCTCCCGAGCAATAGATCGAGGTAGCAGGTATAAACCTCGCGGCCTGGCTTTTCGCTTGCGGGTTATATATTCGCAACATTTGGAACATGATACATGTATTCCGTGGTGTGTGGATGACTCATCATTCATTTGTGTGTGATGAGTCCCAGTGAACATTGTTTAAAGGGGTGAGTGCCCCTCATTGCAGAAGGCTCTATGTTCAGTTTCCGATATCACATCATTTTGTACTTTGGAGCTAAGACTTCCTGCACTTGTTACTGCGTCATCCAAAGTTAATAAAAGCGTTAATCTTCTTTTCTAGTAGAGAAGAGCCAATTTACGTCCCTGGGATAATTTTTTCCAGACTTTGCATTTAAACAACTACAAGCATATCGGTTATGCTGAATTTATAAAATTTATAGTGATTGGGATTAAGAAAATAATTGTTTCAAAATTCATTAAAAAAATCACAATGATCAAGGATAATGACATATAGCAGCTTCACATCGGAATGTGCGATTTGGTGCTCAAGGAAGCAGAACAAAAGAAGAAAGTATATGAATAAATTCTACACAGGTGAACTTGATAAGACTTGACACGTTTCAAAAATACATTTGTATGCGAGCATATGTCAGCATCCCTGTTCAATGTATTATATATTTTTGGGTTTTTTCAGATTGTTGGTTTATCTGCTCATAGACCACAAAAAATTCCACAAAAATCAAAACAATTCACACGACGTGAAACTATATAAATCTTTTGGAATAGCTCTTTAATCATGTCGTACAATCGGACAAATCAGAGCGATCGGATTGCCGTTCAGGCGTGAGCAGTGAGTTAACGGTGAGCACAAAGGATTGAGTCATGCGTGCAGGAGATCATGTAATTTCATTGGAGGAGAGAAATTTGCGCCTTTTATCAGTGTATTATGATGGAAGAACTTTCTCCCGTCATTCGGCCGCGCTTTTTTTTTTAATCTCTCTCTCTCCAGCACCTGAAGGGGTGATTCAACCCAAATATAGTGCATTATCATGTTATCATGAGAAAGGAGAAATCCTGCCCAACCCTCTCTCTCCTTTTCTCCATTTTTCTTTCTCTCTCTCAATAGAGGCACACTGAAAGACAAACAGACAGACACACAGACACAGACACCCGCACACACAGAAACACACAGACACACTCGAACACACACTCACACACATGCAAAAGTTTTCGAGCTTTCACATCACCGTTGTTTGAAGAGCAAATACTCTTTATACTTAGGGACCTTCCGATTGCCGGGTGTTCGCTGCCATGGTTACGCCTTAATGCATTCAATCCACATTCATCACAACGTCATTGGAATAGGGATCGAGTGTCCGGTGAGTAAAAAAAAAAAAAAACACCAGAAAACAAAACAAAACAAAACAAAGCCCCCCCCCCAAAAAAAAACAAAAACAAAAAAAAACCAAACAAAACAAAAACAAAAACAAAACAAAACAAAACAAAACAAAACAAAACAAAGCAAAACAAAACAAAAAAACAACAAACAAAGAAATTAAACAAAACAAAACAAAAACACTCCCAAACAGCAAATACCACCCCCCCCAAAAAAAAAAAACAAGCAGTAAAGCAGAAAGAAAAAACAGAACCAAAACCTTGACAGAAAAGAAGTAATGATAACAGCGTTTATTTTCATATCTAAAACATGTAATATGTGCGGTTCAAATGAACAAATAAATAAACGAGGAACAATGCTCACATCGATCATCGCCCTGTCACTCTGTCGTACCAAAATACTAGAGTAAATAATAGGACTAACTTTCATAAGAGGTTAACGGTTGCTATCTCGATAAGAGATAGTTTACTTTGCGTGTGTGACGAGGAAATTCCTCGACAAAAATGATAATCATACACCTCATCAGAGAGCTGATGGATATAATGTTGTGCTTTAGTTTTAAAGGGAATACATGTTTCGTATAATAAGAATATATTATGTACCACCTTCACAGACCACCGAGCAGCGTTTGAGCAAATCAATCAATCAATCAATCAATCAATCAATCAATCAATCAATCAATCAATCAATCAATCAATCAATCAATCAATCAATCAATCAATCAATCAATCGATCGATCGATCAATTAATCAATCAATCAATCAATGATTAATTAATTAATTAATCAATCGATCGATCAATCAAATAATCAATCAAAGAAAAAAACAAATAAAATAAGGCAACACAATAGTGAATTTATATTGCAGGATTGAAATGCATGAATCTTTATCTTTTAGATGCCAAAGACAAACAACTTTGAAGTTTGTCATTTCCATGTACTATTTAGGCTATGTGGAAGATGACTACTTTGGCTTATGTGGACGATTATTTTTTTTTTCTTAAAACTGCAACTTTTTCCCAGCTTATTGCTCTCACGTGTGAAACTTCATACTGCCATTGGGTGGTATACGAAACAAAGTTTCACGTTAGCTAATCACGGAATTTCCATCTCACCTGCATTCACGAACGGGCACACTAGCTACACTCCTCTCGCATTGATAGACCTTGGGTTTAATACACGACATATAGTAACATCAACAAATGTTAAGTGTAGAAGTGTAGTATAGAGTGTAGTAGCGTAGAAGTGTTGTAGTGTACTATTCCCGAGCGGGGAAAATATTGTTAATTGTTGATTAAAAAATAAAACAACTTGAACGAGTAGATAGCATACGTTATTACATTATACTATTTATGCATTCCTGAACCATCATGTACTGATGGTGTGCTTTATGCTCTGCCTTTCCAAGGACAATTTGGATCTGGAACCGCCTGCCTAGTCAAGTTGTACATGCCACCACCTTAACAACATTCAGAGAAGCTGCTCTCCCATGTATTACAACCTTGCAGCCTTCTTCTGGGTCACTCATCCTTTAAAAGGAGGATGCATTCAGAGTTTACTCGCACAGTGCACACTTTTATTGTAAATAGAGATCATCGCCATGGCACCTCCCAATGGCACACATGTGTAGTTTCATCCCAGTATAGCTTCTTGGAGCTGCGAGAGGGATTACAGTATCAAGTATTGTGCCAACGAGAAAGAAAAACATAATTTGTTGCTGGTATGATCGACCTCAGGTTGACAATTGCCAGGTCACTGCCGTGTCCTTAGCCCATAAAGCATGATCATATCTACAGCTCCATATTTCCGTGCGCAGCATTACAGGGATAGAAAGAAAGAAAGAAAGAAAAAAAAATAGTCTGAGTTCCAGACTGTTTTGTGTTATTTTTGCTATTTAGTCAGCAATCTATTTGTGCTGTTTATTTAAGCGTTTATATTCAATACATTATAGGATAGAAATTAGGTGCTCCATACTGACCGTGATTTCACGACACGCACTCAGCTTACAACGAAAGGTGAATGAGATGAAATGGCTTGCTTGTATTACCATTTATCAGAAAAGAAACTTGGAACAAGGAGACGATTCTTCTTTTTTTTTTTTGGGGGGGGGGGGGAGGGGTGTAAAGAGCGGAACAGACAGTACGGAGGTGAATTCCATAATGTACCAACACATTATCTCGTTGTTCTCGAGTCTTCTATCTTTAGTCTGAATATCCAATTAAACGCTTCTCAACTCATCCAGTGTATAACTTCAGAAACATGCATGATTTCAACGAAGTTAAAAAAGTCATTCTACTTTTGTCCCGTGCACGTGGATATGTATAACATCACATTAAAATGTTTGAATATGAGAAAGTTGTATATCCTATCCATCTATAAATCTATTGTTCGTCACAACAGAACGAAAACAGTGCATAAAAACACATTGCGTCAACGCAATTGTATATGTGATATGGAAGAGACAATAACATTGAAGTCTCTCATAAAGATAATTTGGATTCCTTCCCTCTCCAAAAATAGGTAGGCCTGTATACATTCTCTATCATGTCTATCTGAAATTGTGTCATTGACATGATTAACAGAGAAACTAACAGAAAGCTACGACATTTAATTTAATTTAATTTAATTTAATTTCATTTCATTTCATGTAACAAGATCTTCATTTCGAAGAAACCTAAAAAAATCACTTGTTAAATGAAGTTTAGTGAAGAAAAGAATATTCAGTGTTTCGTTTAATGTACTTTTATAGGACAGTTACTTTAAAAGAGTAGACCTTACAATAAGCAGCTTAAATATACATGTAGCTATAATGGGAGAACCATTCTCGACTAGCACTTGTGCTAACTTTTGGTTCCCCCTTTAACAACATTATTTTCTGTTTTTTTTTTTTTCAGAACCTTTGTCTATGCGTATTTCTACATTGTATTTCTACATTACATACTTATTCATACTCTTTGCCTTTTCAGTGATAAATGTATCACAACGAAACTAAATCTATTATACCACATGTATTCTTATGTAAGATAAATATAAGTATGTAAAATATATGCCTGCATAGCTGTAAGAACCTTGTACAAAATCATTGTATTCTCATAAAAAATTCATGTTATTGTATCTTACTCTATGGAATTTCATGTTATCATGTTATCATATTCACATGTATGTTGTTAATAAACTCAACTCAACTATATATATATATATATATATATATATATATATATATATATATATATATATAATATATATATATATATTATATATCTACCTTGGACGAGTTGGATGGCAACCGCTCAGAAGAAAAAAATAAAACCCACAAACATCTGCATAGCCGTTTCATCAAACTTTGTTTATGAACATTTCAAAGAAAATAATGATAGATACTAAACGTGATTTCCTGCAGGATATCACATACTTGTTTATTCGCTAAACATTCAAAGACCCCATCGCCATTTGGATGCGGTTACTGTAAATAAAACGGTTGCCATAGATACACGTTCAGCTGAAGTCAAAACTTGTGTAAGGTCTTAATTTGGTCATGTTTATTGACAAGCAATCAGCTTTGGATCATTAAAACAATGCATAGTATACAAAATTGATACAAAACAAAATTCCATGAGAAGTCAACATTATACCAACAGCCCACGCACAGGAAAAGAACCAAGTATTATTTTCCTGTACGGGTTTTTGGAATAAACATGTTTGTGTATGTGGGTGTGCGTGTGTGTGCTTGTGTGTGTCTATTCTTTTTGGTTTCTGTTACGGCGGTATACAGTCAGTCCGCAGCACGTATGCTAATGAGCCGATCCGGCAAGATTTATTCAGCACTCTCGTTGACGATCTTTGCGTTCGAAAGGTGTCTCGTCGTGCGAGATTTTGCGAGACTTTGATAGGGCTATGGTTTTCACAGTGTAGCGACTTGTACATACATTCGTCAATACTACCAGTCACGGTAAATTGTTCTCCAGACTTTGATCTTTATTTTCATACTAAATTTGCGTATAACATCGGATCTTATCATGACTATATAATCAGCTGAATTTGCGTAAATTTTACCTGCTTTTCACGGAAGATTTTGTTGTCTACAGTTCTTTTTTGGTTCCTGACCGGATTAAGAAACTGTTGTTTCTGATTTTGGCTTTTTCGTAGAGAGGAAACTTAGATGCTCGTCATATATTGGAGTCAAGGAGACGCAAGCATGATTTATACTAGTTTTTCCGTTTTGAAAAATCTGTAAAATTCACTCCTAAGCCGGAAGTATGCTCCACACAAAGTGTACAGTGGCGCGAAAGAGCTCTCTCATTGGACAGTGCTTGCATTCAGCGCTTGAACTACACGCGTGCCAAGAAACCGCAAGTGGCATGAAACCGTTATGTAGCAGCGTAATGACGTAATGCAAGCGCTGAATGCAAGCGCTGTCCAATGAGAGAGCTTACTCTTGAGATTGCACGGTTTCAAGCTGATTAGTACTGACATCTATGTATATTTTACTGGTTCCTGACCGGATTAAGCAACAAATTGTCAAGATATTTACATGGATACAAAGATTAGGAGATGGACTACTAAATAAAGCATTTTCATTGAGACGCAAGGTGAATTTGATATTTTTTGACGTCTTGAACGTGTACTGCACGAATTACTTTTTTTCATCATTTTTCAAGCTCAAATCACGCTATGATATTTTTCATTTACAATAATTTGAGTAACATGTGATGATAGTTTACATATTTTCCTTGAATTTGATACCAAATTTGTGAACATAAGGTGTATTTTTGTTGCCGAAAGCCCAAGGACAAAATCCCCTTACGCAGCTCATTACGTATGCAAGCCTATAGCGGGCTTGCATACGAGTTGAATAAATACGAGCGAATTATCGGGTGCTGCGGAGTGACTGTATAGAGTTTCGATACCGCATGCCTCAAAATTGAATCCGATATTTTTTCGCAAAATATTGAGCGTTTGAAAACAATGACTTGCGCACCAAAATAAACAGGAATATAGCGGTTTATCATGTTTATCCACTTGACACATCTCAACATCATTGTGGTGACCTCTTACAACGGGGTTTGAATTCTCGTATGATGGTTCGTTCCGCTCTCTGAAAGCAGGGTATATTTTTGTTAGTGGTGATGCAGCAGAAGTGCAACGTTCTTGTCTGCTATGTGTTAGTTTGTGCGCGTGAATGAGTGTATAATAATATGTACAAATTTTCATGAAAACTACGATTGTTCCTATATTGACACAAAAAGGTAAATGGAATGTTGTTATATATAGACGTTTGTATGAGTGTGCACGTGTGAGTTATAGGGACTGTGATGAATCTATTGTGTAGTCTCCACTTGTCCCTTACTGTTTGCTGCGTATTATTTCAGGACTTCAGTGGGAAACAGTTTTCCATATGGAGCAAAATATATTTCAATCCATCAATAGTTACAAAGATAAATAAAAAATGAGTGACACACGAAATGGTAAGATCATCTAAAAGATCATTGATGGATAGATGACGAAAGAGACAAATCAATTCACTAACTATGAAGAAAATTAAAAGAAAGAACGAAAGAGATTATATAATGATAACATAAATCTATACGATATATTCACCGATACATATAACGCAAGCATGCATAAATACTATAATAGGGGGCAATGATAGGCAATGATATAGTGATCATAAATGATATTGCCGAAATCTTCAGAGGTATATCTTGGGAAAAAATATCAGCCAAGCAATTCAAGTTCTATCCATGTGCTATAGTCTGACCATCAAGACACTTGGAAAGACATTGCGATATCAACCATACGTTCTTCGACTATCAGCCAATAAGAAGCAAGAATGCGGGAAGGGATATGATAATTATAGTCGATTAATATTATTGAGTAAAACATGATTGTTTCTTTGACATTGTTTGATGTTTTTGTGCATTGGCACATCAAATAAAGGAAGGTTTAGGCGAGTGATACGACTACATCGTGTCGAGTAAATTGTATAGTTTTTGATTTGCCGATTTCAATGACAAATAGTATATACCACTCCCTTTGTCTAATGTCATCTATACACAAAATATTTCACTTTATACATGGTGTGGAGTCGCGCCTAGAATTCTCGATATACAATGTAATGTACTGTTATTTAGGATTGAGTGCACGACCGTAAATATTGATGATATTGTACTCGCAGTTCTGAAAACATTTTCCTACCAGTGACCAAAATGTATGAGTATGTATAAGTAAATGACGAGTATTTTCTCAAGACGCATGATAAAAAAAAATACAAAATCAAAAATAAAAAGCATTTACACGTAAGGAGCGTTTACCATTTTCGCTCTTTAATTTTCATGGCATAGGCCTACTTAAAGGTGTCAATAATTGGAAGATATTTAAAGCTTCGTCTTACTGTGACTGAAATATGGCCAATGAGAGATAATATAAAAGGAAATAAATAGATATGCATAGTATGATAATATCAACGCAATATTATTGCCTCATTGTATTTCAAAAGCAGAATTATATTGGCTGATGACACCCAGCTGTACACCTCATTCGATCCATCTGATCCTTTAAGTGAGGCCTCTACCAGACATAGACTTGAAGCATGTATTGATGATAGGGCTTGGATGATACGGAACAAACTCAAACTGAATGATGACAAAAGTAAATTTATGATAATTGCATCAAAACATCTGACTGCAAAGGTCCGTAGTCAATCATTACGAATTGGACGTGTCAATGTACAATCTGTATCAAACAGTAGGAATCTGGGAGTTTATTTTGACCCTGAAATGTCAATGGCCACACACATTACAAACACAATGTCGATCTGTATATTTGCAACTACGCAATAAAATCCTTATCAAACAAAATTGCAGCCTCTGTTATTCATTCGTATGTTTTGTCTCGTATTGATTATGGAAATGCATTATTGTTCAAGGCTTCATCTTACCAACTGGCCAAACTACAGCGTGCTCAGAACTCTGCTGCTCGGGTCCTCAGTGGAACATCTCGCTTCTCCAGCATTACCCCAGTTCTAAAAAAATCTTCACTGGCTACCAGTATCCAAGAGGATAGAGTTTAAAATTCTTCTTCATACATGGAAAGCAGTACATTCTTCAGCTCCAAAATATTTGCAAAACCTTGTTTCAGAATACGTCCCTGGCAGAAATCTCCGTTCATGTAATAGAAAACAATTAACAGTTAAAAGAACAATCTCGACTCTCGGAGAAAAAGCCTTTGTTTCTGCAGCCCCATCTCTCCGGAACGCTCTTCCACTGAGGATCCGATCAGCAGAGACCATTGAAACATTTAAAAAGCTTCTGAAATCACATTTGTTCGCATCTTGTTTTGATTGAATTTTTAACGAATTGTTCATTGGGGTATATTTTTATCTATCTTTTTCTCTTTTTCAACCTTCTTATGTACACGCTACGATATATGCTATTCTTTTTACAATTACGTCCCTCTGCGCCTCAGAATATAGGATACTAGATCGAAGGCGCATTACAAATGCTGTACTTATTATTATTATTATTATTATTATACACAAATATAGCAATGATATTTATGACATCTTATAACAACTTCTACATTAGATAAAAGAAGAATTGGGATAACTCAAAAGTCCGAGGCATATTGGTGCATTAGGAAACGTTGTTAATTACAATCAAACATGGAAATGATATAGTCTCGAGTTATTTGTTACTTGCGAAGTAAACTTTAAAAACTCGTGTTTGCTCAATTTCTGTATCATGGTAATATGCGTGATTGGACCCTTTTGAACGACCAAAAAAAAAAAACCAAAAACCCCCCAAAACACCAAAAACAAACAAACAAACAAACAAACAAAAACAAACAAACGAACAAAACAAAACAAAAACTGAGGGAGAAAAAAAGGTCGCAATGATCTAGCCCGTATGAATCCTACCATGCCTACAGCTGTGTACGACTATGAACATTCATAATATATTGTTGATTTTCGTTGCCTCGACGGAAATAACCGTTAGCAACCGTTGTAGGATCAACAAACAAACTTAACAGAAATTGGTATAGATTTTACACAAATTTATCAGGCAGTATCTTGTGGAGTTGGAGGTGCATTACAGGTTGATGCCTCCACATCCGGCCAAATTGCTTGTTGGATTCTGTATTACATGACCCGCTGTCGGATTAGCTTCCGTGATCTATAAGCCTAACAACTGCCGAGGATGGCTTAAAGGGATAGTATACACTTGTAGTAACAATTGGTTGAGATGGGGATTCAGATTTTAACTTGTTGCGATATAATTAGAAACCACTTATATGGAATATTAAACAGCATGCAATTTCATGAGAAATTGAAAGTTTATTTTCATTAAAAAAAAAAAACACGCTTTTGAATAGCTGAGATACTTAAAAATAAAGTGGTCCTAATAAAAGGTGGGATCCACCTTTACTAGGACCATTTGATATTACTTTGTTTTCGGAAATCTCAGCCATTTCCAATCCGATTTTCGTCATATAAACTTTTAATTCCTCTTAGAATTGCACACACTTTAATATATCACATAGGAACCTACGGTAAGTGGTTTCTAATTATCTCGCCAAAAGTTTGTGAAACCAAAATCCTCAACGCAACCAAAACTACATTATTCCTTTAAAATGATTACCTTCAAAAAGAGAAGCCACAATAGAGGAAGTCGCGAGAGGAATTGCGTCAGAAAATGGGTTTTAAGACGGAAGAGCAAGATTATACACCCCTGGCATGTCCCGCACGCTATACCTGTAATATACTGGGTACCCTGTTCTGTTTCACAGAGCTCCATACTTCCGGCTAAATTAGTCCTCTTGAGAGATATACACACATACACGCTGAATTATGGTTGTGTAACCCTGTGTTACCGGTTGATAATGACCTCGGTCAACCAAAAATATAAAAGATTAGGTGATTGATTGAGGCCTTCTTGTAAGAAAAAAAAAGAAAGAAAAGAAAATAGTATCCTTGTCACAAAGTCAAATCTTGGTGACTTTATGATGTCTGTTCTTTTTTTTTTTTTCATGTGATGTGCAGGAGTAAGGTCGGGTGTGCGCACACTGCGTGTATGTACATGCATGTTTGTGTGTGTGCGCGCGCATTTGTGTCTGTGTGTATGTCAGTGTATGTGTGCGTCTGTGAAAGGGAGAGTGAGAAAAAATGAGCCCAGAAAGAAAGAAAGAAAAAACAAAACAAAACAAAAAGTCATGAGTTTAAAGGGACTGTACAGTACTGGGGGTGTTTCATGAATGCTTGTCAGTGCCGACAACTCTCAGCACCGACCAATTTCAGCAAAATCCTTGGTTTTGATTGGCTGACAGGCTCTGGTCACTGACTGTTACTATGGTGATTTAAGTTGTCAGCGCTGACAAATGTTGATGAAACACCTCCCTGGTTAGGATGGGGAGTCATGTTTTGAGCATTCCTAAGTGAGATAATGAGAAACCTTTTATGAAATATGAAAGAGCATGTAATTTTACGAAGGATTCAACGTTTATTTGATGAAAATTGGTTTTCAAATGGCTGAGATATCAACAACAAAAAAGTGATAATAATAAAAGGCGACAGGCCACGCCTTTTATTAGGATCTCTTTGTTTCATTTTTTTTTTTGGGGGGATATCTCAGCCATTTCAAAACCTATTTTAATCAAATAAACTTTTGATACCCCTTAGATTGCATGTTCTTTGACATCTCATAGAGTGGTTTCTGAATATCTCGCAAGACATTAAAAGCTAAATCCTCACCTCGACCAGAACTGTACACACATGTATCACGCCAACTCAGACACCCACATGAGGGGACCCCTCTATTCTTTTTTTTTTTTTTTTGGTCATCAATAATATTTGAGACTACAATCAACAATAACGAATCCCATCTTGATTATGGTATCCTCCCCCTTATTTTTTTTATTTCTATTTTTTTATTCATTATTATTTTTTATCTTATTTATTTATTTTATTATTATTTTTTTTTTTTTGCAGTGGCATCTGCATTCAAAGCAAAGATCGTTAATGCCTGCAATGGATTTCTTGAATCGGGATTTTTTCCTTCTTCTTCTCACTCCTTACACTTTTCACTACCGTAGGAAGATGTTGTCAGGAACACGTTAGACTTGCTACACATCATTGTAAATGCATATAAAACTGGTATATCTGAATAAGGTGGGATATTGGTCGATGAATGCATAAAGTATTTCCACTGCTTCTGGCACAATAGACCAGTCTAAAAACATATTCAACACACATGCAATTCTCTTTGATAATTGTCGCTCCTACAACCACAGAAGCATGCTTGAGGTATACGTATATTATCTGTATACATTGTGTATGTAACAAACTGGAATACATGCGTTCTAAAGTGCGTTTGATACGAACAGGAACATGACTTCAATTAAATATTCCTGGGTCCTCGTTACTAGTATATATTTATGAGATTATATTATATACCCAAAATATCTATGACAAAGTCCATGTGACGGATATGGAAATTGAGCAAACAGGGCACAGACAATGAATTATGCATACAAATAATTGTGTGCAAATATATTGGGACGAAGAAAAATATAAAACAAAACAAAAAACAAAACAACGACCCAACAGTACACCCAAACCAGCACAACGACGACTACTACACCAGTAATACCACCATCTTCAGTGGCGGATCCAGAGGGGGCGCAGAAGGCGCACGCTCCCCTTTATTTATCGTTAAAAACAAAAGAAATAAAAAGAAGAAAATGAAATGAAACCCAGAAATGGCAAAAGAAATATTAGTTGCGCCCCCCCCCCCTTTACAGAATTCCTGGATCCGCCCCTGATCTTAATAACTACATCCTACAACTACTGTACAACAAAAACTACTACTTCTACTACCACTTTGCATTGTACTTCTGCTTTTACTATAAACCGTTCAGAGCCCCCTGCTACTTGTACTACCACCAGCATTACTGCTACTAACTCCTCCTTAATTATTGCTATTACACTTCTACATCTACAGACTGGGAAACAAACTGAATTCACTAAATTTGAAATGGAATGATAAGACTGTAACAAATACTTGGTTTCCCAGTCCAAATAAGCTTCGCATTTTCCTGGCGCCAAATCTCGGTTTAATTGTTTTGTTTGTCATGTTTTCTACTGTTCATTAGGCTGCTCTGTCTGTAAAGGGAATAATATTGTCACATGGTTGGTCAAGCTCTGTACTATGAATGACGCTAACGAACCACGATCCTTATGAGAACACCTAGAAGATAATGCGTGATTATCACTCCCCGCTGGAATGTGACAGATAGCTCTGTTTGCGTAACGGTCCATGGCGTAACCAAGCGTGTAAATTACCGGTCAGATCACCTTATATGACCCTATCATTAGCATAAACATGTGAACATACATCGTCGAGAAACATGTACACAATCATGTAGGCCTCCTGTATATACCTATCATCCATTACACAAAAAAGGGGGTATTGAATGGGTATGTGGCATTGCACAGGGAACTGCAATTTGCAGCGCTGTTACTAGACAGCGTGTGTAGTGGCTTCCGTCTGTAAAGCTTCCCGTACATCAGAAATTACAAAGGTCCTTTCACCTCATGAATCTCTTTTGGAGGACATAATCTCGGAATAACATTGTTGACGTAAGAAACGAGGCCGCTGTATGCAAAACATGGTCCACATAATGCCAGATAATTTGAATAATAATGAGCAAAGTGGAACGGACACGGAAGAAAGGCACAGACTGTCTCGAAGAATCGGGGGGGGGGGGGGGGGAGAGAGCTCAGAAACGGTAGAAGAGAGGGGCAACGAAATTAGAAGGGAAAACGAAACAAAAGAAGACTGAAAAAAGAAAAGAACGAAGAAGAAGTACAGGATGGGAAGGAAGGAAGGACAGAAAGAAGATTACAATAAGAGGGAAAAAAAGCAGGAAAGGACAAGGAGGAAAAAGACACAACATTGCTCTTGAAAGGGGCAGAGATGACAAGAAAGATAAAAACAATACAATAACATACAGAGAAGAAAAGATATGATTGATGGGAATTAATGGACAAGTTCACCTGCAAAGGTGGCTTGAGAGACTGCAGCAATATTTCATAGTAGAACACACATTAGTGAAAGTTTGAGGAAAATCGGACAAACCATTCAGATGTTATGAATTTTTACAGTTTCTACTGGATGAGAAGACTACAACATTGTATGTCACATGCGTAGAACGATAAAGGAAAAAAAAGGAAAAATATAAAGAGAATTCCACAAAATTTCTTTAAAGAAAACAAACAAACAAACATTCCCTCCACTCGCTACTAAATTATGTTAAGGGTAATCTATTCTCCAGGCAAGTCAGTGCTCTTTTATAATGCAAGAAAGGTGAAAATATGTTGATTTTCTTCATATTTTCTTTATACCATTCCATGCATGTGACATCACAAGCTGTAGTGGTCTTGGCATCCAGCATTGAACCTTCAAAAATTCATTACTTTTGAAAGGATTGTCCAATTTTCCTAAAACTTCCATTGACGTGTTCTACTAATATTGTTGCATTCTCTCAGTCCTTGTGTATATGAAGTTGAGCTTGTCCTCTTAAAGGTATTAGCCCACATTTGTAAACCTGCAGCAATTGGTCTCATAGTTAGCATGGAGTTTAGGTATGATTGTAGTAACACCTGTGCAAAATTTCGTTCCAATTAGTCCATTACTTTCATAAAAATAAGTGAAAATGCACCGTATACATGTGTATAAAAACGCTCGCTAGCTCTGGTCCACGCACGTACTACATGCATGCGATACATGTGTAAGTTAATGTGCGTAGCTAGCCCGCGCTCGTAATTCGATTTTGGGTCGCGTTGACCCGGTTTGAAAATTGATTTTAAAACGATGATTTTCTCTCTTTTATCGAATGGTATAGACAAAGAGCAACAGGTGAGGTATGTTACTGTTATAACTTGTACTTGAAGTCATATTGGACCTGTTTTATGCAGCTTTGATTTTCGTGGGTTTGCAAATGTGGGCTAGTACCTTTAAGAGAAGAACAGAAAAGTGAATACAGTACAGTGAAAAGGTAATGTCCAAGAAAATGCTAATGAGTGCTGAGTGCATTAGTTAAGGTATATGGTCTAAAAAACATATACATGTAGTTGATAAAGACTGAAGGATGACAGCGATGCTTTCTCAGGAATAAATGTGTTGGAATAAAATGCTATCTATGCATACAAGCCAGGATCTGAGATTAGCTTTCTTCGCCAAAATATTGAACTCCAATCATCTGATAAGAAATCGGTAAAGAAAAAAAAAATGTGTAAACATTTTTGTTGATGTCCAACTGCATGTATACTTTGTATTCTATATTTGCCATAACAGTGACCTTTCAAATCAAAACAAATAAATACATGTATATCCTTGAGATCGTGAAGATGCCATGGGGTTATTATTCACCTATAGATATCACTAGACACAAATAAGTCGCAATGTTACTTGTTTGATTGCCAAAATTTAGCTGCTATGCAATGTCTTTTCTCAAAACATCTCTCTCACTCATGAAAATATGACTGTAACATGTTGATCTAGACTGAAGACACAAGAAATAAACAGAACATCATTTATGAGAGCACATAACTTATCCTTTATTCAAATTAAAAGGTAACATTAAAGGCTGTACAATTCAATGAATCATGATGAATGTACTTTTATATCAAAGACATGACACAAAAAGCTAACCATAACATTGTAAGACGACCACTCATACAGAAGATTATCCCAATGTCCTGCAACTTACCAGCAGCTAATGGGAATTCACACAAATGGGGACCCTTGTTCAAAAGAAGTTAATATACATGTACAATTGTACTTTCGTCAGTATTTATACAGTGTACTCCCATTATAACCATTCCCTCAGGACCGGTAGTTTTCTATAACTGAAAAGTATTATGTACAAAGATATATAGATGATACACATGATGATATGGGGAACTGAATTGCGATTTTGTTGTAACGAGAATTTCACTATAACCGTGTTTTTTATAACCAAAGTACACTGTATTAAAAAAAAAAAAAAAAAAAATATATATATATATATATATATATATATAAAAAATAAATGAAACAAAACACATATTGAAAGTCACTTTTCATTAGAAAAGATCTTTTGCCCTAAATTGACAACTTTGAAATGGCTTAGTTTTGATTCCAGTGATACCACACGGACTGGTATCCCATGTTTACTGTATTTGCAGGGAAAGATATATTCTATCACTCTTCAAGGATTGACTTGTAACCTTACAGATATTAACATCAATAGCTATGAAGTTATCATTCAACCTCAAAATACAGCTTGACAAGGAACAGGTTTGGCCTTCAATATCAAATCAAGGCCAAGTTGTTTCCCCTCAAGTCACTGATAGAGAGTGTGGATTCTGACAGCGTGGGAAACAAAACACGCATGCAACCTACAACCTACCAATGCTGTATGCTGCCACAATGTATTTTGGTCATTCATGACAAGTTGTTGTTGCCGTTTTGTTCTGTTTTGTATTTTTTTTTCTTTCTTGAGTGTGTGTATGTGTTCATTTTTTTTTTTTTTTTTTTGCTCATTACTTCATTTTCTGGCTCGCCAATGTTGAGCAAAATTTGATAATTTTGGTCACATACAGGTAACATTTCAATAATAATCTCATGTTTCATTGCAGCACATGATGAAAAATTTAGATAAATTTGGAAATGTTTTTTTCTTTTCTTTTCTTTTCTTCAGCATCACCGAGATGAAGGATTCTTGAGTTTCACAAGAACTGGTGACAAAAAAAAACAAACAAAAAAAAACAACCTCTTTTCTTTCAGTATCCACACTTGGTAACTGCACAATGACAACAACAGCAACAGCAACAGGAACAACAACAAATGATGAATTTTAGTAGCAAGTGGCCTGGTGACCAAGTTCTGCACTTTAGTAGCCTGTGGTATGGTGTCTTTTTACATGTATAGTGGGTTGCTCCTGCATGTAACATCACATCATGTTCCCTACCTCAGTTTGAAGCTATCAATCATTAAATTCTCATTTCCAAGTCTGCTCTGTCATACTCTTCAAAGCATTGATTGACTACCAGGTAACTATAAAAATGTTTGGCTTCACTCAATGTGATTGATTGTCACTTCATTCATACAATTTAGTTTCAGTTCCACCTACTCATTACCAAGCGTTTATCATGTAAAATTGTCATTCACTCATGTTAAGAGGACTTTTCTTACCATGTGAATGCAAACTCACCAATCGCCCAATGCGGTACAGTGCACTCCTATTATAATGAACACATTTATAATGAAACTATTATTTTAACAAAGTACCAATTCAGGTCCCAAAATGAATCATACATATATCTCTTTACAAACTTTATTGTTCAACTTTAATAAAATTTTGATACAACAAACGAGAATTGACAATCCCGATGATGTCTACATAACGGGAATCGCCTGTTCAACCAGATGACTAGAGCAAAATTAATGACAGTCATACTCATTTCATGTCTGCTGTTAACATGAAAACACATTCATCTCGTTGCTCTGCAATCTGCAGATCACTTTCCTAACCCTCTGATGTAAAGTACTGAGAAGTCTTTAGATTTGGTCTATGATATCTGATGACTTTAGGAGGAAAATGGTTAAAGGGATGGTACAGTATTGGTGGAGATGAGAATTGGGCTTTTAACTTTTTGCGAGATACCAAGAAAACACTTATGATATAGTACAGAGCATACCATTTTAAGAGGAATTCAAAGTTTATTTGATGAAGATCGGGTTTAGAATGACTGAAACATCCAAAAACAAAGTCAAACAAAGCGATCGTAATAAAGTGTGGGTCCCACACTTCATAAGAATCGCTCTTTTTTAGATATCTCAGCCATTTCAAAACCAATTTTCATCAAATAAACATTGAATTCCTCATAGAATTACATGCTCTTTCATATTTCATAAGAGGTTTCTCATTACTTCACCCAAAAATGTTAGAAACCCGTAATTAGGTCTCAACCAAAACTGTATGATCCCTTTAAGCAAAATGACCCACCAACTTACCATTCACATTCCTGACTCTACACACCCCTTCCCAAACATTCCATACAATTTTGAATAAACTTCCATGTATTGCAGGAGCCTTCTCTGTTTTCACATAGCACTTCCAAGGGGTGATACAGTTTTGGTTGAGATGGGTTTTGAGGTTTCCAATGTTTTTTTGATTATGAGTTTTTATGATAATGACATATCTCTTATGAAATATGAAAGAACAAAGAGGAAAAGAGGAAAGAGGAATTCAAGGTTTATTTGATTAAAATAGGTTTCAAAATGGCTGAGATATCCAAAACAAAAAGATCCTAATAAAAGGTGGGAGCCACTTTTCATTAGGATCACTTTGTTTTACTTTGTTTTTTGATATCTCGCCCATTTCAAAGCCGACTTTCATCAAATAAACTCTGAATTCCTCATAAAATTGTAGGCTTTTTAGCATTTCATAAAGTGGTTTCTAAGTATCTTGCATAAAGTAAAAAGCTGAATTCCCACCTCAAACAATACGATACCATCCCTTTCAGGTAATTGAGTGAATTAGAATTACTGTGGCTTGACATTGAAGCTGTATCTGTATAGTAAATTTATCATGCAGCCTCAGCGTGATCATTATGTAATATTACATGAGCACAGGCAATTTCTCGGGGAGAGGAACAGCAGCCTCCTTTCACAAAACATCTGGACAGTCTCAGAAGAGACTAACCACAAGTTGCTCATTTCCCCTGTAAAGTGTGAAAGCTGCTTTAAAGGTAGGGAATCCCATTTGCATGCCTTAAATGAATAGTTGTATAAATACAGTGGTATGTTGAAGAGAGTATCATTTTAGAAACTCCCATAAAGCATTGAAAGCGGAAGGTAACATTTAGTACATTTTTATTGACCGTTAGATTTTGAATTGAATTTTTTTCGGGGCTCACCGTAAATTCCAGTACATTACTAGGCTACCCTTGCAGACCCATGCACTGCATATGTGTCCATCATGTTTATTTTGTGAATAAAGTTCATCAAAACTTACAAACATTTCTAGATACATTCTTGCCACACACTCTATATGTTATTACATCAGCTCTTATACTTTTAGATTTGTTTGATAAAAATACAGAAGACTGCAACAAAAAGGCTCAAGTGTGGCTGACACACAGAACTACTGAGTAGTTAAGTTTTGTGCATTATTCAAATTGTAGATAACTGTTGACTTCCAAATTTCTAAGCAGTGGCCTAAACAAGTCCCCTGAGGTTCATATTTAATGTTTTGCTGCATTTAGAGAGTTCTGTAAAAGGTATCCCCTACCTTTAACAATTCATTGCGTGATGGCTATGGCACATACACACTCCCTCCCTACAGGCCATTTTTCTTTTTTGGTGTCGAAGGCACTCAAAGAAAAATAGGAGGAAAGCCAGGGATTACCTTGCATTAGTCTGTGTCTGAAACCAGGATGTGGCTTGAAATGTAATCCAGAGCTGCTGTTTAAGTTCTTATTCATGTAAATTTTTACCAGCAAAAAATGGTATGAGCGAACCCATTTTGAAAAGAAGAAAAAAGAAAAAAGGTCAATGAGCCAACCAAATCAGATTTATAATAGCAAAAAACTTGGTGACATATTTTATGTACAGGCAATTTACCACGAGTTAGTCAATGTCATATGTCGGACTTTGTTTTAAACTTTTGCTCCTCTCATTAGACACTTGAAGTTCTCTATGAAGTTATCAAGTTTCAGAACTACATTTCTGTGGCTTGGTGCTCATTCTTATCATTACAACATTTAATCCTCTGTGTTGTTGTTTTTTTTTTTTTAGCATTTTCATAGTAAAGGCAGAATAAAAAAGATACCACTTTCATTTCAGCTCACTCTTTGATCACTTATAACTGGTTGTTTCGGTTGCACAATGTACACAGTTTCTAAATTGCCTTTAAAGGGAAGATAAACCCCAAGGGCAATGTGGATTGAGTGAAAGCAGCAACATTAGCAGAACACATCAGTGAAAGTTTGAAGAAAATCGGACAATCGATGCAAAAGTTATGAATTTTTAAAGTTTTGGTGTTGGAACCGCTGGATGAGGAGACTACTAGAGGTTATGACGTATGAGTGGACAACAATACAAAGAAAATATAAAGAAAATTCTACAAAAATCCATTTTTCATGAAAATTACAAATTTCATCAACTTGATATTGACATTATGTTAAGGGTAGCAATTATTCCCCCTGCTTTCTGAAAGCGGTTGGTCCATTGCTCTTTCATAATTTTAGAAAAGTGAATTTTTGTTGAATTTCCTTTATATTTTCTTTGTATTGTTGTCCACTCATACGTCATATCCTCTAGTAGTCTCCTCATCCAGCGGTTCCAACACCAAAACTTAAAAAATTCATAACTTTTGCATCGATTGTCTGATTTTCCTCAAACTTTCACTGATGCGATCTACTAATGTTGCTGCTTTCACTCAATCCACATTGCTTTTTGGGTTTACCTTCCCTTTAAAATCTAGAAGTGGTTTTCTCAAGTTGCCAATGCATTTTTACGGCTTGAAGTTCCGCATTCTGTCTTTAAATTGGCAAATACTTGCAAAATTCCCTTTCTGATTTTGCTCTGATACCCAAAAGTTCAAGTAATTTCATACTCTCATCATTCTCCAGTAGAAGAAAAGGTTGCATAATTGAGAGGTGAAATATTAATGGCAGGACACTAATTTCTGCAAAAAATATACCCCCAGTACCTATGGGGTTAAGGGAGTTCAGTAAAGAATATGAGGGATGTTGGCATCCTGCAACCTGGATGCTAAGCCCCATGAAGACACAAGGCATCAATAAATCAACCATTTTGTATAGGAGAAGAGCTTCCATCTCTACAAAACTGCTGGCTTGTTAGTAGAAAAACTAAAATTGAAGTACCACATCCCTGGGTTCATATAACCCTATTTCAACATGAAAATTCCTAGTTCCTAGAAATCCATCTACAAAGCGAGTTTTTGTACACACAGAAGGGCCTGGAAATTAATTCAGAAGAGCCTGAATTCAAACATTTGCCTGAAAACTTGAATTCCCACCAGCGACCTCCTTCTCTGCTTCTGGAGTACGTGGCCTTGGATAAGATGTTACGGTTTGCTCCACGAAGAGATACAGAGCCAAGGTTGTGTGTAAAGATTGTCCAGCCTTGCTCGGGACGTGTCGATAAACACAGACACACACACACAAAAAAAAGGGGGGGGGGAAAGAGGAAATTGTAGGAGCATTCCTGCGAAGGCTACTATGATAGTCTTGATACGCTTGCCCTGATTGACTGTCTTCCTTCCTGCCTGCCTGCTCCTCTCTCTCTCCTTGCTGCAAAAGTCCGAGGTCTGACAAAACGATCGACCCCTGACCCACTCCTGGAGGGCTTCTACCAGCCCCTTCTGATCACTTCCTGTGAGATCTCCGGTGTCTGCATGGAAGGAGGAAGGACAGGACAACATTTGAAACTGAACAAAAAAAGAACCAAACACAACAGGATGCAGCATACCCATCATATGACAAGCCTATCCCTAAGCTATGCATACAATCTTTAACTGTTGCTAAGAAAATAGCAACAGAGTCTGTGCATCTAGGCAACAAGAAAATAGCAGCAGACCGAGTTTGAATTCAGCATACATGGAAACGCCCCTTATGCACGCACAAAGATGAAAATATCCACAAAAAATAAAGGACAGCAGTGGATTTATTCAAACTTCTAGGGTTGTCACTGGTCAAGGTAGATATCCATGTCAAAATGGTAAAAAATATAAACAAGGAAAAGTAGAAATCACGCGGTGCGTAATATATGTCCCCGCCGGAAGTAGCATTTAGTAGCAAAATGTACAATATAGGTAAAAAGATCAAGGTCAAAGGTCAAAGAAATCAAAGGTCAAAATTCTATGTAGAAGTTTTGAAGCCCTCACCTAGTGCCATCACATAAAGCAAACGGAATCGAAATCGGGTTAGAAATGGCGAAGGAGTAGCATTTTGTAGCCAATGTACAATATAGGTAAAAAAATCAAGGTCAAAGGTCAAAGAAGTCAAAGGTCAAAATTCTGTGTAGAAGTTTTGAAGCCCTCACCTAGTGCCATCACATAAAGGAAACAGAATCGAAATCGGGTTAGAAATGGCGAAGGAGTAGCATTTGGTAGCAAAATGTACAATACAGGTCAAAAATCAAGGTCAAAGGTCAAAGAAGTCAAAGGTCAAAATTCTGTGTAGAAGTTTTGAAGCCCTCACCTAGTGCCATCACTTAAAGCAAACGGAATTGAAATCGGGTTACAAATGGCGAAGGAGTAGCATTTTGTAGCAAAATGTACAATATAGGTCAAAAATCAAGGTCAAAGGTCAAAGAAGTCAAAGGTCAAAATTCTGCGTAGAAGTTTTGAAGCCCTCACCTAGTGCCATCACATAAAGCAAACGGAATCGAAATCGGGTTAGAAATGGCGAAGGAGTAGCATTTTGTAGGCAATGTACAATATAGGTCAAAAATCAAGGTCAAAGGTCAAAGAAGTCAAAGGTCAAAATTCTGTGTAGAAGTTTTGAAGCCCTCACCTAGTGCCATCATATAAAGCAAACAGAATCAAAATCGGGTTAGAAATGGCGAAGGAGTAGCATTTTGAAGCAAAATGTACAATATAGGTCAATGGTCAAGGTCAAAGGTCACAACTGAAATTCTGTATAGAAGTTTCAAAGCTCTCATGTAGTGCTATCATATAAAGCAAACAGAATCAAAATCGGGTTAGAAATGGCGAAGGAGTAGCATTTTGAACATTTTGATCACACACGGACGCACGGACGGACGGACACACGGACACACGGACGCACGGACGGACACACGGACACACGGACACACACACGTACGGAGCCCGTTTCATAATCCCCTGCTCGAACTCGTTCGGCGGGGACAATAATCAATGCAAAAAAAGAAATTAGAGAATGCATCAAACATAGTACAAATTAAAACAAAAACAAACATATCCCACATCCCTTCAAACGATTCGTTGTTCTCTTTCTTGTTATTTTCATCTTTTTTATCATCACGATAACCAACAGAATTCATACTACAAAACAACGGTTTCCACATCAATGACATCTGGTCGCCAAATCAACAGGCACAGCGGAACCAGGAGCAGCAGAAAATAACCACACACCTGCCTAAACACACACACCTTTTATTTCCATTGTTATCACATTCATAGAGCACACATGGTATGGCACAACCTCACGCCCACCATCGTATACTGTAGGTACACATTTGCTGTGTTTAAATCAAAATTGGCTGTGAGCGTGCACTGCATCCACAAATATTTGGTATCTTATATAGAGGATTAAAAGAGTACATGTATAGCTGTAATGTCTAATTGTGTAGAATTTAGAGCTCTTTCCATGATCTGAATACAATGCACCAGTTTTACTGGGTAGAATAATGATTGAAATTTGGAGTGGAATGGCCCTCAGAAGCCTGCTCCCAGGCCACAATGGTGAACAGTATCTTGTCAATAATGACACTCCCTACCCCTAAGGATAACTTTTTCCTAATCCGATCAGAATGCACTATGAAGAAAATCATAAAAGGGCATTTAGATTCAGCAATAGGAGGATTGGACTTTGCTATGACTTATTACCCCCGTTAATGTAGTTGATTGTGCTCACTATTATGCAAAAAGAAGAACACCTGATTGGGCTTCCACTATAATCAAAACTATTTATCACTATTCAGGGTACAAAAATGCAATTTGACTGGGTTGAATCACTTCCTGGATTATGTGGGGAGGCTCTTTGAAATCTACAGTTATGGCCTTTTTTGGCTCTTGTCCCTTGGCCCTCATGGAGGACACAGTCTGAACCATCTTCGTAAAACCTTGTGTGCCCTACTCCTAGCAATGATTCTTCCCAAGTTAAAATTGAGCAATGGATCTTATAAAGACATGAATAAAAATATAAAAAAAACAGACTATGGAAAATGTGCAATGTCAGATGGACAAAGAGTAATTGCAGTAGCTCACTTGCTCCATTGACTCAGGTGAGCTAAAAATTAGAGGTAGAAGAACATTGGTAAATGGGGGGGGGGGGGGGGGGGGGGGGTCCAGACATGACATACTACCCCCTCCCCCCCCCCCCCCCACACACACACACTTTCCGTGCATCACACGCCACTCTCATCCTCCCCCTGTCATCATTCACTGCAGCGCTAATCATTGTGAGCAAATTACAAGTAACATGCTCCCTTATAGCTCTAGCTGAGTCACAAACCACAAACTCTAACCACAGAGGTTACAGTGAGTTACACAGGAGATCTTCATGGCCAGCCAATAGGTGTGAGGTAGCATGCTTACTATGCACTGCCTTAACCTTTGAATACAGCATGCTGCCTTGACACTGATCCCTACAACACATGTGCACTGAACTTTAATCCACACAAACATAACACACCCCAAAAAACACATCACACTCCCTTTATGATGAGCAAGGTCTAGAGTATTAAACAGTGATAGCCCCCCTCCCCATAACATGCCTGACTCGGCCGACAGTTTGCCAACTTCGCTAAAGAGCACAACTGCGCACAAACCGACTGATAAATCGCAGTATTCCAGTGCATTAAAAGTATCATAGCTTTCATAAAATTTACACAATAGCAAAAGTTGTAATTTTTTTTTTTTCTACAACTTTGCTCTACTGCATTTCTAGCATAAACACTTAAACACTCTTAACATAAACACTATTACAGATAGTTTCAAAAGATACTACGGCTGTGAAAAACAGAATGTTTTAGGAAAGTGTTCATGCGTTACGATTTCAGAATAATGTGGCACACAGGGGGCTTAAACTTTGGCACACGAAGAGTTAACCCATTCCTTATGGGAACCTTGTAATCAAGCTCCCGTGGCATCAACCCATATATGAGAACCTGGTATACCAGTCTCCCAAAATGTAGACAAGAGTGTCAACATTCTTGGCCTACATTCAAGTTTGTATGTGTTATGCTGGCCAGGGAAAATTACTTCTATCAGTATCTGTTCTTTTGTGTATCAAAATTGTGTGAGTTCTTGGTCTACACAAAATTTACTCTTTTCCAATGCAGTAGTATGCTTGTTCTGCTATAAGACTTGTACGAAGACGTATACAGCCATCAAGGCTGAGCTCACTAGATTTTGACTTTCGCTGACCCAATTCGGGTGTTCTTATAGAGAATAACAAAAGAATTTGTGAGCCCATCAGCGCATACTCTATTCTGCACTGTTCGATGGCACATGCAGTTGACCGTGAAAAGAGATACATGCAACGCTCGACTGCTTTTGCATAGGCTGATATACCAATCTGTCTGTTCTCTGTTGATGGGCAAAAAGAATCTCGTTTGGGGGCATTGAAGGCTCTCAGAGGGTCTAGGGCAATTACCCCCTGGGCAATTACCCCCAACCCTTCCCCTGACCTTAATCCTGAACCTAATCCTAAACCAAACTCTATATCCTAACCCTAACTCTAATCTTTACTTTAACCTTATCACTAAGTAGTATTCAGCGGGGGGGGGGGGGGGGGGGGGGGTAATTGCCTTGATACGCTCTCAGAGAATTGTGGGAGGAATAGGTTAAGAAGATGAGACTCCTCTGCCTGTCTTTGTACATGTGGGGGTTTTGGGGTGTTTTTTTTTAATCCCTCTCTCTACATAGAATTACAGGGAGATTATACTTTATAGCGAGACTAGACAATATTTGGTTTACAATGAGAATCATACCTGATTTACATACTAGACCTCATCAAGTATTCTCTTCTCAGAATCCGTCTCTTTGGATCATGCAGACGTCTCACACAACTTTCCACAAAACTTGGTAAGTCTTACAGAAATAATGGCTATCACTGGAATAATTATGAGCACTATTTTTCAATGAATATGCTAACCTGACTAAAATTTCTTTGGCTGGGTATTACAAGAATTAGCGGCTTCCTCTGGATAATCATATAATATGCTATCTAGTTTGTTAGAGGGATAGTGGTTCCTCCTACAAATGATGTACTAAATGTTGAGGTTCTTCACCACTTCTCATACTCTAGGTAGCCATATGATTGAGGTTGGGATACATAAAGCTAATATAGAATGTGTTACGTCTCTAGTAATATCATGGACTTAAATTTGTGCATTATTTGTTTTATAAAATGGGTCTATAATATCAGCTCTAGTAAATCTTTGCATTGCAAAACAATGGGGCTGGTCTGTGACAGGTCGTGCAGATGACATTGTGTTCTTAGCAGTTTTTTCTAGAACACCTTTTTTGTAATAGTAATTCAGCTCCACTCTTGTTGTTGTAAAGTTTTACATTCTCTTTTTTGTCCAATTCATTGCACACACTCATGGGTCACAGTCTGAAGCACTTGAATAGACCTATACTTCAGGGCCACTTTCCTCAATACACACTTTTCCAAAGTGTGTGCTTTCTTTCCATTATTTAGATAGGTTATGAGATTCCATTTAAACGGAGTTATACGCCACTTTAAAGCTCAAAGTTTGCTCTTTCAGAATCTGACCTCACCTAAAAATCAACATCTGGTGACTTTTTGTTTGGTTTGTGATGCAGGGTCACATATATAGCTGCACAAAGCAATCAGTAACCTGCCACAGGATGCATGCAGTACAAATACGCTTTTTTGGTGTTCACTTTTTGCACTCCTGTGCAACAGCAAAATAATAAGTAGAGCACACAACTCATTGCAACACTTCTCCTTGGCTACATTCTTTAACTCGTTTTATAACTGAGCATCTTATCCCACTGACTTGCTACCTCGTCAGTCTGCCTAGTTAGAAAGTGATGTGATGTATATCCATGCCCATCAAACACTGGCAGCAGAATGGTAGTGGTCAGCAACTATGTTTTGTACATGCCAACAGGCCCTGTTTCATATCAAAGCTGTTTGAAAAGTTACGCACGACTTTATGAATGACCGGAATATGAAGTGCCAATATGTGTGCCCATTTTTTTTCCCCCTTGCGTTTTAACAAAGTACGACTGTACGTCAATATTTCATCTACACTGGGGCAAAAAATCATGATCATCTGAAAATTTCAACTTTAGCTATTGAAATTAACAACAATAAGGAACCCACTTCGCTTGCCATATTCAAGTTGTTCATTAAAGTCGTGTACAACTTTACAAACAGCCTTATGAAACAGGGTTCTGGAGTGACAGTTGTTGCAGCTGGGACTCACCTGTCGTCCGGCGAGACAGATCTGTGTCTGTGATGGTGGCGGTCATCTCTGTCATGGTGATAGTTGCGTCCTGAGGAGGAGAGAAGAGAAAGCTCGTTTATGAAATACTGACCGATACTGGCAAAAAACATCTCACTCACTGGTGGTACACAGGTTGCAGGTCAAGGAAGGTAACCAGCTACTTAAATCATACACTGGTATCAGCACATAACAAGCACGACGGATTTCAATTCTACTGGACCACATGTTTATGAACTGATTACATTGGCTTGCAACCATGTCTAGCCCCATCAAAACACCTGGATAGGAGTCTATGCCGTGACAATCATTACCGGTTCCATGACATTTGCTCCTGCGATGACTGCTCCCATGAAATATCTGCACACTGAAAGCCAAACATAAAGCCTACCCACAAACATATCCCTAACCCTAATCCTAATCCTCACATCAAACTAAACCTAAAATCCTATCACGACCCTAACCCTATTTAATATACCCCTTGGAGAAAAAAAGACTGAGGTAAAAAATAATAAACACACCTATTTGAACACAATGTAAATGACACTTTGAGGTGGAGTTTTTGACGATGCTAAGACAATTACCCTCCAAACACTACTGAATGGCCCTAGCTACAGTGTACCTCCACGACAATTACTCCTGTGGCAACTACGTACTCCAATGGACCTATTTATCGCGTGGGGGGGGGGGGGGGGATGTAGGTAATTGTCAATTATCCTTAGGGATAATTATCCCTAGTGGTAATTGGCCTGGGGATAGTTGTCTGGGGGTAATTGTCTGGAGGGGGAGAAGGGTAGTTGTCTGGAAAATGGTCATGAGTTGGTTGAGCTCAAAAATATAAGAGTCTACCACTAGTCATTACTGAGTCCACTGGTACCTGGTAAACAAGGAAAAGTAGAAATTACGCGGTGCGTAACATATGTCCCCGCCGGAAGTAGCATTTTGTAACAAAATGTACAATATAGGTAAAAAATCAAGGTCAAAGGTCAAAGAAGTCAAAGGTCAAAATTCTGTGTAGAAGTTTTGAAGCCCTCACCTAGTGCTATCACATAAAGCAAACGGAATCGAAATCGGGTTAGAAATGGCGAAGGAGTAGCATTCTGTAGCAAAATGCACAATATAGGTCAAAAATCAAGGTCAAAGGTCAAAGAAGTCAAAGGTCAAAATTCTGTGTAGAAGTTTTGAAGCCCTCACCTAGTGCCATCATATAAAGCAAACGGAATTGAAATCGGGTTAAAAATGGCGAAGGAGTAGCATTTCGTAGCAAAATGTACAATATAGGTCAAAAATCAAGGTCAAAGGTCAAAGAAGTCAAAGGTCAAAATTCTGTGTAGAAGTTTTAAAGCCCTCACCTAGTGCCATCACATAAAGCAAACGGAATCGAAATCGGGTTAGAAATGGCGAAGGAGTAGCATTTTGTAGCAAAATGTACAATATAGGTCAAAAAATCAAGGTCAAAGGTCAAAGAAGTCAAAGGTCAAAATTCTGTGTAGAAGTTTTGAAGCCCTCACCTAGTGCCATCACATAAAGCAAACGGAATCGAAATCGGGTTAGAAATGGCGAAGGAGTAGCATTTTGTAGCAAAATGTACAATATAGGTCAAAGGTCAAGGTCAAAGGTCAAAACTGAAATTCTGTGTAGAAGTTTCAAAGCTCCCATGTAGTGCTATCATATAAAGCAAACAGAATCAAAATTGGCTCATAAATGACAGAGAAGTACCAAATTGAAGATTTTGATCACACACGGACGCACACACGGACACACACACGTACGGAGCCCGTTTCATAGTCCCCTGCTCGAACTCGTTCGGCGGGGACAATAAGACTCTGTACTTGAGCATACTGCATGGGGTCCCGCATTCAATTCCAGACCAATGAATATGTTCTTTAATATCCAGCCATTCAATCCTGGGGAATTTTGCTGCAAAGATTATCATCTTGTAATCACTAAGTTAGCACCTCCGAATTTCTAGGCATATCTTATATACATTTAAAAAAGAAAAGAAAAGAAGGTAAGCTGGGACTGGTCAAATTGTTGATTCAGAATCAGCACAAAATCAGAAAGATTCTTATTTAAGTTTCTACTGTTTGAAAAAGAAACAGGAAATCAATCTTCTTAAATCTATGCTTCACATTGAAAAATCCTTCATAAATCTTGCAATTAACAGGCATTTGAAACACCTGTAATTGAAACAAACACTCATATTTGAGTAAGAAAAAGGGCTTACACTACTGACATGTGATTTCTGGGTCTTGATGGGTCACTAGGATTTTTTTTTCCTTGCCAAGATGCCCTTGTCAACTCAAATATAAAAATGGGCACCTGGCAATACGTTATGATAATAAATGCTGGGCTCCAAGACTTTTGCACAAGAAGCAACTCTGACATCTATACTATACATCTATTTCATAAACTTAATTATGCAGATAATGCAGATAATATTTAAAATATATCGTGGTTGTAAAATCGAACCAGCCAGAGAAATCCACACTCTCCTGATGCTGCAATTATTCACATGATATCCGTATTGAAAGCAAACTTTGGAGTTTGTGACCTTTTGATCGCACCACACAGTGCAGTCAAAAAGTCACCTTTCTCCTGTACATGGAAGCATAATATCACCACAGGGGCAGTTACTCTGATGATTAGCCATCTCTTCTAAGCCCTCTATCCCCCAGTGCTCGCAAAATTAGTGTGAATTATATTCAGCCTTTTGGAAAGCAATTTTCATACAACCGTCTGCATTATTATTTTTCTGCCGATGATTGAGGGATGCATTTCTGAAAGGGGTATTAGATTTTATACAACACCTAATTAGAATGTAGCTATCCGATTGCACATCAGGTGACATTTAGTTCAAAGTTCCATCGTATGCTGTGGCTGTCAGTCGTGCAATTTTGTTTTGAACAAAAATGGATAGCGCATGACTGACGTCACCCATTTCCATTGACTCCCGTGTTCAACTCAAGATTGACTTTAAGTTTTTGTGCCATCGCATGGCTCTGATGTCACAATAAACAAACATTTGCCCTTCACACTCAACTATTACAAGCCAGCTTACAAGCACATACTTTTGTCACTCTTTTTTGTAAACGAACTTCAAGGGATCGACTTTGCACACGTATGTACACGGTGACTGTGACTGTGCAGCTACTCATTTGCCCTTAACGGAAAATAGCTGCCATTTCTGTGCTAAATTCAAGAATCTGTGTGGACCACATCTGTTCACGTTTGACGTGTTGTATAAAACAAATAATGTATGGTCTTTACTTGCGCAATGGAACAAGATTTTGCACTCTGTGAAAGATGAGGCGCACTATTCGCCTCGTTGAATAGAGTGCCTCTATCTTTCACCTCCTGCGAAATCTTGTACCATCGCACTCGTGACCATTCCCTATTTGTATAATGTAACATTAAAGATCTTGGAGGCCTACCTGGAGAGCGGTGTCTACGATCCCTCTCCCTGGACCTGCTCCTGGCTCTGTCCCTCCTGGGGCTGCGGCTCCTCCTCCTCTCTCTCCTCGGTGATGGACTCCGTCTCCTTGGGGACGGACTTCTTCTCCTGCAGGGGGGGGGGGGGGGGTACAACATCAAAACTTAGCCATGGAATATGACACAGATTTAAATTGGTGTTCATTTGACATTTGGCATGCATTGAGCATTAAACTTTTGTAATAGAATCATGGGGAGGATTTACATAAACAGGAAAAAATAATGCCTCTGGCACCCTTTGGGCGGAGGCATAAAAAAAGATTTCTGCAATTACTGTGGCAGGGTAATTATCACTTTTAATGCCAACCATCACACTGGGGACTGCCTTTGTATTTTGAATGACATTGTTTCTCTGCGTTTATCCACTATGACTACCAGTCTTATGGAGTAGAAGCCACTCACTGAGCTTTCCTTTTTTGGTTCTTTTTTTTTTTTTCATAATGAAAAGTGTAATTTGTTGGCTTTTGATCCCATGTAAATTGTCAAAGCCAGACTTTAACATGACAGACTTACAAGTTTACTATGACATGGGAAATTCACTTCAGAAGAGTCTACCAAGTTAATATCAGTCCTCACAAAGCTCTCTGAAGTAAATGGCTTTGGAAATGAATTACAGAACCAAAGATTTGCCATGTCATGTTCTGAGGCTAAGTCAAGCTTGTCCAAACAAAAGACTAAGATGAGATTGCCATATTTTTATTTCATTTTCTAAAACATTTTTTTTTTTCATTACTTATTTCAAACACTGTGTTGATTTATATTCATATAATATTCACTGCCATCTATTTCAATACAGACTATTTTCTTCACAAAGCTAGAGGGCGCACTTCCTCTTAAGAGATTACACTGCCAACTACTGCACATCTCGTATGGCTGATTATGACTTGAAACTTAGACTGCTCACAGATTCCATCATAGCTTTTGCATGAGTAGTATAACTTCCCTCTAACCTTCAACACTTTACACAAATCGTTTGGGACGAACATGACAAGACTGAAATAATTAGCAAGAAACCTTAATCAACAGATTCTAGGACTGTTTAAATGAACTATGAAAGATATTAAAAAAAAAAACAACATAACAAAATGCAAATATTCTTAACATGATCCCTAAACAAAACATGGAAAGAAAGGAAGACTTGATGCAGGTGATTTTTTTTTTTTTTTTTTGGTCGCAGAAACTACTGATGGCAGTCCATACCTTCTGGGTGATCTGCTTCTACTCCTTCGATAGCGAGGAGAAGGACTCCTGCGTGCTCTGTCGTAGTCGTGATATGAGCCTCTGTGTCGCTCCGGGGATCTCTGAATATCCTAAAATGTGGAAAATTATGAAAGGGTAAGAGCGATAAGTGCAACTGGGGAGCCAACAGATTTTATGATCAACACAAGAGGAATTGGCCTCTATTGTTCTATATGAGACTTTGCATTTAAGAGGGAGCTGACTATGAACTTTCAATTCAAGATGGATTTGAAAAAAAGATTCTCAACTTTAAAAAGATTTATAACTCAATGGTATTAGATGTCCCAAAATGGGCAAAATAAGGGATAAAAGTACCCCACCTCAAGGAACGCTACTTTGTAGAAAAATAGCTTTGAATTTATGTGTCTTGGAACATGTACTGATCACCCTTTATTGCCCATTCTTCTTCTTCAAACAATGTTGTTTCCACTGACGGGGAAAAGGGATACCGATGTTACCATGACAACTTACTGGCATTTCCATCTCGCCTTCACTTGACTCCTCCTCCATGTCATCCAAATCTTCCTCCAGGGGACTCACCTTGGGGGAGAAAAAGAAAGAAGAAGATATTTGTCAGGGATTAAAAACATTCAATGTCTGCTTTAAGACTGAATTCTCTCTATGTTTGTCGTGTGAAGCATTAATCTCTCTCCTCAATTATTATGTTTCTTTCAAAGGGATACAAAGATTCCAAATGGAACATAGAGATGAAAGACAAAGGATGGTGATAGGGGAAAACAAATGGGAATCAACTTAAAGAACCTATGCAATGCAAATGCATGTTGACTTGTGTTGATTTATAATACCCTGATTATCCCTAATCTTGCCAAAAGATAGTTGAAATGTGTCACACATTCTGAAATAAGTTTCCAACCTTTTTTTTTCTTATCAAAGATTATTTGGATACATCCCCTCAAAATTTCAAAACCAAGATTTTGCTGACTACATCATCTGTCAATAGCTGCTAAGGTAATGATGTGATTAACAAAAGACATTGAGATGCACCTTCCCCTATACTGAGCATAACTTTCATGTTTCCATGTAATTACTATAATCAACAGAAGTCATGGCAAACTACAGTGGATAACCTAAGGGATATGCCAAACATGGACCATGTCAATATCAAACATTATTCCAGCTTTTGTAAATCACAATGAAAACACTGTACAAGCTGGTCAATGACAAAGCTTGGTCAGGGGCTGTTGAAACAGTCTTTCTTCCCAGCACAGAATCACAATAAAATACATCCTCTCACCCGAGGTTCCAGCTGTTCCGTCTCCTCCAGGACATGTCTCTTCTGCACACGAGGCAAGATGATGTCACAGACCCGTTCCTCGTGGAGCAGCTCGTCGATGAATTCGTCGACATGGGACAGATAAAATGCTAGGCCGCGCAGGAATCAGACACACAGAGATAGAGCAAGATAAAGGGATGGAAATATTTGTAAATGAAGCCATAAAAATGATAAGAACTTTGGTTTTGTTTTGTTTTGTTTTGGAAGCATCTACTGATTGCCCAACAATGTCACCATCACAAGACACTTTTCAAGAAGCTCTTTGGCTAGACACACTATTGTTTTCCCCCAACACACATTTTGTGATGTCTTCACTTTGGTGTTAGATCTTGGCCCCATTTTATCAAAAGATATAATTGATTATAAATTTCCTTATCACACAGGCTGCCATAGACTTACGATAGAAATCAACTATATCATCAATCATCAATTCTAACTCTTCATACAACAGGGCCTTGGTGTGACATAAATTCTCAATACATTGTAAGTCCAATTCCCAAATCAGGAAGGACTTGATTTTTCTTTATCAGGATGTGGAAAGACACAAAATTTTTCAGAAAACCTCTGGCAGAAACAGGGATATTTTGGCAGCGCTGTGTTATGAGTGCATCATTATCTACAGAAGGACATACTGTAAACAAACAAACAAACAAACAACATGATGAACACCACACCAGATAACACATGTTCTTCATTGCTCAATAACATCATACAAGATTTGTGCTCTACTGTAATTCCAGCACATCCTAATATTACTACTTCCACCAAGGAACTGGGAGGTTAACCCAAAAAGGGGGGGGGGGGGGGGGGGCGGAATCTGCCCCCCCGGTCTGAGCATATCCAAAAAAGCCCGGCCCCTTTAGGGTTAACCTCCCAGTTCCTTGGTGGAAGGAACTGGGGGGGGGGGGGGCAGATTCCGCACCCCCCCCCCACCCCCCTGAGATCTCGGCCATCGGTGGTGCGATCGCGATGAAATTTTGCATGCGTGAGACCCGCGTCATAATCTACAAGATTGTGTTATAAGATTTTTTGAACAATCAATTTCTAATTTTAATTAATTAATTATGCAAATTATGCTCAAGGTGATATTTTAGCTTAATTAAAAAGCATTTGAGAGTCTAATTTTTGATCTGTAAATCTGTTTTAGCATATTTAACAATTATTAAATCACAAAAACTTCCAAAAACTCATTTCAATTCTTATGTATTTTATTGTTTTCAGAATTTCTTATGTATTTCTTTGTTTTTCAACTTTTGTTTTTTTTTGTTTATTCATTGGAAATTGTCACTGACCACTTTTCTACCATAATTAGCACAAAATTAATCAATGAAAGTGATTAATTGTAAAAATAATCAGGTTTTTATGCCTTTCATGACAGAGCACTGTTTTCCATAGGAAATGTACACAAAATCACAAAATTGTGCCCGTTTTGGAGCGACATTCCGTTACAAAAATGGGCGTGGCTCCGCAAAAGTATGCGCGGACGTTGCAAATTTGGTCTCAAAAGTTGTGCGAGACTTGAACGAAGAAAGTCAAGAAGCCTCGCGATGAGGCCTTCTCGCGTTACAGAATTATAGCGCGAAACGTCGAGGGGGGGGGGGGGTTCCCCCCCCCCCCCCCCCCCCCCCCCGGCCCTTTTAGGGTTAAGTGATCATCAGCATTGGTTTGTCTGTTTGCAAAATAACTCAAAAAGTTGTGTACGGATTAAAATGAAACTTTCATAAAAAGTCAACATTGACACAAGGAATACCTCATTCAACTTTGGTAGTGATCCGGGAATTTTCATGGATTTTTGAAGGATTTTTTCATCTTTTGGCATATAAGGTCAACAAATTTGGGGTTCAAGCTGTGCGTAATGGAGGTTTACATACACGCACTAAAAAGCCTGTGCCCTGTTCGGGCAAGGCGCAATGCAATTCATTCCATTTTGGGAAATTGCATGCGTGTAGGGGTGAAGTGAGTTGCTGGCTTGGTGGAGGTCTGTGCTCTCTTGAGTGCTTTTCTAGTATTCATTTCAACTTCACTGAGCTTACCTCCTTCCTTATCCTGTCTTCTGACTTTCCTGTAGTCATTGTATAGTGGCTCCAGGTACTTGTATACATCTAGGCTATCCCCTATCAGCCTCATGTATGTGGCTCCAAGGCAGCGGACATATCTGACAAACCAAACAAACATGAACGCAAATGAAATGGAGGGATTGAAAAAAAAAAGCAAACAGGTTTCATAAATCATTTATTTGATTCCTTTCTGTTACTTACATCTGAAGTCTAACTGGAAATGGAATGGAATTTTGCTTTAAAGTTGAACAGAGCAAAGTTTGCACACATCTTCAGTTGCAGATTAAAAAAAAAAAATAGAAATATACAACAAAACATTACTACAAAGACTCTTTTAATACCAAGCAGAGAGGTGTAAGTTGACTTACTTGAAGTCCTCATTCTTGATGAACTCTATAATGATGTCTTTCTCAGGTTGGATCTGCAGCATCTTCAAGAGAAGGCAGAGGAATGGAGAGGGTTTGATGTTCCCGCCGTAAGTTCCACCGACGTAACGTAGCTCCATGGCTTTGTCTACCAGTAACTCGGCTGTGAAATGCAAAATAGAGATAGCTGCATGTCATTTTTTTTTTTTAAGTAAAAATCATATCAAATATTGAAGGACCTCCCGCATCACCTCTCTCCAAAAATCCAGACAAGAAACTAGATGTAAATTTAATATCTTTTTTCACTTGGCCTAAAAAATTAACAGAGCCTGTCATGTCTAAACAGAAAAATCTTTCTGACCAGATGAGTTTTTTATCTTTTTTTTTTTTAACTTTTATCTTCACGGCCCTCCTCCATATTATTCAGGACAGGATTCCATGAAGCCAGACGTAGTCTTCACAGAACATATCCCCAATGACAAGATACAGACCAATCTTTCGGTCAAGTCACGTCAGCCTAGCTAGACCGGTGCAGTGGCCCTAGTAGCTGGTAGTCTGACCACCATTTTTTTTACACTTACAGGCGTAGGTTCCTATAATCATAAAGCCAACAGCACTGTCAGCCTACAGCTACAGGATCCATCGGCAACGGGGATGATCATGATGCAAGATCGGGAGCAAGTAAGTACATACAACCTGTACATGTTGGCTAGCAACTAAAGTTCTCAGCACTTGTATCACCTTTGCTCCGCTCAGCTGCATGCCAAGATAAACTCTGACTTGTTTCATGGTGTTTGAACTTTCTAATTTCTCTCTCTTATCTTCATGCTTTCACCTATACCAGTGCACCTTGAGCATTCTCTTTAAAGGAAAGGGCGCAATATATGTAATTGTAATTATCATTATTAGGGTGTCTATTAATATCATTATTTTTATTACTATTATCATTATCATTATTACAGTAAACCTCACTTTAATCGACAGAGTAGATCAGTCCTGATTTTTGCCTTTGTTGTTCCTTGAAAATTTCTTCAGCTTGGTGCAGTGTAAACTGAAGGATTGTTGCAAATGTCCAAAAATCTCATCATTTCATCTCTTCATATATTTAGTACTGCACTAAGAGCAGTACTGAAGATTTCTTACTGTACCCACGAATTACCTCAAAATATGCAAACTTTATTTTTCCGCAGGTCGAATGGAACAAAGTTATAATATATAGGTATAGTATTACCGGACAGCTTGGCAATTCTGGACGCACACATTTTTGCGTACTAATGACATTGAATACACACGAAACTTCGTAGACTAGCCTCAGCTCACAGAGCAATGTACATGTATGGATCAAAATCACCAAAAACGTGACACAAAAATGTAAAAACGCTAAGAAATTGCCATTTTACCTCAGATTTAGAAGATGTCAATTTAACACATGATTTTATTGTGTGAACTATTAGAAATGTTCAAGTTAAACATTTTACCATAAAATGTGAAATTTGAGCCTCACATAATTTGCCGGTTTTTCTTTGTCGTCCGCTTGGTAAGAACGTGTATGGTGAATTGTGGGTATAAATTGTGATTCTAGTGTAAGGACAAGGTGCAAAAGACGTTGATTATTCCATTACGAAAATTGCTTCCGGAATTATAATGCGATTTTACAGACCCAAAAAGACAGCTTTTTGAAGAGGGGTAGGATATCTGAAGTCTATTTTCCAAGAATTGGAGCCGAATTCGTAATTTTCAGGACTTTGTGAATAACTGGTGCTATTTTTGGCCAAAATTTCATCCTCTACCGAGTACGAAATTCAGAGCTACGGGGGAAAAAAAAAAGCGTCCGGTGATACGATCAACTCTCCTATCAGTCGCAGTTGAGGGTTACGTTGCTGTCCATAATACATTTATAATTGATAACATACATGCGTAGACCCTCTAATAGGCTCTAATAAGTCTTAAGTCATTTCAAGCGACATGACCTACATGTATCGTTTGTAGCTAGGGCCTACCTTACTGCCACCAACCCCATACGCATAGTGTAATGGGGCTGAGGACTGCAGCATTCAGGATTATGACTGGGTAGTATTGCGGACAAATATCAACTTAAAATAGAAAAATTTCTTCAATTTAAAGACTTACCAGTGAAGGTGAAGCATTGACAACAGGGTTCGTGCAATGTTTGGTTCTGTCAATACTACTGTACAGTAATACTAATAGTCCCTTTCTGTTCGAATTGATGACTTAACGTGACTCGGTCGAGAGGAACCTTGGAGAGCTACACTGAATTCGTCGCCGGTCACACGAACTGACGAATCACTCGATTTTGGGTCAAATTTTCGATTTTGAGATTTTCAATCATTTCGATAGTAGACATTCCATACTACATATTCTGAAATTCTCAGTGTGTAATTCCGTGTAATTTTTACATAGTTATCACTTTTGTAGACGTATGTAATTCCATTTGTGAAAATTATTTGTTTTCCCCATAGACACGTGTGTTAAACAATCAGGCGATTCGACGGTTCGGTGACCGCGCGTACTACATTTGTAGTACGCGCGGTCACCGAACCAACGAATCAGTGCGCATTGACTTGCGTGTAGTTTTTGAGATTCAACAGTTCATTGACCGCGCGCACAGTGCGCGTACTATGTAATACATGTGTTGACAATGACAACGCTCAATGTACATGTACATATGGACACACATGGAAAATGACGTTCTTTGCAGACCGAAAATACATGCATGCAGCTCTTTGACGATTTCCCGCTTATTTGTTAACAATACAATTCGATAAAAACTTCACAAGTTAGGGCAAGAATTGAAGTCTGATGTACTACAAAAATAATTGGAAATTATAGACATGAAAGTGTAGCAAACCATAAGTCAAAAATGGGTTAACTTCGAACGCGATTTTCTCGAATTGTCATTCTTACGCAAACCCTGAGGGATTCATCGGTTCGTGTGACCGGCGACGAATTGACGGCCAGCGCATGCACACAAATTTCAAATCCATTGACTGGATAAGATGTCTGTGTGCGCATGCGCTGGCCGTTAATTCAGTGTAGCTCTCCCACATTCCTCTCGACCGAGTCACATTAAGTCATCAATTCGAACAGAAGGGACTAACGTTAGAAATTGAGAACCAAACGTTGGACGAACCCTCCTGTTCAGTGTTATCAATACTTCAACTTCACTGGCAAGTCTTCAAATTGAAGAAATTTTTCGATTATAAGTTGATATTTGTCCGCGAAACTACCCAGTCTTGATCCTGAATGCTACAGTCCCGCGTCCGCAGCCTCATTACGCTATGTCATGTGATAGGATGTGTATGGCCTAGGCTATGTAGATGGGGCTGGTCGCAGTAAGGGCCTCTAGGTGAGTAATTTACTCCACAGTCTACACATGGGATAACTACACGCAGCCGCTGTCGCGAAGCGACGCGGCTGCACCTGTATTCCTTCGCAGACGTTGTCATTTTTCAGTGTGGTTGTGCGACTCCTTCATGAATATCTTTAATAATCATCGAAACCTAAAATACAAGGAATTATCGTAATCTATGATAATCATTCAATAATCGGTATGCGATTTTTTGTTTAATTACGTCAAAAACTCACCAAAATCTGTGGCTGAAATCAGGTCTGTAAATGTCCTTATTGCTTCACTCCTCATCTGCGTGTTATTTGAATGGCATTCACTCTCGTATACTACAGTACAACGTACAACGTAGGTAGTCGGAGAGCTAGAGGGCGCCTCTCCGACTACCTACGTTGTACGTTGTAGTATACGAGAGTGAATGCCATTCATAATAACACGCAGATGAGGAATGAAGCAATAAGGACGTTTACAGACCTGATTTCAGCCACAGATTTCGGTGAGTTTTTGACATAATCAAACAAAAAATCGCATAGGCCTACCGATTATTGAATGATTATCATAGATTACGATAATTCCTTGTATTTTAGTTTTCCACAATTAATAAAGATATTCATGAAGGAGTCGCACAACCACACTGAAAAATGACAACGTCTGCGAAGGAATAGAGGTGCAGCCGCTGTCTCTACAGCGGCTGCGTGTAGCTACACATGGGAAAGAGTTCCTTATGTTCCCCCCCCCCCCCACTAGTTTGCACAAATAATGGTTAGATAGGTTGCTGTTTTTTTTTTTTTTTTTGCTGATGGTGGACTAAATAAAGGTTACAGGAAGTCTTCCCATAAATGCAGCCAAATGGCATAGGGTAACATCCCCAGTATTCGGTCACTTAAGCTTTTTTGCAATATTTTTCAAACTAAAATAATACATACATACATCATATCTACAGCAATGTATGTGAAATATATCAAATTTCTTTAATCTCAACTTTCATTTCGTTAAATATCTCACAGAATTGCACAAAATTGCGAAATATTTCACCTTGAAAATTCCCCAGTATACGGTCATCGGCTCCAGTATTCGGTCACGCGATGTGCGCGTTCAAAGTCAATGCGTGTTCAAGGCAGCTGAAAAACGCGCGCGCGCTACCTTGTTGGCGCAAAATTGCATCAGGGAAGTTGCGGCGACCGTTGGTGACCGAATACTGGGGCCTCGGCACTTGCATTCAACCCTTGTACATTGGGACACTGTATCGGCACGTACGGACATTTTGTTTTTCTTTTGCGTTTTTGAGGATACCATTACACTCCAAGCATGCGATAAGCAAAAAATCCCGCGAGAGAACGGCGTCTTTCTTGATTTTTAGCGCTTTTTCGGCGACCCGTACTCTTAAAACTGGGCCTTATCCGCGCGCACTTTTGGAAAGTAGCGCCGATTCTGCACTTTTGACGGTAAAATTTGGGAATTTGAATGGATTTTTGGAGGGGGCTAAGGAAGTTTCATGTTGTGAATGAGTGTGCAAGTATGTGAATTAGTGTGATTTGCGTGTGTTGTGACAGTTGAACTTACTGGCTGGTGACTAGTGATAAGTGACCGAATACCGGTGCCTGACCGAATACTGGTGCCCTTACCCTAACCTTTATTTAGTTTATTATCGGTAAAAAGGAATAGTAGGCCCTAGGCCTAGTTTGTATGTTTTGTGCAAGTTGGTGGGGGGGGGGGGGGACATAAGGAACTCTTTCCTACACATGCACACTCCAACAACAATACTTGTAAAAAAAAAAAAAGTAGTAGAAAGAAGAGGTGTCTGCATCTCATCATGCATCATGATCAACGACCGCAACACATAGACATACACACCACCTCGCCCTCGGCTGCCGGCTGGCCTCCCACGCCAACAGCCGACGCTCGCGCTCAGCGGCGAAGCCCGCCCGCGCCGCACCGCCGGCGCCCGCTTCAACCAGAGAGACCACATCCCCACAGAACTGAGTTCTGTGCACATCCCTGATGAAACGCAACGCCGCCGTTCGTTGCTGGCGGTGCACACTGACATTAGGGTTATCCTCGAACCATATTTACAAGACAAATTTTAGAGACTGTTACTACAACTCTTAACGAAAGATTCATACCACTGAGAGCAAAACATTCTTCTTTCCAATATCTCGATTCATAAATCCGAGAGCGGGTGATTTTCTCCACCAAATACTGCGGATTGGTACCCTTTATGCTACGAGCGTCTTTCACCGTGCGATTCGCCATCTTGCCTTCTAACACACGGTATCAATGCAAAGCGTGTTTAGTATACATAGAACAGAATGTTACAGCAAAATCTTATATGCAGTCATCAGTATTTTAATTTTTATTATCAAGCTGAAATCCAGATATTATTAGTATTTATTAAAAAAAGAAAATTTGCTGCATAAAATGTACAGGTTCTGTAATTGGTGTTGGAAAAAAAAAATAATATAGCATCTGCATGCTGGTTAGACGTCTATGTAGTCATGTGATTGACCTCCCGCGAAAACCGACTTTGTTGACAGGTTTGCCGGGAAGCGAAGCTAGCTATCGATATGTATGTGAGATTAGAGCAGCTGGCAGGGACTCTCACGCACGGACGTAAATGAACCAAGTATAGTACCCAACCTTAATAGAAGCTTTTAAAACGGATGCAAGATTTCTAGAGCGAATATGAGTACTGACAGGACTGAACGCATGAGGAGGAAGAAAGGTTTTGTATGGATTGGGAAACCGAAAAGTGACGGCAAGACTAAGCGCCGATGCAATCAACACTACGAGTAAGTAGCTCTAATAACTAAACCGCATTACACACGGATGCACGGTCAACTTTTTGTTTATCGTCATCGACTTTCCGAGGCCCGGGAGTGTCGGGCATTTAAAAATGGCCACCAAGGCAAGTGTTGAGGTGTGAGTACGGAATGCTGGTGACATGACATGCATGCATGACGTACAGTAGACTGTCTATGCATCCAATGTATTAAATTTAAATTGTTGCAGTTTTAGACTGGCAATCTAACTGGATTTCTCTCGATTATATAACTTGGAACACTTAATGACTTACAATATTATATTATAATCTATTGAATATCATATCATTGAAAGGACTGGCCTCGACTAGCCAGCACCATGCGCACGCTATCGCCAGTTCTTTTTTGCCAAACTAACGTTATATTTCGATTCAACCATTCATTGTTGTGACTTTGTTGACGATGTTTGTTTGGTAGGCCTATTTCATTCAAAAATTTCATTTCTTTCCATTCATTCATTCATTCATTTCATTCAGTTTGTAGTAGAAATCTAGGCCTATTTAAGTTACAATAATCACCCTGCCTGACAATGATTAAGACCCTCTAAAAGATCAGAACTGCCTTTTTTCCCTTTTCTTTCTAACTAAGTTAAGTTTTAAAAGATGTGGCTTAGTTGGCAGCACGGAGTAGAAAAGATCCTTTAGTTGCTCTATAAACCGAAAGATTGATGTAGACACCCAGGCGTACCGGCCGTCCTACAGTGTAAGTCTGTATTTTTGTGAATGGCCAGGATTTCCCACAATTTCGTAAGTGGTTAAATTCGCACAAAGTCAGACAATTATGGAGTAGAAACTACAGTACAACGAGCTGACATAAATGTACGCATCCACATCACATTCATATGGGATCAGAGCTAGTTGATATATTTCTGAATTTGTGAATATACAACCCCACTCACGAAAATCCTAAAAATAAAAACCTTGAAAAATATTTGGCGATCAGGTAGACTTTTATTCAGTTAATCTATATATATATTTTTTTTTTTTTATCAAAGTGTGAATGACTGTGAAGCTATCAAATGTTTAAAAAAACCGGAGAAGCAAAGAGTTAATATTCCATCCGTTGCAAAACCATTCATCGCCTTCTGTCGCCATGTTTGTCTTTTGCAGAGGTTTCCATCTCCCTGAGACGGGATCAATTAAAGTTGGTGATCACGTCTTTGTGGAAGGGGAGGATGAAGAGTCGTTCATTGCTCGAGTGGAGGACCTCTTTGACAATGGTAAGAATAGAAAATCACGGTATGATGGTAGTGATAGCTTCTTGGACAACTTAAGAGGGAAAATGCTTATAGTTATCTCAAGTATTGGCAAGAAAAAAAAAAGAAAAAAGTGATAGATAATTACAAGATGAAAGAATGAATGTATGAGTAATGGAATGAATAAATTAAATAGATACCGAGAAAGCTTTGAAAAGATAACTTTATCATGATCAAGGCAGAATTTTGCTCTTTAGATGTTTACATCTCATTTCTCGATCTTTGAGATTATGGTTAGACATTAGAATTGACACAATAAAGGCATATTAAAATGTGCAGTCACTGTATAAATGAGATTCACAAACACAATATTTTAGTAGGCCGGTTGTGGAAGGACAGATCTTTAAATTAGTCCTGGATACTCACCAACAGTTTGCTACACCCTTTTTTAATCTCTCTTCTTGTTTCCCTTTCTTATTTTTTTTTAAATGATTTCCAGGGCAGGAGCATACAGATGACCCCCGAAGAGCCAGGGTTCAGTGGTACATGCGTCCATCTGAGCTCCCAGCCAACATAGCCAAGAAGCTGCCCAGCATCCATCCGAAGGAGATTTTTGAGTACCGGGTGTCCAAAGGAGGCCTCACCTCAGTGGAGATAGATGCCGAGACCATCACTGGAAAATGTTTGGTAGGCAAAAATAAACAAAATTGTAGTGACAAACAGCATCATTCTTAGAAGTTATTGCAAGCCAAGTTATCATTTATCATTCCCAAAGGGAGAGATGGAATGTAATCAGCTCCAATGGTTCTTGAATTTCAGATTTGAGAGATTATTACTTTGTATTTCAGCGATCACCTCAGATTTTGGTGTCAAGCATGTGCAAGAGCACCAAGATTAGTATTCCTAGTGTACAGAAGCTGAGATGGCAAGTGTTGGAGCGGCACATGTGACATAGCACAGCCCCAATACTGAGAACACCCATGCCTTGTGTTTAGAGATTCATGCGGGCTTTTGATATCTGTGAACCACGTGGACCATCTGTAGTGTAGGCTCTATGAGATTTGAAAATGAGTGTGGTCTTTTCTGTCTTTATCCTTGTCCTTTAGGTGGAAGAGGAAGCTGTTGATTGCGTTTCACAGACGAGGAAGGAAAGGCAAGGACTAGAGGTCTTCTTTGTGCGCTACAGCATAGCGGGGAACATGGTCACACCTCTGATACAACCAGAATCAGAATCAGAGTCTGAGGTGGAGGAAGAAGATGAAGAAGAGGAGGAGCAGTCAGAAGATGGAGAGGAAGATGATGAGGAAGAGGAAGAGGAGGAGGAGGAAGAGGAAGAGGTAGTGAAGCCACAGACGGAGAAAAAACGTGGAAAGGAGAACACTAAACCCAAGGACATGGGTAAGACCCCTTTGAAATCATGAAGATACTGTACAAGTACATCCTCTTCAGTTGGTTGGCTTGCTTTCTTTTGTAGGATAATGCTGCATACACACCTGTGCTTTCACATTGGCAAATATGAATACTAATTGGATCCTATCATTACTGATGATTGATGATTCATTTATGATGCAATAATTTTGCACACCACACTGTTTGTCATTTTTTTTGTTGAAACCATCCACAAGTTGTTGCTTGTTTTCTAAACAAATAGAATTACATGTATGCATAGGAAGAATAGATTCAAGATGCTTATAAATATAGTTCGTTAAGACTAAGAGAGAGCAAGAATATAGAATCAAAGAAATAGCATTTGTGATGAAGAAAAAAATGATACCTATACAATACAAAATCTATTTTCATGTCCACTGACACTACATGTAACACCATCATTTTCTCAGGGAGCTTTCCTGCTAGACGCAACCAGATTTTCTCTCCAGAGGAGATCTGGGAAATGTTCTCATCTGATGATGATGCATCGCCATGGAGACAGCCCAAGACTCAGAAGGGAACCCCTGCCCCGAGGCCAAGGGGGAGGCCTCCCAAGAAGGTGGCGGAGGGGAGCTCCCAAAAGAGGCCAAGGGGGAGGCCTCCCAAGAAGGTGGTGGAGGGGAGCGCCCAAAAGAGACTGCTCATGCCAAACACAAGGGTGAACCTCTCCCTCCTCAAGCCCCGCCTATCAAAAGCAGCGATGCTAGAGGAAAGGGACGAGAAACCCTGTGGAAGGGGGGCGAGCGGGCGACTTACCCAACTGAAGACACCGAGCAGGGACAGCATTACCGAATTGAGTAGGGGACACAGCAAATCCACGTCAAAGAAAAGCAAACTGACCTTGCCTTCCACGCCCATCCAGAAAAAGACCAGAGTCAGCCAAGTTCCCCAGACGGTCGGTGGCAGGGGAAGTAGATTGTCCAGGGGGGCGTCGACAAGGAAAACGAAAAGTTGCATGAAGTCAGTTCCAATACCGCAGGACACTAATAAGTCTACTCCACGGAGAAGGAAGTTGACGTTCGAGCCAAAGGAGGTTGAAGATCCCAGTGATGAGGATGATGATGATGATGATGATGATGATGATTATGACATCAAACTCACACTGAAGAGGAGAAAGATGTCAGCTTCTCAAGAGGCGACACCCAAGGCGCAGGTTAGCAAAGCTGGAAACCCAGCACCTACTGTAACGCATAAACAGCTCTGAAAATAATCACTACTATCAGTGCTATTCAGTACAATATCTTGTTATCCAAATCATGATGTACATACTGGCCTGACGTGATTTCATGAAGCAGTATTAAGTTTTTATGTCATCTGAAGTTGCATTACAAGAACAAAGCCACCTTGAGGACAGATGAAGTTTTGAGCTCTCAATCTCAACAATACTCCACTTTATCAAAGTACTGTGACCATGACTTTTTTTGTGTGTACAAATTTATGCAAATTACATGCTCTACTTTACCAAGAAAAAAAACACGAAAATAAGAACATGCCAATGTTTTCCTGGAGTATTAAAATACATGCATAAATATCTCTTTGGTTAAAGTCCAAACAATTGAAATGCACTGAAAGTGGCACAGTGTGAAAAACAAATTTTGGAAAAGTTTTAACCTTTTGTTGTAGTGTACTATGATTTGTATGCTATTTTGTGTATTTGATTGTAAAGTTGTTATCATGCTCCTCTCATGTTACTGCACTAGGTTGGCAGGAAGAGGAAGTTTTCCAGGAAAGATGCCACACCGGGGATTCACAGCAGAGCCACGCCTTGCAAGACTCCCTCAAGACCTCTGGAACATGCAAGGGTTAGGTAGGTACTAGTACCTCTATCTGTCTTAGGGCAGATGATGTACTTGGGCCTTTTTGGGTGACCACCATACCTGTCAGAGATTGTGTCTTTGAACAACAAATTTCAGTGTGAATGAAACTTTCACTCCCATTGTTTTCAATGGATATATCTAGTTTGTTTTATGGATGCCTTTCATGAACAGGATGTGCTTTATTAGATGGTTCGGTCAAATTCTGTGCTGTGACAATCCATTATTACAACATAACTTATAATGATTTTGATGTCTTTGTCCTGTAGGTTACATGTTTCAGCTGTGCCGGACAGTCTGCCGTGTCGGGATCAAGAGTTTGCAGACATTTATGCCTTTGTGAAGAGCAAGTTGCTGGATGGCACTGGGGGGTAAGTTGATCTGAGCTCTTGCACTCTCATAGCTGCAAAATGTTTTTTCCTGCAAGGATGTCAATATGTGGGACTATGTGAGAAGCAGCACATCAAAACGATCAGTGCTATTACGGCAAATGCTTGACTTTTGCATTGAATCTTTAATCCCTGAGTGGCATTTCAGATGTACTGAATGTACTCTGTAAGGCTGATAATGATTATAGTGTGTTGGTTAACTTGTGTTTAGAAACATTATAATCAATATGCAAAGATCATTTATATTCAGACCACATGCTCCTTCTGTTTCAGTTGTTCTTATAGTGAATTTGCAGAAGATCTAATGTCGTGAGCAAGGAAATGTTGGCCAGAGATTTTTGTTGACATGATGAATGCTGTTCGTTACGCTAATCATTCAGAGATGTCCTCATTGGCTGTCATCTTCAGACTAACAAATACAGCAAATTATCCCTCTGGCCCAGAAACATTACTGTGATAGTGGTTGAACATTCAGTGACAGAGTTGTGTTCTTAGACCAATCACCATTCCAGCTTTAGCAATGTTTACAGGAATTTTTCAGCAGCTGTTTGTTTGCCTTGTTTGTTTGTGTAGAGTTTTGCTCTATATTGGTTCTAACTCCTCCTCTTCCTCCTCCTCTTTCTCCTCCTCCTCCTTCTCCTCCTCCTCCCCCCCCCCCCCCCTCCTCCTCCTCTTCCTCCTCCTCCTGCTCCTCCTGCTCCTCCTGCTCCTCCTCCTTCTCCTCCTTCTCCCCCTCCTTCTCCTTTTCTTCTTCCTCCTCCTCCTCCTCTTCTTCCTCCTCCTCCTCCTCCTCCTCCTCCTCCTCTTCCCCCTCCCCCTCTTCCACCTTCTCCTCTTCCTCCACCTCCACCTCCACCACCTCTACCACCCCCACCAGATGTATGTACATCTCAGGAGTGCCAGGCACAGGAAAGACTGCTACCGTGATGGAGGTCTTACACTGGCTGAGGAAGGATGTAGAAGCAGACGACGTGCCCAAGTTTAAATGTGTTGAGATCAACGGCATGAGACTGACCTCCCCTCACCAGGCTTACGTCGAAATCATCAAGGTTAGTTTATGTTTTCCTGATCATTTATTTCTCCTGTAAATCACCTCTTTCCAGATTGCTATTTTTTTTTTTGGGGGGGGGGGGTGGTGGATGGGATGCTGTTGTCTCTATTCTAGTTTCCAGGTGTAAGTTTGAGAAAGAGAAATCACAAGGATAGTGCCATTAGGAAAAGAAACAAAACATTGGCATATACACATGTAGACAGTTTTATATCTGAGTTGTTGTACACATTTGAAATAGAAACAATGTCCTATCCATCACAAAAGTATTTTTATGACTCCTTTGAGGAGATACCATCAGAAACACATTTACATAGGATGATAATGCACACTGCTTACTCAAGTGACATTAATTTTTGGTAGGTAAAAATTTACAATTACACTGTAAGTGCTTGTAAACCCATACATAAAGACACATGTATTTGTTGAAATATACAGGTATACAAACATAATGTTTTACCTAACATCTGACATTGTTTGGTTCACTCTCCAGAGCCTGACTGGAAAGAAGGCCACACCCGAGCATGCTGCTACACTCCTGGACAAACTATTCAGCTCTAACAAGGCTAGCAAAGTGCCTACCGTTCTTGTGGTTGATGAGGTGAGCTACAGGGTTGTCTCTTGAGCACTGGGAGACATGTCAGTGATCTATCACTTGGTCTACTCCCACTTCGTCTAATCGCCATTTAGTCTCAACCCACATGGTCTAATCCTGTTTCGTCTAAACCAGTTCGTCTAATGACCCTTTAATCCAATTGCCACTTAACCTCATTCATACCAGTTGGTCTTCTTCGAGATGGGCTTTGCCCACTTCGTCTAATACCCTCATTATTTTACAAAATGGGAAAAAGTCCAAGGAAACAAAACTGCATTTAGACCATCTAATCATTAGATGAAACGATAAGTAGCCAAACTGGGCATTAGGCCAAGGGAGAAGTAGACCAAAACGGGCATTAGATGAAATTGATAGTAGACCAAGTGAGTTTAGCCGTAGTGGTGATAGACAAACAGGGAAGTAGACCATCTGATAGTAGATGAAGTGGCTCAATAAACCAACATCTCGGCTGTGTGGTTAGCATGGTTGTATCATCAGAAGGGAAGGGGTTCTTGGTTCACTTCCCAGATAACCTGATTCTGTATAAAGTCCCACATGGTGAAGTTATCCTTGGAAAAGGCCTGTTGCCCACTAGCTGTGTCTTTTTCAACTCAGATGAAAAAATGGGAATCTGGCAGCATGTTATGTAAGAACAGCAATTGCAGGGCCCTCTGGATGACCAGTGGCAACATTGACATTGATGAGATCACTGAAAGTTTACTGAAAGATCGCTGAGATATTTTTAAAGTCTTTCAGAGGTCTTGCCCCATGTGGAATGATGTTTTGCTTTGTTACCTCCGCCAAGGAAGGAGGAGATTAAAGGTGCATAGTCCCAGTAGTGTAGAGGGCGCTGTTGATGATACTGCCAATCACCGTTAGCATTGATACGAAGATTACCGAAGTTGAGCTGTCATCAAGAGTAAAGTGCGTAGGTGTTGCTATAAAGTAACGTTGCCTTCGTTGTCTTCTCTGCGCATCGCGCAGTCTGTAGTTATGCCAGGGTGCGTGCATATGTGCTTCTTATCATGACATCACAAAAGAAGTTTGCTAAAGCTGTCATCCCCCTCAGCCGAATCATGAGCCGAACTGTGATCGGACCACTGACTACAGTGAATCGGACTTCTTCGGACTCGGGGAAGTGGGCCACAGCGTAAGCGCCAAAGAGGAGTCAAAGAGGAGATAGGTCTCTATAGGAAACTTGCGCCATGCGCCCGTGTACGCATTTGACTAAAACACCAGGATCATGCACCTTTAAAGTGATCATCGGCATTGGTTTGTCTGTTTGCAAAATAACTCAAAAAGTTACAAGCAGATTTGTATGAAACTTGCAGGAAAAGTTGATAATGACACAAGGAACAGAAGACAGAATTTTGGTAAAGTGATCCAGGATTTGTTATGGATTTTTGAAGGATTTTTATTTTTTATTTTTTAATATTTTGGCATATAAGGTCAATGAACTTTGGAGTTGCACTTACTGTACTTACTGGAGGTTTTCATACGTGCACTAAAGTGCGTGCTCTCTGCTCAGCCATCAGGCAAGGCGCCACGCAGCAGGAAGCTTCAATATTGGGAAATGTCATGCGTGCATGGGTGGAAATGAATTTTGCTTTTCCGGAGGTCTCCGCTCTCTGAGTGCTTTTCTACCTTTTTTTTTTCCTTTTATTTTTTCAGTTCTTCAAATTTTAAATCCAGTGGTAATCAGAGGTATGGGAGTATTAAACGTGTGGGAAAAGTGAAATGACTAAGTCTTGTCCTTGTCTTGATATTCACATCACCAGCTTGATCTGCTGTGGACCAGAAAGCAAGGCGTTCTCTACAGTATCTTTGATTGGCCAACGAGGCCCAACGCCCAGCTCATCGTCGTCGCCATAGCGAACACCATGGACCTCCCGGAGCGCATCATGATGAACAGGGTCGCAAGTAGACTGGTGAGAACTTAACCGAGTTTCGATCTTCATATTATTAGCTCACCTTGAGCCAAAGGCTCAAGTGAGCTATTGTGATCGCCCTTCATCCTGCGTCCGTTGTGCGTGCGTCATGCGTCGTCCGTCGTGCGTTGTGCGTAAACTTTTTACATTTTCATCTTCTTCTTGAAAACCCCAAGACCCATTTTCATCAAACTTGGCAGGTAGCATCCCTAGGGGGTTAGGAACTCAATTTGTTAAAATGGGCACCATGCCCCACCCAGGGGGCCCCCAGGGGGGCCCAAACCCCCCCCCCCCAAAAAAAAAAAAAAAAATAAATAAATAAATTAAGGAATCTGTAAAAATCTTCTTCTCCAGAACCAGAAGTGATAGAGCTAAGTTAATACTATGAGTTTGTACATTGATGACTGTAGTTTCAAGTTTGTTCATGGCAGAATCAGGGGTGCCCCCCTTGGGACCCAGGGGAGGGGGGTGAGGAGGGGTCCTAATGGGGCCTAAATTGTACATTTTTATCTTCTTCTTGAGAACCCCATGACCCATTTTCACCAAACTTGGCAGGTAGCATCCCTAGGGGGTTAGGATCTCAATTTCTTAAAATGGGCACCATACCCCACCCAGGGGGCCCCCAGGGGGACCCAAACCCCCAAAATGAAGGAATCTTTAAAAATCTTCTCTAGAATCAGAAGTTATAGAGGTAAGATAATACTGAGTGAGTACATTAATGACTGTATTCTCAAGTTTGTTCATAGGAGATCAAGGGGTGCCCCTCTTGGGGGCAGGGGGGGGGGGGGGGTTGGTTGGGAAGGTCCAAATGGGGACCCGAATTGTACATTTTCATCTTCTTCCTGAAAACCTCATGATGTATTTTCGTCAAACTTGGCAGGTAGCATCCCTAGGGGGTCAGGATCTCAATTTATAAAAATGGGCACCATGCCCCACCCAGAGGGCTCCAGGGGGCCCCAATCCCCCCAAATTAAGGAATCTTAAAAAATTTGGGACCTTATTGTACAGTTTCATCTTCTACTTGAGAATGCCTGGTCAAATTTTGGTAGAGCTGTGAATAATTTAGATTAGTGACTGCGTGAAAGGTGAACTTGCGATACTCAGGTGAGAGCTAGACCCGCGGGTCTCTTGTTATTTTGTTGGTTGGTTGGCGACCTCAAATTCGGTAGGTGGTAGGAAGCAGAAATTGATGATAAAAACATATTTGGATTAAGTTTTAGGGCCCTTCACGATCTGCATGGTTGCTGCTCTCAAGGTGATAGCTGTTCGCATTGGCAAAGTCATGGGAGATGGGGCTTCCACTTATATGTACATCCATAAAATCTTCAGGCAATTACACATGAAGTTTACCTGTAAAGATGGCAATTGAATTATTTGAATTCAAACACAGTAGTAGTACACTCATAATCAAGAATGAAATTTTAGTTGCACCATGTTGACATCATCTTCATGAGAACTGATACTGAGATATATTTCTGTGAAGCTTCCTAACTTCACCGATATGGAAACATTCAGATCACTCATGGTTGACCCTTTTGCTCATTTTAAACATGTGTAATCTACATTCAATTCACAAAGTAAGTGCCTTTTCACTGCCAAGTCAGTCAACTAAAGTCAGCAATTTCAAACTGTGGATGACAATTTTGTCCATGCACATACTTCTAAATATTTGAATGCCCAATGAATATGCATTCTGTTGGCCCTAGACCACTATATAGAGTTCCCCCCCCCCCAAATATCTCTCAAATCTCTCAAAGAGAAATATCTCTCAAACACTCAAATGCTTCACTTCTTTTACTTCTGATCAGAAGTACAATGTACCCTGCTTTTTGACTCCTTATCTTGGTATATCTTTCCTTTTATTCATATTGTGTGTATGGTGCTATTGATTATGTTGAAGATGGAGGGGAAAAAATAAACTTGAAACTAGGCACTTGCTAATCCCAAAGCTGGTCTGTCTTGTATTTCCCTAGGGTCTAACAAGGATGACTTTCCAGCCATACACCTATAAACAGCTGCAGGAGATTGTCGAGAGCCGTCTGAGAGGAATAGATGCCTTCCAGCCCGATGCTGTTCAGCTGGCAGCCAGAAAGGTGAGGATATTCAAGCCATCTTGACTCTGAAAAAGGGTTTTTGGATAATACCCACATTCCACAGAGACATTTTCTAATCTGTTACTCATCGGAAGCAAAATTTTTTGCTTCCGGCCACTCACCAAAGCGTATCAGCTCACAGTGTGATGAATTTGAGTTGTGTTGGTTGACTATGAGGTCATTGTTTGCAAGATCCAATGAGGATCACATGCAAGTTGTCAAAAAAAAAAAAAAATGCAAAAATTAAAGAAACATTGTTGCTGTCCCCAGAATTTTTATTGTGAGATAGGAGAATTTTGTCACCCCAGAGAATATAAAGCACAAACATGTGGTAAATTTTAAAAGCAGTGGAGCTGCTACATGGCCATGATTAAGTAGTGGACATGCACATGACTAAGCTTCATGTTCGCGTTGTCTCCTCCTTATCTTCCTGACAGGTGGCAGCCATCTCCGGTGATGCCAGGCGGGCCCTGGACATCTGTCGCCGGGCAACGGAGATTGCGGAGGTCGCTGCTGGGAAGGACAAAAAGAAGGCAGTGGTGGGGATGGCCCAGGTCAACGCAGCGGTCACCGAGATGTTCTGCTCTCCCAAAATCATGGCCATGAGGTGAGGTTTGACCCCCTTTCATTCCTTCAATCCTATGGGTAACAAGATTTATGGTCGGTGGTTCTGGGAGGGTTAACTCTGTGTGCTACGTTTGCACACTCGACTCTCAATAGATGATGATTTGCCTGCTTCACATATTTTGCTCAAATGCACAACCTTGCTAAAGCCAATTAACTCTTTCTGCGCCAATGAATCAAATGTGCACAAATTTCAAATTCAAACCTTTGAACAGGTGATAAATCTGGCATGCAAAAGAGTTCCCAGATTGCAATATTCCACTGTATACTCACGCTGCTATTGTTGGCCAAATCGGACTATAGTATTACACCCAACACACCTTGTGTATTGATGGCAGCCAGTGGGGTACTTCCACTTATCCTTAGAATTCAAATGATGCAATAGGCAACCTGTCAAATTCTGTTTATGAAATAGCGCCATCTGTTGATGCCGTGATGAAGCCAGAATGTTCCCCTTTCTTGAAGCCATGTCATACAATGGTTGCCATAGTAGGCAATATCTCTGCATGGCATAGGCAATCTGTCATGTGTATGCCAGATTATGTTTTAAGGTATGTGTGATGGAAATTTTGGAATAGATGAAATGAGTTACCTTGTGAAGGGCTGTCTGACATTCAAAAATAAACCCTTTTGCATGTAAGACAAAATACATGACGACAGGTTAGTGATCACACATTGTAGGCTTGACATCCAACATTATGCTAGCAAACACAAGACACTTTGATGCCTAGTATAGATCAATGATCAATCTGCTCATTCACTCTGCAAATCCTACAACTGCCACTGTATAATGATGTATTGGTTCAACAGAGGGAATAACTAATTCAGTTCTGTGCCAATGAGACTGCATAGCAATGGGTGGACATCTCACAGTATTCATCCATTTCCATTGTAGATTGACCAGTCAGAAATGATTGTTTAGTGCATTGATGTACCTATGATGGATAGATCTATTGGACTGATTGTTATGATATGATATGATATGATATGATTGATATGATTTCTAGATCCTATGCTGTGGCACCCAAATAGAGTTTGTGGTTAGCAAAACAATACTGTATTGTACGATCTTCACAACTGTGTTTTTCTTAAAATTTTCTTGTCATGCCGCAGGCTAGCATCAGAACAGGAGCAGATCTTCTTGCGTGCAGTTATCTCAGAATTCAGACAGTCGGGCTTGGAAGAGGCCACTTTTGCTGAGGTGATTTTGCATATTTGTTTTGAGACAAAGTATTTGATCATTGTCCACTGAGATAGCACATAGTATTGTTTGTTTGCATGTTATTACATTGTTTTATCTCTTGTTAAGGTAGGACATGTTATTGTAAGGTTGATGAAGAGTGTATCTACTTGAAAGCATGTTTTTATTCACTATTTTATTTGCCATTAGTCCAAAACAGTGTCTTTCATGGTTCAGTCTGTTTTATAATGTGGTTTATTTTGACTCAGTGCCATAGAGCACCGTATCATTTGCTGAGGCAAATCCTTGACAATAGTAAGAAATCTATATGATCAGAATGATATTCAAAATCGTAAATAGGACTGTTACAATTTATGCATCGCTTGTATAGGTGATTACATTCTGTTCATGACAATATCCATGACCTTGGAATTTTTTTTTTTTTTTTTTTTTATTTTTTGCAGCTATGTGAAAACAGATATGATATTGCTTTTAATATAGTTGGACTGGACAAGTTGGACCTTGTTATGGAAGTAAAAACAAGTGATTGGGTGATTAGGTAATTTCTTACCTGTGTCACCTTAAAATGGTCTACCATTTTTTCTTCTCTCTACAGATTCTACAGCAGCATGTATCTCTATGCAGAATAGAGGGTGAGTTTATATGAAGCATGAAATCAACTATCATTTCATCTTTCCACTGTTGTATCAACATTGTCACGAACAAGTGTAATATATACAGAGAATGCTGTGTATATGTTGTGAATGAAAGATTACCATTATTAGTTTAACCCTAATCAGGCTGGGCTTTTTTGGCTATGCTATATCTGGGGGGATTCCGCCCCCCCCCCCCCCCCCCCCTTCAGATCTCGCCTATGGAACGCGCGATTGCGCCGAAAATCTGCAGACGCGACGCCCGCGACGTATTCTATCAAAATGTATGGTTGCTTTCTCCGAAAAATTGTTCTTATATTTTATATCAATTAATTATTGTAATTTATGCGTAAAGTCAGTTTTGGGCTCTAAATCACTTATTAATGCTCCAATTAAGCTAATTTCTTTTTTAAAATGTTTCTTGTATCATTCTTCTGAGACATAGGATAAAAAAAAATCTGTATCGAAATCAATTTCCTATGTATTTTTTTGTTTTTTGAATTTCTTATGTATTTCATTGTTTTTTGACCTTTTGTTTTTGTTTGTTTTTTGGCCAAAATTTGTCACAGACATTTTTCGAAGCATTATTATGCTAAAATAAATTAATTTCGGCCATTCTAAGTGAAGATATGAATTTTTATGTGAATTAATTGAAAAAACACAATTTGCATTGGATTTGTACACAAAATCACGTTTTGGAGCAATTTTGGGGTTGACAAATTTTTTTTCGAACGGGCGTCGCGTCAAAACGGTACGCGCGAGCGCAACAATTTGGGTCTCAAAAGTTGCGCGATACTTGAAAGAAAAAAGTCATGAAACATCGTGGCGGGAGCTTATCGCGTTGCGAAGATATTGCGCGAAACGTCGAGGGGGGGGCGGATTCCCCCCCCCCCCCCCCAGCCTGATTAGGGTTAAACTGACCTTAAATTTGTATACAGGTGAGTCAACATGCACCTATAATTCTGCACTCATGAAGAAATAACTTATAAAGCCGAAAAAAAAGCTGATGGTTATAAAGCTGAAAAAAAAAAAAAAATCTAGAAACATGTGAAAGTTAATGAATATGAAGATGATAAGCTCTATTGAATATCATTAAGATCAATCATTAATACTTTATCAAACAAGCTTCCTAACATATTAGTATGGATAGATGTAACTCTTTTATTATTTTCTCTTTACCATCACCATACAGGCTTGCAGCCACCAACCGTGTCCGACGTCTGGGGTGTGTGCAAACGACTGGCCTCCACGAGGCTGCTACTTCTGGAGGCAAGCACCAACGAGTTGGGACAGCGGGTACGCCTCAACGTCAGTCAGGACGATGTCAGATATGCACTTGATTCTCGCAACCAATGACCGTGATACGGGCCCAAACTTCTGAAGAAAACATTTACCCGCCCTGTATGAGACATGGTTTTGAACTTGTGTATGGTGCTATACAACACAACTGGGACGACTCATCAACCTGTGATATTCAACCAGAAGGATACACCGTGAGCTTTGTGGGCCTTGCATCTGTAAACTGCTGCTTTCTTGAATCAGATGGACCCCCAATGTTTGCATGCAAATTCAGACAATCAGGAGTGAGATGGTTAACTCTCATCTGGTTGAAAATGACAGCAGCAGCCATATGTCAAGTGCTACTTGAGCCTTTGTGTCGAATTCCAACAGCTGTTTTTTTTTTATATGTGTATCAGATGTACTGTGTAGTGGCAGTAGGTAAAGCCTGCAATAGAAGTTGCCTCCGTTTGTTTTTCGGGTAAATGATGCAATGTTCTATTACAACCACATCAAAAATTCCTCATAAGACACCCCTTTTGGCTGCCAGGACCATGTTGTGCCATTTTATCTTCCTCTTTTTATAGAAATATTCTTTACAAAAAATCTGCATTATTGTGTTGGCTAAGTTTGAGATTGTTGGAGTAAATTCCATTTTTAACACTATCCACTGGATAATCAAGACTGTAATGAAGGATGGATGGATCTAAATACTTCAACTGAATCAAAACATAAAAAAATTCTGAGAAATAACCATCGGAGGATGCAGTTCTTTGTCAAAGTATGAATTGCCTTTTGTCCTTTGATATGGAAATGAACCTTCCAATATGTTCTTTCTTAATAAATTTCGGATATACGTTTTTAATATATTTGTTTTGATTAACTTTAGGAGCGCATGCTGCTTTTATTTATTTCCAAAAAAGCAGAGCAAAATCGTATTGAAAAAAAAAAATGTAATAATGGTCAAAAGAATGCGTACCTGACATTTTAACTTCTGATTCCATATTCAAACTGTGAAGACATCTGTTCCATCTTGAATTTCTGGCGTGTAAGTGATGGGGAATATACTGGTATACTGTAAAACCAGAAATGTTTGTGGCATGAAACTTACTTGAATTGGAGCCGATGGCTCTTCGCGGCATGAAACTTTTGCAAATTGCCACTGGCATTCAATGCATTGTCTAGACAAACCCTTTCTTGTGCATTTTACTTTTGCAAATATTGGCTCCTCGTGAAATTTGCAGAAGTTTATGGTTTTATAATATATCTGGTGGTTGACATCAGAGCATTCCCACACAGAGAAACTAAGCCGTATTTCCCTTGCAGTTTGCTTGTTTTTATTCCCCACTGAATTTGTGGAAACATAGGTATGTTCAAAGCTCCTTATGGTACATCATCACATGTTGTGAATGTTTGAATTTCTGTGTGGGACAGAATTACATTTGGTGCTATAACATTTCATACAGGATTTTATCATTACAATGTACATTCGATTCCCAGGTCTTTTTCTGAATTTTAGCACTTGTCATTTGTCGATAAATGCTGCATTTCAGTGCAAATGGAGGTTTTAAGATTTTAAGTAAAATCATACAGATTAGTGCATAAATTGCTGTATACATCATCAATTCTTAAATTCATATTGTAATTCTAATGAAATTTGATTGAAATGTAAAAACAATAATGTAATATCTTGTTTTGTTCTTTTTTTAATTCATTCCTTACAGTAACAGCAGGACATAATGTTGTGACAGCCATACCACATGTGTCTTCCTTTGTACAGGTAATTCCTGTTATAACAGAGTCCACAGGACCAGTAGTTTTCTTTCATGATACAGTGCACTCCCATTATAACGAACATGATTATAACGCAATTCTTGCTACAACAAATAAAAATTCAGGTACCAACATTATCTCTTTCATATTATTTATTTGTTTATTTGTTCGGTTATAATGAAATTTCAATGTATCGAAAGAAAACTGCCGGTCCCGAGGACTTTGTTATAACAGGAGTCGACTGTATCAAAATTTTGTCATAACGAAAGGGAATTTTTCACCACAGATGTCAGTGAGATAGTTATGGGACCTGAATGTTTTACCTTTGTTATAGCGAAATCTCATACAAATAACTGTATTCAATACATGGGAGTGCCCTGTATTTTAGCAATATTGATAATATGACACCCATGTGAAATCCCTCATGTGCATTAGCATCTTGAAGGAGGTTTGTGATAATTGATATCTACTAATTTAGGTGAGTGTTTCTCACAATTCTGAAAAATATGAATTGAATACAACTTGAAGGTCAGAAAAGTAAAGCCTGTGGTTTCTGGAAAAATCATTAACCAATACTTCATGTCAATCCAGATATAGTATTTTGTCATGTATTTTGTAAGTGTATATAACATATACCAATGCATTTTTGTTTCTTATGAGCGTTTGTTTTCATTGTTTTTGTGCCTTCAAAATAAATGACATACATTTGTGACATATAATAGGATGAATCTGGCATTAGTTTTATTCGTTATGGCCACAAGCATGACCATGAGACTTTGAATTTAAAGGAATTGTATAGTTTTGGTTGAGACCTAACTTCAGATTTCTTATATTTTGGGGTGAGATAATGAGAAATCTCCTATGAAATACAAAAGAGCATGTAATTCCAAGAGGAATTCAATGTTAGTTTGATGAAAATTGGTTTTGAAATGGGCGAGATATCCAAAACAGAGGAATCCTTATTACGATCGCTTACTTTTACTTTGTTTTTGGATGTCTCAGCCATTCCAAAACTGATTTTCATCAAATAAACTCTGAATTCCTCATAGAATGGCATGCTCTGTACTATGAAAGTTGTTTCTTGATATCTCGCAAAAAGTTAAAAGCCCAATCCTCATCTCCAGCAATACTTAACCATCCCTTAATAGGACAATTTCACCAAATTAATATGTATGGATTGCGTGAATGCAGCAATATCAGCAGAACACTTCGGTGAAATTTTGAGGAAAATTTGACAATCCATTGAAAAACTGTGAATGAATTTTTAAAATTTCAATGTTGCTGTCAGTGGATGAGAAGACTTACAACAGTTTGTGTTCAGTCACCTACTGCAGGACAATAATGTCAAGAAAATACGAGAATTTAAATACAAAGTAAACATTCTTAAATTTCTTTCATAGTCACACAGCTTGAGGGTAATATCGTTCCCCATTCTTTGTGGAAGAGGCAAGTGAAATGCTCTTTCATTTTGCCAGAAATATTAGGGTGAATTCTGTTAATTGCAACTGATTGACAAATTGCCCTACATCGACGTACTGAAGAATTCTGTTAATGTTTTCTTTTAATATACATGTATCATCCTGCAGTGACGTCACACAAACAGTTGTACATTGTAGTTATCTCATCCAGTGATGGTGGCACTGAAATTCTAAAAATTCATCCAGTTTTCCTCAAACTTTCACTACTGTGTTCTACTAATATTGCTGCATTAACTCAATCCACCATATTTCGGTGACCTTGCCCTTTCAACCAATGAGAGCACTGCTAAGTTCAAATATGTGTGTGTGTGTGTGCGTGTGTGTATGTGTGAATGCATCAACATGAACATGAGCATGAACAAGATTCATAATTAGGTATACAGTTGAACCTCTCGTATCCGGACAAGTCGGGACCGGGGCTCGTCCGGATAAGGGATTTGGCCGGATACGGGAGACTCAATGCTTTATACATGTAGAGTCTACATACACATGTACATACACATGTACTGATGTAGCCCATTGTAGTACCACATGTAGTAATGTGTATACTGCAACCTTTTCATTGTTACACTCAGTAACAGACCCCAAAATAGAGGTTCATGTTTGCAAGAATGAAATCATTTTCTTTTATAAATTCTTGGGATGATTTACCTAAATAATTATAAGAAATGTATCCGTTGGGAATCCCCCTTTCCTCCCGTAATTATTAAAAAAAGATAAAAAAATCACGGCGAGATTGCGTCCGGATAATAGAGAGATCCGGATAAAGGGAGGCCGGATAATAGAGGTTCAACTGTACTAATGCCCACAATACAGATACATGTACACATATTTGTAAATATGAAACTGAATGAGAGAAATTTCAATATCGCAACAGATTTGACATTTATTGAACAATATCAACATCTTTGTTGTGGAAGTTTCTTTAAACAAACAAAAATATTACAAGGTTGTAATTGAAGAATATATCTCAAAGAAATTAGAGCAAAATTATCCCAATATCTGGAAAACTGCTTCTATTAAAGCTGGACACACACCATCGAAGACCATTCTGACATACTGAATTGTACATAGGACTTTGTTCAATTAATAATCAAATAGTTTTAGAATCCTCAGTGTAGCTTCCATATGATCCAGTTTACAGGGATTTAAAACACTTAGAATTTAGCAGGAGTTGTGAATGTGCAAGCAGGTATTTTATTATTCTTGCATCTATGAACAAATGTGCAAATGTGCAAATGTGCAATGAGTACATGCAGTTTCAAAAGAAGCCTTACAAAATGTAATGCAGTGTACACTGTACCCTCATAGAACCTCACCTTACTCAACCACAAGTCGACAAAATTGGCTAAATCAAATTTCTGTCCCAGACAGATATATATAAGATGTTTATTCTATTGTGTAGGTCAAAGGATTCTCTTCCGTCTCTGTGGTTTCTTATGCGAGGTTGATTAAACATCTGTAGTTTAATACAAGTCTGCATCAGTTTTAAGACAGCAAATACTGTTAAAGGGAACCTTTCGTGCATGTCACTTGACTAGAAACTAGCACAAATAATTAAAGCATGTGAATACTTTTGCTTGCCATAAATACCATTGCTTATGTCTTGATGCTGCAGAATTTAAAAATACATAGAATTTATCTTACCCGACCGAGCGTAAAAAATCACTTGCAAAAAATGTCCACCAGAGTATATAAACTGGTAATTGAATAGAATAGCAACACACAACATGCTTTGAAAGTGGACATGTATGGATTTGTAAAGATACCTTCTAATGTTCTCTTGGTACACAAAATGAGCAAAATGAAAGAAAAAATCTTTACCCAAAAAGTTGGGAATACAGCATCTTACTATGCATGGCAAGCTGTCAGGATTATAACAAATGATTTAATATTTACATGATTTATAAATATTCTCTAAAATGATAATGTACAACGTGAGAGAAAAAATATGGCAGCCTCGAGCTGTACATTATAAGTGACTACTAATGTTTTAAGGCCATCTACGTGTTCAACACTGGACGACAATACTAAACATCAAGGCTAAAAACTACATGTAAACATGAAAATATGAATCATATGAGTTTGTTGCTCAAATACAACCTGTAAAACTTTCAACACATTTGTAGTTTACAAAAATGGCAACAATGTTGCTTCAAGGCATTGATTCACAATAATGTGAGAATGAGGCTTCACCAGCCATTTCTGGGTATTGAGTACATCTGACACAGCACATCCAAATTGTACAACATTTACATCTAGATATCATAACAATAACAGGAGAGGTGTATTAAGGTGGAAACATGACAAAATCCTCTGGACGAGCACTTTTCTTTCGTTATATCAAAATTTAACGGAACAAATAAACTATAAAAAACATAGTTCTCATCTGCCATTTTGTGCTTAGGGAGCTTGAGGCTTTGCACTGTGCAGAGGATGCCAAACAGGGTGTGTGTGTGTGTGTGTGTGTGTGTGTGTGTGTGTGTGTGTGTGTGACACATAAATCTTTTATTCCCCTCCCCACTAATTTTCTACTAACCAGAAGAAAACAAAAGCAAAACTTTTCATGAGCTTCAGAAAGGCAACATCTTTCCAGTATCGATACACTGTTAACCTTCCTCAACAACACCTCTGATGATCAGAAGATAATAATCATTTCAATGACTAGAAAATAATGTCTAAAGAGATTGTGTAAATCAAAATGGCACAAATTATGCTGAATTTCAGTTCTACTTTGCATCAAGCAATGAAAATCAAAAAGGTGCTATATATCAGAGTTCATCTTGAATTCCCACAAAGTCTTCTCATCATCTTTTCACACAAACGTGCACTCACATACTAAAAACAAAAAACAACCAGGAGTTTAAATTTTCATTAGCACCATGAATCAAACGGTGTGATATGCTACAATATGTGCTGTCATTTAAAGTTACGATGAAACCATTTCTGTTTCAGTGTAAATTACAGCTATTTAGTACTATTTCATAACGTTTAATATTTATGATTTGTGCATTAATGATAAGGAAAATGACAAAAATGATTACAATATATCAGCAATAACAATGATAAAAATAATGACAGAAAATATAACAACCTACTGAAGTAATCACTATAGTTGTTACTACCCCTGCTAACAGTTTTATCATCATCTCTGCAAGCTGACCCCACCGGCAGTATGATAAGATTTAAATCAAACAATTCAAAAGAAGAAGAAAGGAGAAAGCATACCAGCAAACACAAATCAAAAATATAGATAGAATAATTATAATGCTGATGAAGATTTTCAGCAAACATGTATCAAAATCTGTGGGGGTACAGTGTATTATGTAAAACCAAGGCCCTGTTTTATAAAGAGCTATAATTCATTACTGTATAAGCGGAAATTTTCGTGGTGTTGAAATTTTCACACATTTCGCACAACCAGAAACTAGCATGAAAATAAAAGCACACTAATATTTCTGCTTGCCATATGTGACAGTAGTTGATGTTGTGATTCCGCAGAATTAAAAACCCGCAAAACTCTTTTTATCCGGCCGAGCGCGAAAAATTAGTCGCGCGAAAATATCCTCTTTTACAGTATATAGTTGATTTCTATGGTAAGTCTATGGCAGCCTGTGTGGTAAGGAAAGATAATCAATTCTTTCTTTTGATAAAATGGGGCACAGGTCTCACCCCAATTCCTTCCCCTATATCCTGAGCAATATCAAGGTGCAGAGAGCCTCAAATTTTAAATAATTACTTTCGCCATAAATCTATCAAGGTATAAGCTTTTAATTCTTTGTGTGCTTTTTTTTTTTTAATACGTTGGGCGGATTCATGCATGCATCTAGCATTATCATATTGGCAAGAATTTTCTTCTTAAGGTATATTTTTTTTCAACGATACTGAAAATGTCCCATCTCGTAACAGTCAATAGCTAATCCATAATATAGGATTAGGCCTACTCTCAAAGGCGATATGTTTCTTCTATTAAATGTAATGTTCTGGTTGCAATCACTGTTATCGAATGGCAACAGAGCAGACTGAGGCAGTACTTGAAACTTGAATACTTCATGACAGGCTCAAGACCTGTACATAATGAATATTAATATGGCTCCCACTTTGTATTTAATCTTAATCCAGATGAATTAATTACATCTTTAATAGAGATGTACACTTTCAGACTTTACATGAGTTTCACTGGCACATTAAAATCATATAACCTTTTCACAAAATCTAACGCATTAGGTATGTGAAACCTATATTCAACTTACCTGTGCTGCACAAAAACAGAATCACAATATCTACTAAAAAAAAAAAAAAAAAAAAAGTGCCATTTTTCAGATACAAGATATTAGTATTGGTAATACTAACAATCACACATACTTCACAAAAAATATTGCAAAAAAAAAAAAAAAAAAATCATACAGGCCAATACGTCCAGAATACAGTAATTCATACACATAGGCTTATTGGAGCACTGTCACCTGTGGTGGCAGTATCACAGTAATATGTATCATTAACACACATTGACACAAATAAAAGTGCTGAGCAGTTATGGCCTTTCCTTGTTACATTACATAGCAGAATATTCCCCCCTCCCCAACACCGTGTGAGCTTCGAGTATTGATCCCGAAGATTTAAATCATGTTCCAGTGTATTGCTACCATGGCAACGGTTTTCATAATACATGCATCACCATTGCATCATACCATCTCCCCGGGCAGCTGGTAGAAAATAGGGGTTTTCCCCCCTTCCCTTCAGGAGCTAAGCCTTTTATCTAATGAAGCCAGCGTTCCCAACAGAATCTGCTGCAGTGAATAGCGGGCTTTGCACACCGTGAGACTGGAGGGATGAATACATCCATTAATCATGCAGTATCTCAACCCAGACAGCCTTCAAAAGATGATATGCTGAAATGCATGCACTATCAATACTGTATGTGGGGATTTTTACCAGTCTCCTCACACTACACTTCAGTGATCGATCCATCACAACCAACTCATAGTTCTGCTGTATGCAGCTGCAGTTTTCACCTCTGGTTCACATGAATCATTTAACATAATTTTACATTGCTCATTTGCATCACAAGGTGGAGTCTGTTTCTTTTTTTTTTATGTTTCTCTTCCAAACATACACAGGTACCAACATAATAAACATGGCATTATTACCAAAGATGTTATTGTCCCAAATGTCACAGCCAATGACACCACACTATTGAACATGTAACGTAAATCAGGCTGCAGTCAACATTCAACTTCCTTTTTACCCACACCGAACACACCGGCAGTGGCAACTATCAGCCCATTAACTCAGGCATGGCTCAAAGTCTAAATAACAATGCACTGTTATGATTGGTTGCATGGCAACAACTACTGCACAGAGTCGTTGGTGGTGTGCTTTCTGGGGTTTTTTTTTTTGACAACCAGTTTATGATGATTTCTGCCTATGATGTATCTCACACAGTACGCCACAAAACATATTACTCTGTATGCCATGAAGACTGCTCTCTGAAAAGAGCAAAACTATGGTTTTAATTTTAGCAGAAGTGCATCAAGAGTATACACTAGTACTACTCATTTATGTTCACTGACTCGTCTACAGGACAGTAAACAAAGAGAAAAGAGCAGTAAATATGACTGCTGTTGAAATGAAGTGCTATTGTGAAGCATTCACAATACAGAGGTGAGATTTCAAACTGTATTACATGACAGACCTTTGAAAAAATGTGTGCACGTTGCGCATCACACAAGCAACAACACTGCTCTGCATGACATTTTAGCCCTCCAGCTGTGCACTTTACAAAATAGAGTCTAATTGGTAGAATTTCTATCTTTATTAGACGAGATTAATGTGCAGTGCCCATAATCGAAGACTTACAAGCATGAACACATACAATGTAAAGCCCAGACAAAAATGAATACACATCTAAACATGAAAGAAAGACAGACACACATGTCAGAGAGGAGCAATGAGACAGACTGTGATATCATTGCACCTTACAACATGTTACCTTGCCACATTCATTAAAGATAACCCCAAAGGCAACAAAAAAATGGACACATGCTCAGATAAAACTACTGGGCTCAGGTTGGCAAGTGTGGACATGTTTCACCTTGTCCTGTCCATCAGAGCACAGTACAGTAGGACCTCAATTATCCACCCACATCAGGACCAGCGGGTGTCTGGATAATCGATTTGGCTGGATATTAAAGGAGATATGCTCAAATACAGTACTTTTCAGCATATCATGCTAAGGGGTATACACATGTTATCATTTTACCAATTCACTAATATTATGATTATCTGCATGGCATTGTCATGTTTCATGCTTCATAAGTTGTTATGGAAATAAAACGAAGTATAAGTAAAATATCCCTAAATGTATTGTTTGATTGATAATTGACTGACAAGGAGATGGATATTGTGACTCGCCAAATACAACAATTGTACTGCTGCTGCATTGTACTGTAATGGTACCACTTCTGTGCACTCAGTGCCAGTGACAAGCACAGCACCAGTCACTGACATTGTCTTACGAACTGACTTAACAGTTACAGTCCCTTGCGATGACTGGAATATGTCCAGTCGTGTATTTGCATAATATTGGTTTGATGCATGTTTGTTTTGAGTGAGATTTAGCACTGAAAATACATAAAAATATATTATAAAAATGTAAGTCAGTCGACATCCAGATAACAGAGAATCGATGGCCGGATAATCGAGGTCCTACTGTACATGAATTATAGTCAAAATAATACATGGCTTTTCAAATTATACACCTGTTAGCGGAGACTTTGCTTACACAATTGCACATTAATCACAAAAGGACGGAACTTGCTCAAACACCATGTGTCAGAACAAGAAACATATTCTTAATAAAGACAATAGACATTTTCACTTATCTGTACACTTTGTTCTAAAACAGCTGCAAGAGCAAGGCTTCAACAACGGATGAAAAGAAGAGCTAGAGAAGATTCCTTAGCAAGAATTAGATAAGAATACTTGAAAATATCAAGGTGTAACTTTTGAATGAGATTCTAATGCTGTCCCTTTGTTTTGTTTTGTTTTTCTCTGCTGCTCAATGAAGAATGCATGGCAGGGGTCAAGTTCGGGGGAGGGGGGGGGGGGGGAATGGGGAGGGGGAGGGGGATCTATCCTAGACCTGCACGGAGCAAAATCATGGGGTTTGTAGATACACATGTACTTCTGTGGTATCCTATTGGCCATAAAATAAGTGGCGAACAATTCACGCCAGAGAAATAACACACACAAATAGTACTTGCTCAATTTCTATTTCCTGTACCCCCCCCCCTTGTTTCCCTCTCTACTGCCATGCTTTTCATACATTCACACTTTGAAAAGCCCCAGAAGTTTGGGCCGCCCTGCTTCTGAAATTAATAATCAATACAGGAATTGGACCAGTAAAAATGGGGAAAAAAATACAGTATGACAAATACAAAGTTTTCTCTTTTCACATTGTAAGTACATGTAGGGCCCTGAACCGTTCATTGACATTCTTTTCTGACTCCTCAAATCTTCTCTTCTATCATTTCAATTCATTCCTGAGTGCACTTCCGATGATATACATCAAACAATCTGAACTGCAAGACAGAAACATGTTACAAAATGTAGAGTCAGCAGTGTTTCAACACACACAGACTAATTTGGCACTTCAATTCACGTTCCACCTGTAAGTGGGGTTGCTTGAACTAAAAAAACACAGGCATGCTGCGCCGTGTGGCAAACTACCATAGCCTCAAGGTACAGACCAAGAAGATCCAGCAGCATCATGGGATGTATGCCATTAAGGAGACAGTCTGTCTCTCTCTCTTTCTCCCAAGATACCACTCATTCTGTCTCTATAAAGCAGGCATCTATGCAAATTAGTGGCAGACTGGCATCTCTGCTCAACAAAGTTAGTCAGGGCTTTCCTAGCCACTCAAAGTCACGACTCCTATATTGCACCATCCTAACGGGTACTGTGAATACTGAAGCTTGCTTTATAGCTCGGAAACCACGCCGACAAGTGAAGTGTTTGACGAATGTTGCGTGTGCACGCGTCCAGCGTGGGTGTGCTGAGGTGACATTTCTTCACTGCTACCAACAGAAATATTGCCAATGTATCAAATCTCCTGGATTCTGAACCACAGCTACGTCAACACTATTTCAGGAATATCTTTCTTGAGCTCGAAGACATCTCTTCAAGAAACGACGCCACGTCCAAGTGTGAGTGAGAGTTGTTGTGTCACAGTGACCATTGTGTGTCAAGCGTGAACGCCACCTGGTGCAGTCTTAACTAGTCCGTGCACCAGTTCACGCCTCACGACTGTGAGTCTCTGCGGTCTGTACAGGGGGGAGCTCTGCGGTCTGTACGGGGGGTTGCGGTTCCGGAGTGACTCTGTTCTGCCGTTTCATCTTTTTCTTCTTCGTGTCGTTGGCAGGCTCCGAGGTGGATATCACTGGATTTGACGGTTGCACTTCCGCGGCTGGGGAGAGGCAAAGACAAAGATCAGATGAGCACATGGCACCACTTTGAATAGTTACGAGCATGAAATAGGGGCTGGCAGTGTGTATTAACATAAAAAATCACTGCAGAGAGCCACAAGTAATCAAGCCCCCATTCCCCCCCCCCCCCTTAAAAAAAAAACAAAAAAAAACAACAACAACAAAACAAATTCAATAAAAATATAAAAAGAGATAAAAAAAATAAACATAATAACAACTAAGAAACCAATTGCAAAAGGAAAGAAAGCTGTGAGAAACATCAAGAAACAAACAGATCAAAAACGGTGACAACCAAATGTGCAACGTTGAGAACACACACGGTTAATTGATGCACTGATGAAGTACATGGAGTGGTTTTATCAAAACTTAACAAGAAACAAAACTTTGTGCTGGATTTACTAGGTTTCAACAGCAAGGGACTAACCTTAATGCTGGTACTCCTTCCTATTTCTGGGTGTAACTATTGTATTACAGGGCATCAAAGCATTTATGACAAAATGTTGAAAGGTCTGAAATTGGCTGAGATAATTCTACAACTTTTGGAACAAGATTTAATGAACATGATCATAAATGTTTGTACACGGTGTGTAGTCTGTTAAAGCTGTTTTGATAAGGATCTGATTCAAGAAAGAAGTCCTTTACCAGGAGGTTTGTCCTGATTCTCTTCCGCTTCTCCTCCTTCTGGCCGTGGTTGCAACACCACGGCACCCTGCCGGATTTTAATCAGCTCCACGTCTTTCTCCACACTCGCAGCCAGTGCAGTTTGACTGTCGTTGCAAGACAACGAGAGATCAAGAAGACAGCAGTGAGTGGCAGAAGGTCGCAGAGTACATAAGCAGGATTAAAATCCACTGCGTCTTGCTTAATTAGAAATTCACTTAACAGTAATTGCAAGTTCACGGCGATGACATTTTTCTTATTCTCTCTTTTGAAAATAATCTCAGTACTCTACTTCTCCTAGTAACTTTTGCTTGAGAACTTGAGCTTCTTTGAGCTCCTGATCTGGCAACTGCCAGATTTCCAAATGAGCATAAATGCTAGAGGTTATTTTAACTGATGTTTAGTTGTACATGTAGGTGGTACCACGGTGCGCTATGTATTCTTCTTGGACGCGAGTGTGGCCCTGAGGGTGGTAAAAATGTGCTTACCACACTCACATCCAACAGAGCACATATGGTGTACCATAAAACCACCTACCAATAAATCATAATGATTATAATTACAGCGATGATAATGTCAAGATCATTAGTTACCATGACATATAAGTCAAATATACATGTGTACTTACTACTGTAAAAATGAACTCTACGGGTTATGATCAGTGAGGGGAAGAGAGAAATAAATGGGGGAGGAGCTGGCAACATGAAGTTCTGAATATAATGTCTCAAGTATGCTATTCCAGCATGCTTGTGATCCTCATGGACTCTAGCAAAATTAGGCCTGAAGTGATAAACTTGTCAAAGATCATAGTACATACACGTAGCTACCAAGTACTACCATGTTTGAAAATACTATTACTTTCTGTTACTTCATGTGTCTTAGCACTTTAGCTTAAAATGCCAAACTTTTTTTGTAATAGCATTCAGTATTCCATTCAAACTTGACGTAGTCACAAAGTTGCAGGTGTAGCATTTAAAAACAAAGTAATGTATGTTATTTCACCCATCTTAGATACAAATAATCTATATTGTAGTGGCACAAAGGGGATTCAATTTGGTAAAATAATAATGAAAAGAAGATTAAAGTTTGAACAGCGATACTGTGACAAGTTTTAAAAATGTTTGTCTTTGTCTCAAGAAAAGAAGAACTTTAGAGAACGGGCTGTGAAATATAAAGTGCACTTCAACACTAACAAAACACAACATTAACTGACCCAACAACATAAATTAGTATTATGTTTTCGTTAATTGTGGACTGTGCAAATACAGCCATAACACAAACAGTACTGGACGGAGATACCAACATGATGGCCACATCAAAATTTTAATAAAATAACATACGTTTAAAAAAAAAATCAGTTATTAGCCAAAAACATGAACACATCCATGAAAGAAAATAAGATGAAAGTTGAATTGTGCATGAATATTAAAGGTTAGGAAAACATGTAAAATACATGTAGTAATGTCTTCTTCAGCACAGCACTGTACTGAAATACAGTGGAATAGTCACAATTTAGAGATTTATCAAAAGTACACGTAAGACATTACTGATTTGTAAGTTTATACATCATGCATTGTGAGTGAGGGTGCTTTAGTGGAGGACAGTTAATCTTAGAATTTTGCTTTTTGTTTTCTGTTATGCATCAGATTTCTTGATTATAAACACTGTAAAAGCTGAGATTATTTTCGTGTACAGATATTTTTGTGCATGAGCTCCCAGACATTTTCGCAAGATGCTGTTTTCATGATTTGACACTAAGGCTATCATCGGGAGTGCACTAAGATGCTAGCACATACAATTGTACCCTAGCATGTGACAATATTTTCATATGTTGTTCAACTTGCGGCTCAAAAGTGACTTGCAAAAGTCATAAAGATTTAAACCCTCGTGAAAATAACAGCTTTCAGAGTATTTCACTCAAATGACTAGTACATATTTGACGAGATGAGAATAAAGTAAAATGATTGCTTCTGAGTTTGGTCAATATGTTTCTTTCGAGTAGTAAAATGGTCTGTATTCTTCTACTGTGAGGCAAGCAATAACCGCATGCAAATATATTCTAGCGAGCAATACTTCTAAAATTGCTACTCCATGGTAACCCTTTCTCCTCCCCCCCCCCCCACAAAAAAGCCCACTATCCAATCGCATGCCTCAAAATTTACCATGCCACTTATCTCACCTGTCATACAAGCAGACTCTAAACTTGTGATCTAGGACTTTAACTTGGGGATACTGAACAATTTCTCAGCTGCTGTAAACAATTACTGAATAACAATACAACAAACAAAATGGTGAACAGTTTTGAAGTGCTGCTGTCAAAATCTACGATATGAAAAGCAACGATCATCAGTAAAAAGAATTTCTTCATCATCAACATGTCAATTTTAATGGAATAGTAAAATGAAATAAAAATGAACTAGAAATGTCACTATGGCCACTGGTATGCCTCTGCTATATTGCATTTTTCTCCCTATAGGTCTGTAGTACTGATTACATCTTGACAGTGTGAAATGATAGTTTCATATCATTGGTTAAAAATTGAATTGACATGTTTGAAAGTTTGTAACATAACACTAAACATGTTAAGGGCTTATATATTACTTGAACCAGATTTCATTTGAATGACTAAATTGTTTCTGAAAGCAATAATTTGGAAATTTGAGCATTTTCACTTTTTGACATTTGACCCTTGCCCTGTGACCCCATGGCCCACATCTTTCTTCAAATAATCACTTTACTGGTAATATCCAATTTTCACAACACTTTGAACTTGCAAATGATTAATAAATTGCCCCACATGGAAGTAAATAAGCATCAAATAAAAAAAAGAAGGTGGAATTACAAGAATTTGACCTTGACCTATGACCTTGAGTGTGTACACTCAAAAAATGATAGGCACAGTTTTGCCCAGTCATAATATACATATGCCAAGTTTCATTTGGACATCTCCAATAGCTCCTAAGTAATGCTGTCCAGAAAATCCATTACGGACAGAAGGACAAACTGACAGGCGGACCGACCGACCAACGAAAGGACAACCTGAAAACATAATGCCTCCGGCGTGGCACTTCATGGCAGAGGCATGTACATGTATGTTACATATCCAGTGTATTCCAACACATTTCATTTCTTAGCTCCTGAAGCCAAGCTGCGGAAATCACTGTTTGAGAGACTTCAGAGCATACATGTCAAAACTACAAGGAAGTTATATCAAAGAATGGGGCAAAATTAACTGAATCTGTATACGATATTCTGGACCATCTACATGTAGAGTACCCCATTCTCTTCAGCAGAGAGTATAAAGACAACGTTCTCACCTGTCACTCTTACTGCCTGTGTCGAAACAAGCCTTCTTCGTTTTCCATAACCACCAAATTCCTACAGCCAGTAGAACGATGACAATGATACTCCCACAGATGCTCAGACCAATGATCAACCCTGAAATGGAGAGAATATCTTTTCACCTTGAGGAAGGGGATACTACAGTACATTTCCCAAGAGATAGAATGTCAGATCATGCATGCAACTCAAAATGACATTTACAGAAACAGAGGGGCACCATCTGATGATACAAACTCAACGCAGCCAAATGAGATACTTAATGTGTCTTTTTTTATTAAATGAATGTGCTGATTCAGAAAATTTAATTTTCTTTTGAACTACATCAGTTATGAGATTGGACCAATATCTCGAGGAACTTTGAATTATCAAAGGTTAAAAGATTTCAGATTTGGCAACTCTGAAAAAATTATAGCTACGAGTTTCTTTTGACATATGTGTCCCTGAGTAATTCCTACTTAGTTTCGAAGAGCATTTTTGATTTCTCATAGAATAAGCTCAGGTGATCAATTTGCAAACAAACTTTTATCCTATTAAATGCTTAAACTACTTTTTCCAAAAGTGCAATTCTAAAACATGCATTCTAAACACATTGATAAAAAGTTTTATTCTGAATACACTTTTCTTGGTAGTTTGTTGATTTATGCAAGATTGATTTATCTTGACTGACGAACAGTTACATTGAAAATGTGATAAGACTTTCTTGAAAATATCATTATGACTGCTAGTCAAAGGCAAGAAACTCAAGAACTGGTATCGAAGGCACACAATGTGGTCCTACAGTACCACACATTTGTATTTGCGCAACACTTGTGAAGTTAACCTTTTTTTTTTTTTTCTTGTTTATTGTAGCAAGATGACACCGGAAAAGATGCAAGTATTGTTATCTCATCACTTTGATAGGGCTTCACACTGCATTCCCTGAAAATGGCCAATCATTTCATGATTCGCACTGTATCATGCCATCATACAAGTATAGAATATTTTGCCAGGTTTTTATTGCAAATTTTGTGAGCGGGTTGCTATTTGCAAATCTACAATAAAACCATGGAAACATATTAATTCTGATTCCGACATGAATATGGCATGCAGGCATACATGTACTGGTATGCGGCACACAGTAAACAAAAAAGATGCTTGATAAAAAATGTGCTCCACTATGACAAATCGAAATTGTTGGAAGTTCTGATTCAAGAAAAACTAGACTTGCTAGATACATTGTATATGGCATATTACAGTGCTTGCCTTGTGTAAGTTCATTAAGACATGCTGCCTCAGCAAGCTGTCTTGGATTTGTTAGCATTATCCATGACAATACACCCTATACATAAAATTTGCAAAACAACAACAGTAATGCTTTGTGCATATATATCAGATAGTTTAAAACTGGAACACAAATGGTGGTTATATCTACAAGTAACAGCAAGCAGTTTTAATGGTTATTTCTATAAGCACAGACAAGTCACAGTAAATATTTGTTGGAAATCAGGCTTGAAGGTTTGAATAGGAAACAGTCCAAATACACATCATTACACATGAGAAGTTCAAGAGCCAAAATAACATGTTAATTTCAAAGCAACTGTTTGGTCTTTCTGTGTGAAAGCATGCAGTAAATGCTGGAAGCAAACTAAAGGTGAATGCAAATAAGACGTGCAGACGTGCAGGGAGGGAAAACAGAAAGAAATTAAAGGACAAGTTCACCTTCATAGACATGTGGGTTGAGTAAATGCAGCAATATTAGTAGAACACATCAGTGAGAGTTTGAGCAAAATTGGACAATCCGTTAAAAAGTTATGAATTTTTGAAGTTTCTGCTCAGTCACAGCTGGATGAAAAGACTACTATAGCTTGTGATGTCACATGAGTACAACGATATAAAGAAAGAATAAAGAAAATTCAACATATTTCCATTTTTCTCGCATAACAAAAGAACACTCAACTTCTCTCTTTCAGAAGGCAGGGGGAATAAAATTACCCTTAACATACGTCAGTAGCAAGTCGAAGAAATGTGCACTTTATTCAAAATGTAAAGTTTTGTGAAATTCTCTTTTTATTTTCCTTATATAGTTGTACACATGGGACATCATACACTGTAGTAGTCTTCTCTTCCAGCAGTGACCGCGCAGATATTTAAAATATTCGTAACTTTTGAACGGATTGTCCAATTTTCCTCAAACTTTCACTGATGTGTTCTACTAATATTGCTGCATTCTCTCAATCCTTACGTATATGAAGGTGGACTTGTCCTTTAATGTGATGGCAAAACTTAATGTCTGCCTCATTCAAGCTTGAAATGACCTGAAAGGAGAAAACAGCACACAGTATTAACATCACGCGATCAAAGTGCAATCACTGCATTTTCTCAATTAGCATAACACATGCAAAGGGAAAGACACTTTCCTGTAACAATATGCCTTTCTTTGACAAAAGATGAAACACAAACTCTCTCGAGACAGATACCATTCTCAGCACTCTAAAACATCACAGTCATAACCATTCACACAAGTGTGAAACAGTCATAAAAAAACTGCAACCTTTACAGCATACACACAACACTGAAATGAAGACCAAAAACGATGTCATCAACGGCTTTGACATCAGAACTTTGAAAGCACCATCCATTCAGCACTCAACATTTCAGGCTGTTACCATGGCAACAGCAGGCGTCATGTTGCAGAATATTTAAAAGCCATTTGAACACTAGATACGGAAAAAGAACATATGAGATAGAAGAAAACTCTTAAGGGAAGTGTGTTTGTTAATGAAAACATAATGACTGCTGTGTATCTTCATACAATTAAAGATGGAGAAAAGCCACAATGAAGTCAAAACGAGAGTTTTAGGAGGTACAAGCAGAAAAAACGGGACAGTTTTTTTTTTTATTTGTTCAACATGAACAGCCATGCCAATGGACAATATTCATGTTAAGAGAATACAAGGTATGGTACATAGTTGATGCACGCACAATTGAATTTACAAGCTACTATCATCCAGTCATTCTCTGTTCTTGCTTGTTAATATGTTGAGTTGAGTCTGTGTATGTGTGCATTACCCGCAAACTGCAACATACAATAGCCAAACATGGGTGACATACATTGTATAGAACATTTTGCACAATGACATTTCAAAGATCATACAAAGATGAAGGAACATTTTATGGATCCCGAAATCAACTCTATTTCATGCAGCCACTTGTTTTTCTCTGCTGGTTGACTTTTATTCGTGACAAGGTAGGAAACTATCCATCGAGGCAGTATCTGACACATCTTGGCACTCTTTTGCATTTTATAAAACACATCATTTCAATGATCAAGAGACCCGGGAGGTCTAGCACTCATCTGGGTATTGTAAGTTAACCTTACACACATTCATGCAGAGTACCCATGAAGAACATATCAAAAGTGGGGAGCTTTGGGGGACCGCCAGGAAGTCATTGTGTCCATTTGTATATTTGTCACTCTGGCATTAATACTTGCCAAATTTGTAGAAAATGAGACCATATGTTTTCAAGATGATGATCACAATGTGAAAAGCAGAGACTCCAACCCAAAGCACCTTCTGATCTGGAGATTCTCCCACCTGAAACCCCTAGCAAACGGGAAACTCCAAGTTGATGTGTGCGAAGTTCCTCGGGGTTCTACATGCTCTCTGGTGCTATCTATGGCTTGTTTTTTTTTTTCAACATACGATAGCAATACGTAAGAAATCCTTTCCAACGGGAGACACAGAGCCAGGGCAGGAGAAATTATGCAAAAATGGGTTTTCGGCGGGAGATCTCCTGTCGAAAACGGGAGAGTTGGAGTCTCTGGAAAAGTGGCCCCCAATTTGGTCCCAGCCCAAAAGGGAGCGATCCCTGAATCTACCACAAACAAACTTGAAAGTACATTCCCTACATAAATGCACAATGTATTTACTTGTACGTTGAGTATTCTGGTTTTATAGAAGATTTTGCAGATAAAAATGCATACATGTATGACATCATATTACAGTGATGATAACTGCCAAGATTGATGAAACTGTGAGTTTTTAAGGATTAGATGAAAATGGGGGAAAAATGGGTCACAATGTGCAATGCCCCCCCCCCCCCCCCCCCACAGCTCTATTACTGTTGGGTTTATAGAAAAAAAAAGAAGAAGATTCTTTAATCTCAGGGCTTTTGGGGCCCCTTGGGAGGCCCAAAATAGTGGCATAATGCCAATCTGTATAAAATGTGTTCTATCATAATTCTATGATACCTGCCAATTTTGGTGAAAATTTGAGAAGTTTTCATGAAGACGAAAATGTCAAATCCCCCCCCCCCCCCCAAAGAATAGCAACAAAGTTAAAAATCCTATTACTCTAAGCATGCTATTTGCCAAGTTTGGGTGAACATCCAATAGGAATCTCAGGAAGAAGCTCTAACCATTCAAAAAAAAAAAAAAACTTATGCACAATGGATGCCAGACAATGAATGATAGCTAAAGCTCACTTGAGCTAAAAAATAATGGATTTTAAATTTGTCAAGGCATATTCAATGGGAAGCAAGTGTGAACGTACATACTGATGTACATACTGCACAAACCCAGAAACAATGAATAACTGACAAATTCAAGATCAGTATACAAAAAAGAACAGCTACTTTGAAATAGAAACTATTTGTGACCAGCGACAACGGTTTCAGGCAAAAGTCGGGAATTTTGAAAATTCATTTTTTCACTGAATCACATTGCCCATTTCCTAAGCTTTGCATTGGTATAAAACACTTGTATTCTTCGGCACCATAAGTGGGCATAGAAAGAGAAATGAAATGCACTTTTTAAGTTGTTAGCCTGACAAAATTGCGAGAAAACAGGCTTTGAAGATTCACCTCTTTCTCAAAGACAATGTCCGAGCGGCGATGCGAGGGGAGAATCACTCATCCGTACGATGGTGCCAATCGATGTTAAGCCCCGCCTCTAGCAACCACATCGCCTTCTGATTGGCTCACTGAGAGAGTCAAATTTCCCGGGCACCTTCCTCGGAGCTCAGCGTATGGAGCCGGAAAACAATGCATTTTGCTCGGGTTTGTTTACCAGTACGTCTTTCAAGATGGCGAATACGATAATTGCACGTATGGTGTTACATGAACATGACGTGTATGGTGCACGTATTACGCAATGACATCCACACGCCATGACTGTGTGCATATGTAACAGGAGCGGTGGCGAATCCACACATTTACAAATCGCGTTTTCATTGTGGTTGATTTGTCTTTATCATTGGCGACTATTTTGAAAGCAGAATTGCTAGTGCTGGCAAGGGTCATGCTTGAATTAAAAAAAACACGACTCGTTAATTTGGTGCGATTTTGACGTGTAGTATTTGAATGTAATTGGTCACATGTGACCCCTCCTTTCCTCTTATCTGCCTTTCATTGAGTCAGTCTGCTGTCATAATCTTTAATACATGTACAAGTAGACAAATTTGAGAATATTTAGTTTTCTTTTCACACGATTATGCCATGCTACACGATTTTTGTTTCACTTCCGTTGTCGAACATTGCGGTAGAATACTTTGGACAGAAAGCCAAACGAAGAGCACGCACTACAGAGCGAGCATATAAACCTAGCAAGAACAATGGAGCATGTAATCGTGCACGCGTGGACAAAGCATTCCCCACACGCTGCAACTGTCTCCGAAAGCCGAATTATGTAAATGTAAGCGACGCACCAGCCAATCGCATGCGGGACCGTACGCCGTAGCAACACTGGGGATATTGGCGCAGCGTTCGAAAGAAGCTCGAAACTGACGAGTGCGATCCAACATAGGGTGTTTAAAATTCCATTTTCGATAGGAAAAACTTAGTCTTATGCTATGAAATTTAGTGTAGATGTAGAAAACATATCAAAGATTTGATTTCTGCAAAAAACCTAAATCGACAAAAATAATGGTCAAAATCTTTGTACCCCGCCTAGGAGGGAATTTGCTCTTGCGACTTTTGCCAGAAACCGTTGTCGCGGGTCACATTTGATATTCAATGCATTGTCTAGCTCATGAAACGTTCAATTAAAAAAAAAAATTGATGGCATGCGGAATTAATGTACTCCTTAAAATATCATGGACATAATTGAACCTTATCAGCAATGCAGCAGCAAGCATGAAGTTTGAACAAATCACAGGGTATCACAGCGTGAGATCCCTAGTTTCTATCACTGTCTTTCAAGATGTGTTCTCACTATACAGAAGCTAACCAGGTTTGCCTCCAGTGTGAATGGATTTCACAGTGAGATAATTGTCAACACATTAATGGTGTAACTTGGAAATTGAAGTAATAAGGTGTTGCATGCACTTTGAAAATATCAAAATATTTACACAATTACATTCATAAACAAATAATAAATCCCCAAATCTCCAATAATGAACCATGGTAAGATATGATCAGCTGACATATTCATTGTACATTTTCCACATAAACATGAAAATGGGGAAGCTACATGAATGTACAACATAGACATATAAACTGTTTTGAAATGTGCAGCTTGATAGAACAGATATGAAATTTCATCTTCAGACAGTAAATGATGATGCTAACTGCTGGGAGCACTGGGAGACAGTTTTGTTTTGTTTTTGGTGAGAAATAAAGAAGCAAATAAGTAGAAGAGAATGATTGAATAGATATCAAGTCCATATGCTTACCAAGATTTACATCATTTGCGGTAATAGTAGAGTTTGTAACAGGATATATAACGTCTGTCGTTCCTATTGCTGCCCAGTAAAAATATCAAACACAAACACAATATAAAAAAGTATATGAAGGGTGTCAGAGCACATCACATTCACAACACCATTCATGTCAACTTCATATTTTCCATTGCTCTATTCCATAATAATAAAGTTTTGTATTTCTTCTTTCTTTTTCTTGTAACTCAGGATGATGATTGGATGTATGCTTGGACATGCTGAAAACAGGAATAGACAGACAAACATATAAATACAAAAATGTAGAGAAAGTTGTTCACTTCTCACTACATGTACTTGATGGAATTTGTGTATCCATGACAATGAATTATCTAGCATAAACATTGTGTGCCCTTAAAGTGTTGGTGCATCACATATTGTAAATTTCTACACACAAGTGTGCGTGGACATTCAAAGCACAATCCATCTAGGCAGAATTATCAATTCCTGTTGGAACAGATAATTATGGCTGAGGTAAGACCATGAGAGAAGTTCACAACAGAGACAAACCATAACTTCAGAATGAATTCATAACTCAAAAGATGATGCAAGGTAGGACAAGATACGACAATTTTATGTAGTTTTTTTTTCAGAGGTTTCAGATCCAAGTTAATGTGTCCATATACATGACCATCAGAGCTACATGTAGTTGCAATTCCCCAATACCACAGTGATACATCAAAGATATGAGAACATTACCAAATGAAGAGTTTGTTTGCAAAAACCGATAAGTCCATAATTGCCAAATGGAGATATTTGCAATTAAAGGACAAGAAAAATAAAGAGAATAATAAGAAAATTTTTGCTTCTTTTGACCATAACTTCAAAAATATACCTTTATATGTAGTGACCAATATATCATTTAAAAGGTATAATTTTGTATTTTATAACAGATACCGTACTTCAAAATCTTCAAAAATGGACTTATCGGTTTTTGCAAACAAACTCTTCAAATTATATACAATGGATGATGATCAAAGTATTCTTAAGTTGTCATTGGACACACAGAGCAGACAGCAACATGAAATTTTACCGCATTCACTGTTTAAAGCAAGACATCTAGAGCTAACATAAATATTCACAAGTATGTGAGCATAATGCTTTCTGTGAATTCAACACTTTTTATCCTTTAACTCACCAATCTACTGATATATTCAAATCTCAAAGCTTTATACATGGTATAGTAAGGGTTGTTTCTGAAACCCAGAAAGTTTCCAAAGGTTTGCCTAAAGATCTTGGCAGCAGTTAATATGCCTGGAAACTGGATTCTATGTCATGAACACACTGGACTACTTTAGATGGATGCAATTGCTCTTACTAGGTACTAAAGGGAAAATATTTACGGGAATTTGCAGGGATTATTGACTCTTAACATGTCATGGTGGCTGAACGGCGACCTTAGTCCTGACGTGCCATGGTCGCCAATCGGCGACTAAGAAGAGCGAGAAAAGCATTACGATCATTTAAGTTCTTGTGGTACCGTAATGTGTTACACCAAGAAACTGCCAATGATATGTACTGGTAGCTGATTAGCATAGCCATCGTTTCCACTAAAAATATGAGCATGCTTACATTGGAAAATTTTGAGTAAATACATGATTTTTCAGCTAGATATATTTTTTCACGTCGGGAAAATCCACAGCGAGCGGCACCCTCTGAGAGATGTCAAAAGTATCATTGGTAAACCACGCGTGTGTATACTATTGAATCTGCGTGTATTGTCTATGCGGTTCTACTCGCACTGTTCCGCTTGGATGCTGTCCTGCGGGATGCTGCTTTCATTTTGTCCCTCAAAGAGGGTCAGCTTTCGTTCGTCAGTCAAGTCTTTCATCCTTTTGTTTTGGTGAACGTCACTAATCATCCCCACGCTAGCAAAGAAATTGCGCTCGGACAAAGGCCTGCCGATTTCAATAGAGTATTCCCCCGCTTAGTCCGCTTAGACAAAAGAAGGATTAGTAGGTTCTTCCTTCTCCAGTGGACAAAAGACACTCTTCCAGGGCTCAGGACAATTACTTTAGTTTCAAATACTAGGACTAAAGGACTCAGATTTGGGAATGACTTACTGAGGCAGAAAGAGAAATTGCTAAGACAAAATAAACTGCTAGTATCTTTGGAATCATACAGTTCTAGAAAGCAATTTTGTTATCATTTGAAAGAGGATATGTTGCTCCAAAACTTTCTCACAGAGTCAAGGGAGCGTTCTATTCAAGAAAAAACATGACTGACTCTTTTTTTCCATACTACACAAAAATTTCTAATAATTTTTTTGATGTATCAATTATTTCTGCAATATTTCAGGTTCAGATAGATATTATGGCAAACTTGACTACATGACATGAAAGAACAAACATTTATATAATATTGGATGGCCTTGAGATTAATACAAGGAAATATTGGACGAGCTATGCACAAATATTGGACGAGTCGAAGACGAGTCCAATATTTTGCTTAGCTCGTCCAATATTTCCTTGTATTAACCGAAAATAAGACATCCAATATTAACATTATTATCCTACAGAGGATTTTAGCAAAGAATGTTTTCCCTTAGCTTAGGCCTACCCTTTCTGTCTCCGAGTGCTGTATGGTCTCCTACTGTACTTGATCCTGACATGGGGTATGGTACATGTACACTTTTCAGTGCAAGTTAATCCACTTCAGTCTCTGATAAAACAGTGATGTATGTATCCACGGTAGCCGTCATGTTACTGTTAGGTCGAGATCTAGCTAATTTAGGCCAGAATGAGATATATTTGTATCCGAGATCTGAGAAACAATTCACGTCACATCTACCGTAGATTGTGAAAGATCGAATTACTAGTACTGTGTAGTTCTACTGTAGATAGTAACACATAACGCACTGTAATATGCATATCGCGCATGCAAATGCAAGCGGCGGCCGGCTACATGTATTTGCATATCGCGCGCGGGCTATCTAGCAGTAGCGCTGAGCTGATCAATCGTCGCCTGCATGCACAGACACAAAAAAAGATGCAACTTGTTTCCATCAAACTTAAATTTAATTTCTGTTATGAAAGTGATATTTTGAAAAATTGTATAAAAACAATTTCAACTAATTGATATATGAAATTTGTTTGTATAAACACAGAATTTCAGAAGAAATGATATTTTAGTTAGTTCGTGATTGACCAATCACAGACGTTTTTACTGCATAATCAGGTCATCTCGTATTTATTTCAACCAATCATGGTGCAGTTTATAAAGATTTTGGGGAATCCCCCACTGGCCGTCCAATATTTTAAATATTGGTCGCCTCGGCAAAAAATATTGGTCGAGTTCAACAAACTTTCAAAGTGGGTCGGAGGTTATGAGGTTCGTCGACAAAATAACACTTGTATTTGGGCTCTAAAAATCCTCTGTATGGATAATAATTCTTGATATATGTTGTGTAGAACTCAATTCAAAACAGTCAATAGTTTCAGAGATAATGGCGGTTTTAAATTTCATTGTCAGTCCAGTTTTGAAACGTTCTGGCGTTAGGTAAAAACCTCTGGCACATTTCAATAGGGGTTTTGGGCCTGGCACATTATGAGTTAACCAACTTATGTCTGTCTTTGTGATGTAACATAGTATATACATATATACAGCTACAGTTTTTTGAGAAAAGTTACAAGTAAACTGCAGATGAGATGTATTTTGTAATGCTTCTATTTTTGAGAGTCGAATGATAGTTCCACAATGAACAACTTGAAAAATATTGCAGAAATGTTTATCACGCAAAAAAAAAGAAAAAAAGATCTATATTGTATGTTATCCCCAAGAAGGGGAATTTCTAACTTCTCTCGTGAAAAAAAAAAATATTACATGTACTTCTGTCAATATTCAAGGAGAGAATTACCGAGTCATTTTCTACAAAGAGGTCTTCTCACAAAGTGCAATGTTTCTCATGTGGTTCTAAAGGTGTACATATAATTGTAGGCAGTAAAGGTACCCATGAAATTTTGTAATTTCACACTGTTTTACACATTGAATGCATTCGATTTGATGAAGTGCTGATGTTATCATCTTACAACTCTCCTACAGCATAATCTTTTGTCTTTATTCTTACTCAAAAGAGGAAATTTGATAAAGATCTTGTTTTGTGTGCAGACCAGAAAGGGATTTGTGACAGAATGACATCATTAACCACATCAAATGTGCATTTAATGTGGGTGTGGTTGATAATGCTGTTTTGTGGGAAGATGAGAAACTCATTGAAGCAAGGTTAAATACAGTATGTAAAGAGGCAAGCTAACGCTTCCACACCTGGAGTTCTGTACATACCATATATTTTGCACTGTTTTTGTTTGATCACAAATTTCGTGAGTTGACCATTATTCATGAAATCACTAACTTGTGAAAACAAAGCCTCTCACATAACCAAAAAAGGCCATGTATAACATTTCCAAGATGGAAAATCTCAAAGTCTTTTTTTTTTTCTCTTGCAAGCAAAGGATTAACACTTATTTCTCAATTTTCCATTGTGATTCTCAATTACAAATTCATCCACTTGCCAATCTGAAAATACACTGTATGCTCATGAAATATACGGCATGTACAGTACTCAATAGTATATGTGCATATTCAAAATAAAACACCAATGATAGACAGATATTTAAGGGAATGATACCTCTAAAAACATTGGCTGATCCTCTCATACTTGTCGATTAGTTTCCCAGCATGCACCATATTTAATGTAACAATTTGCCATGAAAAAGAAGGAAATACATTTATCTCCCCTATTTCGGGCAGAATTTATCACTTTCAAAGAAATGTGCTGAATCGAACAAATGCAAATCAAAATAACATGTGAATGTGTTTGGAAATATTCAAAGGTGTATCAAAAATATTCTCATTATGCAGAATACAAGAGAAAAAAAAAATCGCTGAAATTCTCCTCAGCACAAAAATTAATCAGGCAGATGTTCTTAAATCTAAAGTGCAATAATCTGATACTGCCAATCAAGCGGCATGGGTTGTTGATCACCCCTACTTTATTCCTACACATACAACGTGTAGAAAACAAACAGCATCAATGACTGTGAAAAGCGGACATGCGTGTCTTTATGCATGCACACGTTAATGAATACTGTACAGGGACACTGGCAATTAGTTGCTATGGGTGTGGATTCACAGACGTAGAGGAGGAGGAATTGGAAAATTGCAATATTTGAGTCTCTCTATAACAGAATCACATTCTATCCTGTAGTGTCAACAAACGTTCTTCAGAATATTTGTATTATAGCATCTCTGCAAGCTCCTAGAGGTGGTATACATACATTGCACCAATATGCCATATTTTGTGCATATTTGTTTTCATTCCATGAATTTACGAAGTTGAGTGCCGTGGTAATGAACATTCCAAAAATCATTGACACACTGAAATATTGCCTCCTGAATATACAAAACTGCTGATATTCACTTATATCTCCATTGTGTTGCTGTTGTTCTGGAGCATGAATATGACAACTTTGTAACAATATGCTGCAGAATATATACAGCAGTCATAATACATGTCCTGATTTGGTAATTACAATGTATGCCAGGGGACAAAATCCTGTTTTTGACAGATTCCCATTACAGTATTATAAGAAGAAGAAGAAGAAGGAGAAGAAAAAAAAAAGGAGTGCAGTCAATACACAGTTGGGGTATCTATGCAAGTCCACCTGCAACACAGTTTTGTTCAAGAAGCGTATAATATGTATTTCTTTATGAATTAGTGACCCATGTACCACTATAGTTGCAGGTAGTGTAGCACAGAATTGAAAAATTTCGTAATGCTAACAACATTGCAACAACTTCTTTAATTATGCAGGATATAAAAAGGGACCAGAGGGATAAAGAGAACAATTTAAAGAAAAGAAAACTACCACAGAAAAGTTTGAAGCGACACTTATTAAAACAATGGGCACTTATCAGACAAGCATGAGACGAGAAACAAAACTTTGTAGACAACTGCTGTTGCAACTGGTGGTGGGTCTTACCAGGACTGGTAGCAAGGTCACTTGTGGCAGTTGTGGTGGCTACAACACCTTCAGTTGTGGGAGAAAGGCTTGCCAACTCGGTGACTACCTCTGTGTTATCTGGAAGTGTTGCTTGAGTTAGTAAATCTGATGTTGTCGTGTCTGATGATAATGATGAGATAGGTGAGTGTGGGTCTGAAGTTGGTGGCGTTTGTGGCAGGGTTTGTTGTGAGTGTGGGTCTGAAGTTGGTGGCGTTTGTGGCAGGGTTTGTTGTGAGTGTGGGTCTGAAGTTGGTGGCGTTTGTGGCAGGGTTTGTTGTGAGTGTGGGTCTGAAGTTGGTGGCGTTTGTGGCAGGGTTTGTTGTGAGTGTGGGTCTGAAGTTGGTTGCGTTTCTGGCAGGGTTTGTTGTGAGTGTGGGTCTGAAGTTGGTTGCGTTTCTGGCAGGGTTTGTTGTGAGTGTGGGGATGACGAGGGCAATGTCGATGATTGTGACGGCATGGATGACATGGTCTCTGTCTCGTAAAATTTCACGAGTGATGAATCAAGACATAAATTGGTATAGTTATGGTTACAACCAATGAAAGTACCCTGCCACTGCCCATGTATAATAGGCAAATTAGAAAGATCATAACAAAGTAAGCAATACCAGAACATGACAATAAAGAGATTACACTTAAATATATGCACACAATGGAAGTAAAGATTCTGTATCATAGGCTTGTCATCACATCACTTGCCCATACACTTTGGAATTGAGAGCTACAAAACAAGGTGTTCAGGAAGAGATACAAAGAGACTCTCAAAATACATTCTTTCTAGTTTAGTCCAGTTTTCATTATACCAACTCTATGGAGACAGCACGTCTGCTCGATACGCATTCTCTTTCGTATTGGCTAATATTTGCTGTTGACCAAGAAACAACTGATTAGATACTTGGACTCATCTGTAAACCACAAAATATTTCACAAGAATTCATTCTATAAGAGGCATAACTGTTTCCATGTCTAATGAAAAAAAAAAAAAAAAACCCAACAATTTAATGATCTGAATTTCCTATAAGTACTCAAAAGGAAATCTTGACTTTGAAAGAGTAAAGTAACACAGTACTAAAGAACACTGACACTTCACAAAAATCAGACAATCCAGATGTATTTTATACCACATGTTCTACCAAAACAAAGACAACTGTATTAGTCATGATTACAATTACAAATTTGATGGATGATACAGTGCACTCCCATTATAACAAACACGGTCATAACGAAATTCCAGTTACAACAAAGTAAAAGTTTAAACCGCGATATTATCCACTCTATATTTTATTGTTTATTTGTTTGGTTACAACAAAATTTTGATGTAACAAATGAAAACTGCCAGTCTCGAGGACTTGGCTATAACAGGAGTCCACTGTATCATCTTCTTCCAACTGTCCACTTGGCTTGCACACAAATATAAAGCCTGGGTCATGTTGAATGATGACCAGATATTTCATCTACGCTATTGTAGATGACACAGAGAAGAAAGCAGAGCAAACAAGGACATAGAGAGCAAGCTATCAAAAGAAAACCAGGAAGGAATGTATTCATTCATTCATTCAGTCAGTCAGTCAGTCAGTCATTTTTATATAGTCATTCATTCATTCATTCAGTCATTTATTCATTCATTCATTCATTCAGTCAGTCAGTCAGTTAGTCAGACAGTCATTCATCCATTCATTCATTCATTCATTCATGCAGTCATTCATTTATTCATGCAGTCAGTCAGTCAGTCACACATTAATTCAGTCACTCATTCATTCATTCATTCATTCATTAATAGTTAGTCATTCATTTATTTATCTATTTAGTCATTCATTCATTCATTTTAATAGCAAAGAGACAAGACAACAATTAAATTGCACTTTTCACAGAAAAGAAATCCTTTAAAAGCAATCTTAACTTCTTCCTGTAAATATTTGTCACATGAAATATCTGATGTTTGATGGTTACACTACTGACATCATATCACCTATGGCATTTTTTCTTCTTATATTCCTATTCTAGCATTGTCACCTCTGAGATATGTGTATTGCTGTCATTTTTTTTTTTACCTCTGACACTTTTATAGCACTTGAACAAGAGATAAAGTAGACCAGATTTTTTTAAAAATGAGATCCTCGAAATTATATGAACTGAGATGCATTCTATGAGCGACATCACAAACTCGCATCCTCTTCACATGGTTAATGATTTACCAACATCATTTCTCAAGCACTCACTCCATTTTTTCTGCACGTTTGACATTCAAATGTAAGTATTCGACTATTACACACCAGTCTCCTTTTGGTGCAATAGTCCACTCTGCGTATTAAGCAGCATTAATAGAATAAAATCTGAACAGAAAACCCAAGAATCAGCTTATTTTGACACACTTGTACGTGAAATAAAAAGATGGATATTTCAAAATTTCTAAGTGTCTATATGCAAGAAACACTGATGTGTTGATGATGTCACAAATCACACAATTTTTCCCACTGAACTGCTGACAAGTCTGAACTAAATGACATTTATGGAATGAAATGAAACTAAGAAGTAACATCCTTCACATGAATTAGGATGTTGTTATAATCTAGCAAAAGACTTTTGGATGGAAATGATTTGTAGTTGCTGATTTATCAACCCAAAACAAAATTTCTACTGTCTATGCACAAACCTGTGGGAATGTGGTAAGTTATAAAGACATGATCGCCTCAGGTACATGTACTTTGATAATTAATGCTATTTGGTGAATGTAAGTGCAATTATGTAATTCTGTTATTTTATTTTGTGTACATATCCATGCCGGATGAAACTTTTTCCACTCTGTTCCTCTGATGTTACACTGTTTATAAAGACCCAGTAGCATGGGAAGACAGGATGGCTCGATTGAATGAATCTTCATTCGCTGCTCATTGTGACTACATTTGAACTCCACGACTAGCGAAGGCCTGCTAGAATAGAATTGGACATCAGCGAATATGTGCACCAAAGCCTGTGCTTATCACTATTAAACGTGCAACTCTAGTTAGATTATTCAGCTGCACATGTGCTGCGTACTGCAGATACGTTGTACATGAAGCTATGCACAATTCATTACAGGGATTCCTGAATATATCCTAGTCGGGCCAGCTTCCCATTATATCATAGACTGTATGACCGCTCCCCCCCCCCCCCATGCCATTACATCATCCCCCCATCCATGCTACAGGTCATTGAAGTTAAATACTGAAAGGTCACATCACTCAACTGTGTATTGAAGAGGCTTAGGTTAACTATTCAAATACATAATCATGTAGTTCCTCTAATATTCCACCACCCTGTTTTTGTTTTGGCAATACATCAGCTATGAGCATTATACCATCGTTGCTTCAGTCAACACCAAAGGATGGAGTGATTTGTGTGTGTGTGTGTGTGTGTGTGTGTGTGTAAATTACTTCTTACAGTCTGACTGCCATAACAAAGCAATTTCGCAGTTCTGTTGGGTTTGAAGGTAACTCTCTACGACACATCCACTGTACTGCTGTGATGCACCAACATCCTTACAAACACCACAGGGCATTTTGCACTGAAAAAATAAGCTTCCATCGATTTTTCTTTACAACAATGAAATCATCCACGACTAACATTAATAGTGTGGTCTCACGGGATTCATACAAAATGTAGCAATGAATAAATATTTTTCTTTTTTCTGTACAATTTTATTTTATTTTATTTATTTATTTATTTTCTTTTTTTAAACAAAGAAATGGAATTACATTTAGAGATTTCGGGAAGCAGTGACTGCCTTGCATGCGATTTGATATTTCTGAGAGCAATGCTCACCTGAAGTGGAAAGACCCGTAGTGGACCCAGAAGAAGGCAAACTACTGCCTGGGTCGCCTGGGGTAAAGCCCGTACCAGTGCCTGGACCGGTAGTCGGACCAGTGCCTGGACCGGTAGTCGGTCCAGTCAAGGGCCCTGTGGAGTCAATGATTGGGGTTTCGGACGAGGGCGAGGGGCTACCCGTGATTTCGTCCGCCCCTGTCGGTAATTCACTGGGCTGCGTGGATCCAGTGGTGGCAATGGGCTCTGCACGTCAGAGAAGAAAAACAGGCTCTATTCCTGTCGCCTACGCAGTCACAGAAAATGTGCTGTCTGTCACGGTTTCATGACATTTGCTCCTGTGACAATGGCTCCCATGAAATATCTACATGCTAAGCCAAACATAAATTCCATCCACAAACATAACCCTAACCATAATCCTAATCCTCACATCAAACTTAAAGGCATTATTTACCATTTGCAGATGAAACAAAAACCCCAGCTTTAGTGCTTCCAAAGAGTTCTAAAATGTAAGTTAGGGATAGAAACAACCAATGTAAAAATCTTAGTTATTATAGTCAATGTTGAATATTGTTAAATATACAAAATGTGAAAAATAGTTATAATAAAAATGTTTCTACACTAAACCGTCCACAGTTATGTTTTATTGAGAAACAGTGATATCTCCTTATATTTTAGGCTTCACTGCACACTTTTTATATGGTAGGATGTTTTGTGATACAACTGACCTACACATATCCATCAAATGTGATAACTCAAACATTTTTGAAATCATTGCTCCCAATGGTAAACATTACCTTTAACCTAAAACCATATTACAACCTTAACCCTAACCTGAAGTCCTTGGAGAAAATACATGTAAGACTAGAGCAATTGTTGCAGGAGCAAATGTCATGCCACCGTTTGTCACATACCACCTTTACTCACATTTCCATCTAGAGACTTCAGTTTTTCAGAATGTGACTTATTGCTGTCTGCAATTTTTGTTTGTTTGTTTTATACTTGTTTGTTTGTGTGGTTTGTTGTTGTTGTTGTTGTTGTTGGGTTTTGTGTTTTTTTTTTTGAGGGGTATTTACATCTAAAACCTTGCTGCTATGTACCCCCACCCCTCCCCCTCCCTACTGAAAAATGGGAAAGCTCATGTGTATCGTTCTAGGAAAGTGTTTACCAGCCAGGAAGAAAAAAAGTTATCTTTCTGCCATGTATCAAAAACTAAAAGCAATTTTCTGGCCATTCTCCTGTTATACCAACCCATGCATCTACAGTAAATCATTAATATTTGCACGGTTCCTCATGCATTTGCTCATTTAATAAACTCCATCTCGATCACTTTTTTTTTTCAATCTTTGCTACAGGTATATATCCTTGCTATCAATAAACATATAGATGCCAGGGAAGAATCCAGAATACCACTGTTATGACCATAAATACAATATTCTGTATGACTTTGATACAACAGCATGCAGATGGCAGTGGTATTACTGCTCTTGCTGCAGTAGGATTCCTTGTTGCATTGAATCCCTTGTGGATGAGACTTTATCATCACCATCAGTAACTGCCACTACAGATGTGATGTTTCTCTTTAAATGCCCATCTTAATCCAGTCCATACAAATTTTTCACAATGCCAACAAAAACCTACCTATAGGAGAAAGCAATTAAGTTCACATTTTTGCATTTTTTCTCTCTATCTTCACCTCAACTTTTTTTTTAAATGTTGATGAGCACTATGTGTCATTATGGCTATTATGCATGTATGATGGCAAATTTATTAAATTATGATGAAGATGTTACTAATACTACTTTTACTACTACTACCACTACTAAAACTTGATGGAAGGTACTATTACTACTACATGTACTAACAACTAATAATGACAGTAATGATAATGATGATAAAATAATCATAACAATAAAAATAATGAAACTGATAATTATAGCAATAGTGATAATAATGAAATGTCTTTGAAACTGTCCTTCGTGTTCATTTTCACTGGTTTCTGTATCATTCTATTAAAGTTTGCTTCAGGAGTACTGTATACGCCAAATATTTCGCGAGGTTTTTATTTTCGCAAATTTCGCGAGCCAGCTGCTATTCAGGAAATTAAAAACACGCGAAAATATTGACTCTAATGCCGATATGAATGTGACGTATGCGTATACATTTCTCCGTTAAGGACAGGCCTCCCGATTGCGAATTTAACCACTTGTGAAATTGTCAGGAAGTCCCGATTCGCGGAGTTTTAGACTCGCAAAATATATGGCGTATACAGTATTAGAGCCCAACACTTTTTTGTGTGCTCTCCGTGGCAAGAAATAGTTTCGAAATTGCAGCCCACGCAGAAACCCCAAATTCATTTGACCAGTAGTTTTAAAGGAAAGCTGATCAGGAGAGGATATATCAGAAGTGATGAATGTTCATGCTTAGAGAATGATGCAAATGCATGCTTTATCAAGTATTACATTCTGTCAGTAACTACATTTTTTATTTCTCCGTCGCCCAAACTCCAGTGATTACTGAGAGTGATAGCAAATATGGGTGACTTGCTGGGATTTGTTTTTCTTTAGCAAGTGAGTGAGTTCAAAAATCAAACATTCAAAATATGTCAGTAATTTGTCAATGCTCAAAGTTTGATAACAACTTGCACGCACCCACTCACACAGTCAACAGTGAGCTTTACATCTGTGATGTGAACATTACGGCCACGCATCTTACCGGGTTTAGACAATGGAAACCGCTGTCTCGCGAATGTGCATATTACCATTTTTATCCGAATAGCATCGTCTTAGCGTTCACATCACAGATCTAAAGCTCGCGATTGTTAGGTTTAAATGCATTTGACATAGAGATATACATGTACGAATATCAAAGAAAACAATGCAGATCTAGAGTCTTGGTAAACACAAAACAAGGAGTTAAAGACAAATCATTGTAACACGCCTTCAGACACTATAAACCAAATGTGCATATGTATGTACAGAAGAAAAATGTGCAATTAGCAAATATTAGTATAACTTGTGAAAACAATGCAGGGCTCAACTCGAAGAAAACAAAACTTCAAAACAGCCTTCGTTTGTGCAAGTCAGTTTGTTGAAACACAAAGTTATGGGTCTAGTAGTAAAGAGATGGTTGTGCTACACATGGTTTCACTTTGATTAGTTTTCTTCCTTCATTTTTTTTGTAACCACATGTGTCTGCTTGCTGAGATTCTATTCTTTGCTATGCAAACTGGTACATAAAGATTATTTTCACAAGTGTGCAAGTGCACATGTGTACACATGTATCATCAATCACTTACAGATGTACACACATGCCTGCCAAACATTAATTTAATGACAGGATGGATTTAAAAAACAAACACAAAAACAACAAAAAGTTGGTTGTTGAAACATTTTGGGTGATATTACTACCAAAGATCAGAATCATAATAATCTTTTAGAATCATACACTTTTCTTCATTCAAAATGAGTTCGTATGCACCACTCAAGCTAGACAACTATCCATAAGTGTGTGTATCTGACCAGCTGTGTAAGCTGCTGCACTTTCACCAAGAAGACACGGGAAGCAGATCACTTGCTGAAGAAAGGAAAGCGTAAACATTTCAATGATTTTTTTTCTTCGCTCCCTCGACTTACCCTGCGACGTTGAAGCAAAATGGTCATCTGTGACTGGCGTCGTCATGAAGGTGGGAGCTGTTTTGAATGTTCCGGAAGGTGTTAAGTCAGTGGCTACTGAGGAAGAATGGTCACCTGTGGTCGAGACTGCCACATCAGTACCAGTTGGTGCTAGTGATGTGGCAGTTTCTGATGAAGCATGCAAGGAATTCAAAATGCCCTCACAACTTTTGATTCTAGTTGGTGTTCTTGGGAGTTGTTCACAATCTATATCATGGACACTCTGACACACTTTGGAATATTGTTTACCGAGACGAACGTTGACAAGTTTGGAATGAAGGGAGTTGATGTAAAACAGTCATATTCCCAAATGTCACAAGCAATAGAAAACATGATATGCCTATTTACACATGTCCATTCGTATGCAAGTAAATAGGCATGGAAGTCCAGTCGCAATATTTAGAGTTCTAAGAAAGCATGTAATTCCTTTAAAAAATACAAGACAATCATCTCTTTTTGATTGCCTTTTTAAAAACATCATCAAAAATTGTAAATGTCAGAAACCAGGTAAGGATAAAACTTCCCTTTAAAGTGAAAGGCTGTCTAGATGGAATTAATTTCCACTGTGTCCACCTCCACAAATCTTTTACACACATCTTTACCCATTAATTTTCACAATTCACAGCCTGTCTTGTAATGGTTCAATCCCATAAATATATTCAGAGTATCTTCAGAGAGCCCTTCACATTATATTCATGCATTTCTCTCATTGGATGGAATAAAGTCAATCATTCTCATTTATTATTATAAAAGAATACAGATATTCTAGTGTCATGATTATGGTGCATTCTTCTGAATCCATTACAATTAAGTTCTGAATATTTCTATTCAACAGTAAACACTTACATAATTCAAATGCAGACTACTAACGGATCAGTACAATAATTGTGACTGCTATCAATGGTAAGTGAGAATATGGCAGCCAGCAAATACACACACACACACACGCACACAAATGCCACACCATGCATTTTTATATTACAGTCAACTTCGGATACCTCGACGTCGGATAAGCCGAATATCACTTACCTCGGGGCAAAATGAAAGTCCCGATTGTTCCTATGGAGTTTCCGTGTATTAAAATTCACGTAGCTCGAAGAAATAACTCGAAGTTCGGTTACCTCAAAGTGAAATCTACTGTCCCGATCTTAATTAACTTATTGTTTTTCCCAGCATGTAGCTCGAATCGAATGCAACATCACTCAGCACTTCCGATTAAGCGCGCGTGGATAGCGAAGAAGACATGTCACAAATCTTTTCACACTCGACTGTAAATACCCGGTACACAGCTGACAAGAAAAATCCCCAACACCTACCTACATACGTACACAGTATGCACATACCACCCTTGCCAATGGAGTGCTTACGATAGCACTACGCTCTGCCCATCATCTTCTTTTCTATAACCACTGTGTTTTAATTCTTGATCATGATAGTCATAGATTTCTAAACCGTCGCGGCGCACCTGAGTAGGTGTTGGGGGTTGACAGTTATATCTTTGGCATTAAATATCACGGTCCACTGTCCAAACACCAATCTCCTGCGTAGTGCCTTTTTTAAACTTTTTTTTTTTGCCTTTCACAAAGTATGTTTCATTCATTCTTCCCCGAGAACGCAAGCACTGATTTTTTTTTTTTTTTTTTAGCAATGCGATTATGAAAATATTGTGGAATATGATGTGGAAGTATAGGCCGAGCATAATAAAGAATAGAATAGACAGGGCTCCACACTAACTTTTATCGCGCCACCAGTATCACTGATTTTTATTTTTTGGTGGTCGAATTTACTCAAAATTAAAATTAGAAAATCCAATCATCTTATTTTGTGTTTTAAGATTTAGCAAATAAAAAAATAGATTATTATAAAAGTTGATGCTTAAAAATGTAGGAGGTCAAAACTTATGTTTGAAATGAAAAAGTGGGAGCATTTGCCGACATCTGTTAGCATCCGACATTTGTTTTAGCATTGTAAAGAGCCAAAAGTTACCGTTATTCATTTCTTATTGTAAAAGCAATCATCCTACATTTATTAGTCTGTTAGCACCTTATGGAGCCGAATATTACCGTTAATCATTTTTAAATGTAAAAGCAAACAGACATTCATTTTAGCATCTTACGGAGCTGAATGCTATTCTTATCCATTTCCAAACATTAAAGCAAACATCCGCTATTTGTTTCAGCATCTGAGCGGATTAATACCGTTAATCATTTCCAAATGTAAAAGCAATAATCTGTCATTTATTTTTGCATCATACGAAGCAGAATATTACCGTTATTCATTTCAAACATATGACATTTATTTTATCATCGTACGGAGCAGAATGTTACTGCTGTCCACTTCCGAAAGTGAAATGAATCATCTGACAATATTATTTTATCATCGTACGGAGCCGAATGTTACTGTTTTTCATTTTTGAACGTCGAAGCTGACATCAGATGTTTATTTTATCATCAAACGTAGCTGAATATTGCTGTTGTTCATTTCGAAATGTAATAGCAAATATCCAACACTTTTTTTTTAGCATCATATGGGGCAGAATATTACTGCTATTCACTTTCAAACATGCCAAATGTAAAAGCAATCATTCGAGATGTATTTTAGCATCTTCCGGAGCTGAATGTTATTGCCATTTACTTTCGATCGTAAAAGTAAACATCCAGCATTTATTTTATCATCGTAAGGAGTTGAATGTTATTGATACTCATTTCCGAACGTCAAAGCAAACATCAAACATTAATTTAACCATTGAACGCAGCTGAATGTTACTGGTATTCATTTCGAAATTTAAAAGCAAACATCAGACAGTTATTTTAGCACCGTATGGAGCAGAATGTTACTGGAACTTCCGAACATAAAAGCGATCATCTGACATTTATTTCAGCATCTTCCGGAGCTGAATGTTATTGCTATTTCCTTTCGAAAGTATAAGGAAACATCCGACACTTATCTAACCATCGTACGGAGTTGAATATTATTTTTCATTTCCGAACATCAAAGCAAATATTCGACATTAATTTCAGCGTCTTCCGAAGTCAAATGTTGTCCTTAATCATTTCTGAATGCAAAATCAAATATCTGACATTAGTTTTAGCACCATACGGAGCTGAGTCTTATCATTTTTCATTTCCAAAAGTATGAGCAAACATCCGACATTTATTTTAGTATCTTATGGAGCCGATTGTTACCGCTGTTCATTTTCAAAAGTAAAGGCAAATATTTGACTTTTTTGGTGGCGCGATAGGGCCACCAAAATCTTCATTTCTGAAATTCTGATTTCAATTCCGATTTTCCTTCAATTCATTCATATAAAATATCGATTCGATTTTAATTGACAAGCATGCAAACAATCGGTAGGCACTATAACAGATACCATGTTGAACATCGATAAACGTCGGGTAAGTCGAAGAAAATTTGACGTACGTACGCTACCTCGAATTTCGCGTACCTCAAATTTCACGTACCTCGAACTATTTTCTTCAGTCCCGACGAATTCGAGGTATCCGAAGTTGACTGTAATATGGTGAGGCATGCACTTTTAATACTTGGAAATAATGCAGAGTGCTATGAAGGGAGTGTACTCTTGGCATGGTAGTGTATTTCAGTGGCTAGTGATTCAATTCACTCCAATTCATGCATTTTAATCTTTTCAGTTACAGGAAACAAAATGCAATACATATCAAATGATGTTAATCTGCTAAGAACCTGTAAAGAATAAAAAATCATGCTTCACATGACAAACTAATTTCACTCACGGACAATCTATTCTACATTTACAAAATTGTACAATATGGCAAAATCACCATTTCTGTTTGACATCACACACAGAAAACAAGCCAATTCAACTACATTCACACTTTCAGAGATTTGCCACACATTGTTCCAGCTTAGACTTTCTACATCCATGGGTGTAATGAGCTTGATATCAATATATTGTCGCCGGGGCAACAAGACCTCGTATCTACAAAATGTCAAATGTTCAGGAGAGCCAAAAAACATGGCAGCCAAAGCACTGTGCCGAATGGGATAGCTTTTCCTTTGACATGCCGTGGTGGTTTTATTTTTGGAGTAAGACAGTTGGGATTTGGACAGGACATAACTTAACCCATTATTTGACCATTAATCAAAAAAAGTCATTTTCACCAAAAATGCAGATACAAGGTCTTGTCACCCCAGCAACGATATATATATATATATATTTTTTTTTTTTTTTTTTTTTTTTTTGGGGGGGGGTCTCTTTTCTTCTTTCTTTTTTCTTGACTTGCTACAAACCCAGCAACTGATGTAATATGCCTTTTCTCTTAAATTTTGAACCCACTCACAATTTCTTATTGAAGTCTTGCATTTTGGTATCGAATTTCAATTTGGACTCTCTTCATTTCATCTGAAGGCTAGTACCTCCATTATTCAACTGTATGCCACCTTACGTATAATGTCCATGATTTTGCCTTTTATAATTTCATATTATTGTATTTTAATGATCAAAGAAACATTGATTTTTGCATGAAACAAGTCAAACATGGGAGAAGGAAAACTTTAAGTACTCACTGAGTGTTACGATGAAAATAATTATGCCCTTCATAAAATAAATTTTGAATTACCAGTATGCTTGCATGTAATATGCAGGAATCTGAAACTTTAGTGTTACTAGATAATCAACTAGCATTTGTGCCATCAATGGTACTCATTTGCTCAGATGTGCATGTACAGTATGCATATGATGAACTTGAATATTAGCAGTCTGTTTTGTGCATATTGTAACAAAAGAGTTTTTTTTTTTCTTTATATAGCTGTATTTTGATGAAAGAGAAAATTAGAGATTTGTAGATTACAGAACGCAAAGAAAGTGTTTCATCACAAAGACTGGAAAATTGTAGTAAAGATGGCATTGCTGCCTGTGAGTCGCCAAATGTTTGGATTTGTGACATTTTGTGATCTTTGCCATAAATTAGGGTGGATAATGTTTCAGGTTTACCTGCAATGTACAATTGTATGAGGTATTTAAAAATATCAATAAATGTATCAATTGTTACATTCTTTCATACAGAATGCTGTACTCGACTTTCCCTATAGTACAGTCTGACATATCAATAAAAACTGGTGCCAAAATCTGCCCATAAATGAGATGAAAATGCTGTATATTTCTATCACCCTCATACCATAGTTTGATGTTTTGAACACATACCATGTTCCATCACTGATGTACTGTACGAGCTGAAATTTTCGCGTACAGATATTTTCGCGAATTGCTACTTGGAGGACATTTTCATGTGTTGTTAATTTAACAGTTGCGAGGGTCTAACTGAACTTACTTGAACTCTCACGATAAAACTGATTCCACAGTGTGTACGAATGTGTTCTGCATTCGAAGTACTGTACTTATTAATGCTAGCTACGTCATGGCCATATGGCTCAGCTCATGATAGCTGTGTGATAGACCTACCTACGTACATTGTAGCTAGCTACGAGTACTAGTAGTGTACTGTACGGTAAGGCACGATAATTTTGGTGCGATCCTGTAGCACATGGCATGGCTTGATTTTCATTTCCCTGCATTATTTTCGTGCATTTTTGTTTTTGCGGTTCAAAGGCGATTCGCGAAATTCGCGAAAATAAAACCACCACGAAAATCAGTATCATATCTTTCACAGACTGAAAAGGGATTCATGGAATATTGTATCCGCAACAAACATACTCACATGGAATCATACGCAGATGCAGACACACACACACACACACACACACACACACAGACGCACACAAACCTTACCTATTGTGGTTGTTTGCTCGGTTAACTCTACAGAGACAAGAAGGATACAAGAAAAGGTACACGTAACTGCTTTGTACCTTAAAGAAAATTATGTCGACATAAAACGTCATTAATTTGAATAGCATCTGGAGTGAGGACATAATTATTGTATGTCACCACAGCAAAACTGAAAAATGTACAGTATTTGTGAATACAATACCAAGAAGACACTACAACAGTTTTCCTATTAAAGGACAGGAGTCAGTGCACAAAATTAACTAAATTCTATTTCAGAGTTATTTTTCACGAATGTATATCAACATGATCTTGCTTGCATTTCAAAAACAAGCACAGGTGTTCCATTTCATGTTCTAGTCGATTGCGTGAACACACTCAGTGAAATTAGAGGAACACAAAACACTGTAGAATAGTTATGGATCACTAAACGTTTTCATATTTTCATGAGCGAGTGATATTCGTCCACATCATAACATACATGTAAGATGTGGTGACTGCCATCATAGAGTAACTAATGTTGGTCTACAGCAGACAAGGGCTATGACAATTATGTTTATAGTCAATACTTTTAGAATTCATTGTTTTTATTTGGTTGTTTTTGCTTCTTTGTTTTGCTTTTTTTGTGGCTTTTTCTTCTTTACATTTTTGGGCAGCAATATCTTGTTGCAAAGTTGTCCATATAAATGGAAAGAAAACCAATGACACTTAAAAGGCAAAAACCTCACCTGGGAAGTCGGGCACTCTGGGTGGAGCATCCCTGCAGGTGAGTTCTTGACAACTCGTTGGGAAGCAAGCCATGGTGACGGTGTAAATCACTGCTACCAATTAATAGTCCACGTCAATGCTTGGGTTGCTTTAATAGCAACAGCGGAGTACCAAGATACAATTACGGCTGGCAAAACTTTCACACAGTTACATGTTCATGCAGCAGATATCTCAGACATGTACTGGCTTAATCTCTTGGAAAGAAAGCAGGATAAGCCCCGAGCCGTCATCTCTGCTACTGAAGTGACCTGCCTCAGGATGTACTCTTCACATAGACTTCCAAGTTCCGGCTGCGTGTTTGTGCACTGCGATCGCGTAACTAAAGGTTATCCAAGGTCATCTTCCAGGCGAATAAATGTTCCTTTATGACAGTACTTGAATAGGTCCTATAGGCATGTCCACAGTCTGGCCAAGGATAATGCTACTGAGTAAAGCCTTAGTGCCCCAGTGTTCTGCACCAATCTGGTCTCTGCAATGAGAAGTAAACATGTGAAATTCAATTGTGCATTTAGTAGTCAAAGCAACAACAGTCAAAGAACAAATTTATGATAATAGCATCAAGGCCATATTGCCCCCCCCCCCCCAAAGAGTCAAATATGAAGCAATGTCCATCGATAAGTGATATATATCAGAAGATTTGATACACAACAGCTTCTCAAATATTTGACAAACCAAAGGTCCCTTACTTCTTTCTGCTTCAGCCATGCAAAGAAATATATCTGGGAGTCTTGCTAGAAAGGCTACAGGTCTCTTCTCCATGGTCTAACTGAATCTGCTTGAATCTCAAAATTTATTTGAAATGAAGATATCACACGGTGATACACTACAATGTGTATATTAGGTGATGGTGTAGTAGTGTCCAAAATGAGGAAGTGTTGATATTTGTCTCAGTGGCCCCTCCACTGGCTCAAATTGGTTTCTTACACCCAGCAGGTACAATGAGCCTTGAGAACGAGACAATCAATATTAGCCTGGCTGACTGGGAACACTGAAGGGGAATTCCCTTGCCTATGTACTGCACGATATTTGTTGTATGGTTGCTAAGCGACCATCTTGAGGGGGAATATGCCACAGCAAGCGGGGAATATATGCTGGCAGCCCAACATTTGATAAAAAAATGCCTCACTGAACTCTGACTGAGTCCAAGCTCTACATAAATGCTGATAACATTCTGGCATTATGTGCATGTCTATGCAGGGGGCAATCTTTATTGTGTATTGTACAGTTTGCTATGAATAGACTCTAGTCATCACATTGTTCAATATTAAATGGGTTACCGGTAGTTAAATACCGGTTAGTGATTGGCTAAACACAGTCACGTGATGGAGGAACATTCGTTATGTTCGCCCATGGGCAAACATTTTTGTAATGTTCTCCCATGGGAAAACATTTTCACGTAACAAATGAAAGAAGGCCTAGGACCCCGCGCGCACAGTGAATTTGGCTCTGCGCGAGCGAGCGATCAAGTGCGTTGTGCTGGTGGTTGACATTGACGTATTTGACTAACCTATATAATATAACAGATGATGACTTTTGTTGTCGGGAACATGTACCAAACCTTCCACCCTCAAGGTTTGAAATGCTATTTCGGGAGGTTATAAGTCCCTCGACTTCGTCTCGGGACTTATAACCTCCCTCGATAGCATTTCAAACCCTTCGGGTGGAAGATTCGGTATGTTCCCTCCCATGCCAGTCATCATCTATACTGTATACGCTGTTATTTTCGCTAGGGTTTAATTTTCGTGAATTTCGCGAATTGCAGTTGGATCGCGAATCTAACAACACGCCAAATTGTCTCCATGCGCTTTGTTAATAGAGCATTCACGTAAGCGTCGGCGCCGATTCGCGAAAACAACATCTCGTGAAAATGTCTATGACCTCGTCATTCGCGAAAATATCTGTACGCGAAAATAACGGCGTATACAGTATATTGTGCACTGCTTTCAGACAGACAATCAGGAATACTCATTCCTGGAGACATACTGTGCTTTATTTGGCAAATACCGTAAGCCTGTTTGAGCATGTACATGCCGATACAGTCGCCAGAATCAAAGCCTTAAATTATGTATACCGAGGTAATGTAATCCAATCTTCATTTCAGTTAACAGCAGTACATCATTTTTACATGGCAGTGCCCTTGTTTAATAAAGTACAGATTGATGCATTAGAACCATGCTTCTCAACTTAAAAAAAGAAAGAAACAAAACAAAACAAAACAAAACCTGAGGCCCACTTTCCAAGTTTTGGGGGTCCTTTGATCCTTAGGTTTTTTGAACAGTTGCACTGTACTATGTGTCAAAAACAATGTTTTTTTCTTCCATTTTTATTTCAGGGAGATATTGCAGCCCACTGGCTGAGAAGCACTGTATTTGATTTGAAGACATGGAGCTTTCAGGTTCTGAAATGCCTTTAACACTTAAAGGGCAAGTTCACCTTCCTATCAAATGTGAATTGAAAGAATGCAGCAATATTTAAAATACTCCTGTAGAACAGATCAGTAAAAGTTTAAGGAAAATTAGACAATCCGATCAAAGGTTATGTATGATGTATCGCTCAAAAGTTTTTGTGCAGTAACTGCTGGATGAGAAGACTAACTATAACTTGTGATGTCACATACAAACTTGTGTAGAATGATAAAGAAATATAAGGAAAATTCAACATATTTTCACCTTCTTGCCTAATAAAAAAGCACTTGACTTGCCTCTTTCAGAAGGCAGGGGAAATAATATTAAATTAAAAAATGTCAGTGATTAGTCAAGGGAATACATGTGTACTTTTATCAAAACATGAAATTTTGTAAAATTCTCTGTATACATACAGGGATTTGAAGGGGAGATCTTGGTCCTTGCTAACTGGGCATTTGATACCCATTTTGCAGATGTATCCCCCAATTCACTAAGCATATTCAGAGTAATGCAAACAAGTCAAAGAAACTGCCTTCACAAACTCTGAAAATAATCTGTCCTTTTTTATGATGAGCACGCATTGAAAAAAAAAAGCCTGAAAAGTCTGGATAATTGTCAGTGTACAAGCAAAACAAAAACAGACCCCAAGTAGAATCTGTAAAGAGCCATACCAAAGTTGGACAGAAATGAAGTTCTTAGAATTATACTACATACGTGTGTACAAATATGAAAGGAAACTACTGGTTCCTGTCAAATCTACTTGATCTTGTCGTAGGAAGACAGCAGTCAGTACTAGAAAGAAATAAAAAGGCAAATCTTGATTCAAGCTGAAATAAGAAGAGGAAGGATTCTGGATATAATGTTTTATATTCACTTGATTTAAACAGACATAAATACAGAGAATAAAGATTCTAAATCTTGTATTCTGCTCTTCAACAATTCACACTGATAAAAAAAGAAAGGAGTATTTATGAAGAAAATTATGGACCACACATTCAATTTTACAAAAATGCAACTCCAAAATTTGCTAGATACTCCATTTGGATTTTGAAAAGAAAAGAGGGAGAGGAAGGAGAAGGGGGAAATACAGTGTATCTGCATCTTGCCAATATTAAAGGGGCATTCCGGACGATTTTCATAATTTCACATCATGTAGTACATAAATCAACAGCTTCATGTATAGATTTGTAGAATTTATTGTAGTTCTTGAGCAGAGAAACAGTACTTTCAAAAAATTACACTGAACAAAGATGATGACATAGGAGCCTCACATATCTCAGAAATGTAGCAGTGTCATTCCATTACAATACCGCATGCTTGCAAGCTCACCTGTGTGTAATCTATGCATGCCTTCTTCTTTTGAGCTGCTTCCTTGAGCCACATCTCATGCATTCTTATGGTGAGGCTGCCATGTCATCATCCTTGTTCATTGCAATTTGTTATAAACTTCGAAAACATTCCTATTTTTCATCCCAATCATCATAAATCCTGAAACTCTGTACCCAGTATAACTAATTTATATATGTTCGAATGTAAAAATTTGAAAATCATCCGGAGGTCTCCTTTAACCTAATCTGAATGGACAACAACAATGTAAGATGAAGGGAATACATACAAGTATATATTTGGATTTGGCCACTTGAAGCAACTTGACTGCAACAAACAACAACAAAAACTAAGAAATAGTCTGTGACTTGTCAAACTGACTCGATTTTGATGGAAAGAATGGACAACTCCATCAGCACATTTCCAGTGTCTACCCCAAGTTGTTAAAGGTCCTGTTTACCTTTTGGAACAGTAATTTACACAATTTTCAAGATTTTCAAGACATTAACTCTTCATGTGCCACGTTCGCACGTCCGGCTCAGTCGACGGCGTGCCAACTTCGCATATTCTGCTCAACAAACAAAGCCGCCAAAACCGATCAATAAATCGCTAATCCCGCGGTACAATCAAAGCGTTTCTCGCGCTTTTGTTCCTCTCACATACGGCTTGCATTCTATGTGGTGATTGATGATCAAGCGGTGCTCCCAACTAGATTTGCGTGTACATTCTAAGTTTCTGTCACTATTTTATGTGCAAAAGTCATGCCTTTACAGTAATGTAGCAACTGATTATTCAAAAGAAAAATTGAAAATAGAATTGTTATACATGGTTTATAGAAACAAAGTTTTGCATTCCTCTTTAACTTTGCTCACTATCATGTCCAGCTTTACAGAAATTTGTAGAAGTTATACGAATTGGAAAAACAGAATTCTTTCTCAAAGCATGGCTACCTTCGTGTCTCAGAATTACGTGGCACACAGGGGGTTTCCACCATGGCACATAAAGAGTTAAATGCATGTGTAGGTCTGCTGTACACCACAAAACATCCTATCATATAGAATTTTCACCCCCCCCCCAAAAAAAAAAAAAAAAGCCTACCAGGAGACTGTATTTTTCTCTAAAATAATCTGTAACTGTAGATGGTTTAGTCTGGAAGCATTTCTATTATAACTGTCGTTCACATTTTGTATATTTAACAATACTTAATATTGATTTTAAGGATTCCAATTTTGATAATGGTAAATTATGCCTTCAAACACAGAAAAATAATGTGCTAGCTTCCAAAGTGAATTCGTTGTTATCCGGAGAATGGGTAAAAAATATTTGCAGTTTGACTGGCTATCAAATGCTACAATTTTGTGGCACTGTTCCAATGTTGTTGACATGATAACACTCTCTTTACAACAAGCTGGCATAGCAAGGAGATCCACATTGGAAGCAGTTGTAGCTCAATGGTTATTGCATCTTGTAAAACTTTTAGAACTCCATTCTTTTTTTCTGCTTTTGTTACATTTGCTTCCTTGGGCCTGAAGTTCCATTTATGCACACAGTTCTCAAGGACTCAATCAAGATCTGCATTCATATCTTTCACATTTAGGGAACCAGTCATTTCAAGAAGAATGGTAAATGGTGTCTAAATCCTAGCTGCTCTTTAGTGCCCACTCTAAATCCTTGTTTCTTAAATGAAGACTTGTGATTCATTGACAGGTTATTATAGACCACTTCATTGTCAACAGTGCATAGAGTAAAATTTCTGGGATTGATTGCATATAATCAGTGAAAACATCTTCACATTTTACATGGTCCAGAAACTAGGCAAATCCAGACTCCGTGCAGAGCACGACGTCGTATTCTTACAGCGACTGGGCTGTGTATACGTGTTCTGTGTTAATGCCTTTAAGAATATTAAGCTAAGATGAGCACTGAAAGGTTGATGCATTTCACTAAAAATACTACATGAGTAATTACATTACATGTTTTGGTCTCAAGCAGCTTACACCCCTCCCTCCCATGCGTATTTTCATTCCGTAATTTTAGGATTGCACTTTACTTCACAATGTATGAGATCAGCGCAGGCTAAAGAAGAATAAACAGCAGATGATAAACCAAATCCTGATTGATGAACAGGCCCTGTCCTATACCGTACCATCATTCTGGAAAAGTTCAAGTAAAGACCTTAAAGGGACATTCCAGACGATTTTCATAATTTCACATCATGTAGTACAGAACATAAGCCCCATATAGATTTGTGGAATTTGTTGTAGTCCTAAGCTAAGCAGAGGAACAATACCCTGAAAAAATCTTAAATTACACTGAATAGTGTTGATGACATAGGACATATCGGTACATGTATAGTACAGCTGTAGGAGCCTCACATATAATTTCAGAAATGTAGCAGTGTAATTCCATAACAATTCCACTTGCTTAACAAGTTCACCTGTGTAGAATAGAATGTATGCATAAAATCTTCTTTTGTTTAGCTTCCTTGAGCCCCAAAACCAAGCCAACTCATGCATTCGTATGGTGAGGCTGCCCTGTTTATCCTTGTTCATTGACATTGCAATCTGTTGTAAATTTTGAAAACATTCAGGAATTGATTCTTATTCCTCAACCCAATCATAACATACATTCTGAAACACCGGATGCGCTATGGTTGGACCTACTACTAATCGACCGCCTAATGTTTATTTGCTTGTTAAGAATATTTAACACTGAAATTCACGTAAAAAACTTGACCTACGTGATTGAGAAAATCCAGCTCTATCAAATGCCGTTGTTCCCTTTTCGATTCGAAGTTTCAGTGCAAAAATATCACCGACGAACTTGCGTGGCCTCGTTTCAGCTCCCCGCGGTAAATCGCGTTTTTAGGATCGACCGCTGTTTTTGCATTGACAATGCACGCAAACCGAGTTGTATTGAACACCGTGTTGTACGAAGCTTTTTAGAAGCCTTTTAGAAACTTCCATAGACATTACATTGTGCTGTCATTACGATTCGGTGAAAATATTCATTCGAAATTTTGTCATTGATTAAAACCATTAATGAACAGTGAATTATCGCGCTTTCCCACACCATCCTCATCTACATTCAAAGCCAATCCATTTTTATGTGCTTTGCACGCAGAGAAGTGCGTACTAAGTGTTCAGTGCGCGAATTATACGCAGTCGGTTTCAATAAGGGTGGTCGATATGTAGTAGGGCTACCATACTGGTTGTTCAAATGTAAAACTAAAAGTCTTAAAATCATGTGGAGGTCTCCTTTAAAAGCTTCCTGGATACTTGACTTTTCTTTAGATCATACTAGTAATACTACGTATCTAATACTCCCTATTAAAATCTCAGTGACTCAGTCTAGATCTAGAGTCAGTCATACAAACTTTAACTGTGCTGTAATTGTTAAATGTTAAAGCCAGGGATGGTATGGTAAAGGTACCACCTATCGGCAGGGTACCTTGACATCGGCACCCTGAGTATCATGGCTGTTTGCGCATAAAACGAAAAGGTATGTGCGGGATTAAGTGCCATTAGCTATGAAAACAATAAAAACAAAGAAATGGAAATCAAACCCATAAACAAACTAACAAACCAAACTGAACAGTTTCAATTACACATCCGCTCAGTAACAACGCATGGCTGTGAAATTCACGTGTATTATGGAGGGAGGGGGTGCCGATCGTAAGGTACCCTTTTCAGCTGCGCGAAGAAAATGGATCGCATGCACTAAAATTGCGCTATTTTCCAACGGAGATTCAGAATCAACAGAACAGTCACGATATTCAATACTGCAGTATTTATGGCATATTTGAGGTAAAAATTTGGCGACTTTGTTTTATACTTTTGGAATAAACAAGCTACAGATCCTTAGGGTGACGATAGGTGGTACCCTCAATCATACAGTATTGGTGGAGATGAGAATTGGGCTTCTAAGTTTTTGCGAGATACCAAGAAAATACTTATGAAATAGTACAGAGCATACCATTTTAAGAGGAATTCAAAGTTTATTTGATGAAAATCGGGTTTGGAATGACTGAAACATCCAAAAACAAAGTACCGGTAAAACAAAGTGATTGTAATGTCAACTAATGAAATGTGCCGAGGGTCCCACACTTTTTTAATTTTAGAATAGCTCTGTTTTGGATATCTCAGCCATTTCAAAACCAATTTTCAACAAATAAACAATGAATTCCTCATGAAATAACATGCTCTTTCATATTTCATAAGTGGTTTCTCATTATCTCACCAAAAAATGTCAGAAACCTGAAATTAGGTCTCAACCAAAACTTTACAATCCCTTTAAAAGGCTTTATTTTATCAATAGAATCCATACTACAGAGAATCATACAATATCATCAACATAAAGGCTTTGTCTTTGCAGTTAGATGAATAGTTTTACTACCATACATAAACCAAGTGAGATTTGTGAGTCTTGTAGTTGTACGTTCTACTATTCATATGTAAAACTTCTATGAAATGAAGCCTTACCCTACTCGTCGAACGTGAGATGAACAGACCCTTCGTACGTACAATGTACGGTGATGAGACAATCGCAAGTCCGCGGCGATACTGAGTAGCTGTACCATTGATCTACAGAATACAGATGGACGCTGTACTGATGCCACTGCACTGGTATCATCCAATGTGCAGGAGGTCTTCCCAGTACCTCCCTGATGTAGCCAAGGCGCAGGGTACAGTGTACGAAGCCAGTTCAAGAGTACGCTCGCGCTCGCTCGCGACCGACTGGTTCTGGTGACTGCAACATAAAACTGTCCCTTTTCTCGGACATGCCACTTAACCACTGACAAATAATTTAAAAACAATGACAGGAGGCATGTTGTTGGCGCATATAGTGGATGAAGTTACTACTAACGTAACACCTCAACCTCCAGTTCCGGTGGAACTCCTCATAAGTACAGCTAGCTAACTAGCTGCGTTGGATGTTGACACCGTACCGTCCGCAATCCGCATCAACAGAGCGCTGCCCACGGCGCGGCGGCGGGCTAGCTCCGGCTGGCGGGCGCTTGCGAGAGGAGTTTGGTGTTTGCTGCCCCACCCTGCGCTGGCATTATTTATTTTTGCTCTCCGCTTAGTTTCTTTACTCAGTAAACGCTTTCTCGCGCATCCTGTATAGGGATTGCATTGCTAAATAGGTCGCGTGCTACTATACACTGCACTAGGTTTTTTTTTTTTTTTTTTTTGGAGGGGGGGGGGGGGTTGGGGACCAATAATGCATTCAAATGTAATAACTGTAATAATAATTAAGTGTAGACTGTCTTTCACTATTTGCGAAGGTTTTCATGTGCGAATATTTCCGAGTCTTCTCTACCCACCTCTGACGTATTTCACCATTACTGCAGCTGAGCCATATTCGTGGCGATACTAACAGGGAACAGTCTTAAAAAGGCCTAATAAGGCAGGAAGAAAATTGCCCACTGAATTGCTACTGGATATTTTCAGGGAATTCCTTTTCTTTCTTTCTTTTTTCTTTTTCTTCTTTTTTCCTTCTTCTTCTCCTCCTCCTCCACCTCCTCCTTCTTCTCCTCCTCCTCCTTCGTCTTCATCTTCGTCTTCTTTTCTTTTTTTTTTTCATGACACTGTGCACTTATTTGTTTATTTATCTATTTCATGGCACTGTGCACTTATTTATTTATTTAATCAATTTCAATCATTAGAGAGTTTGAATAATAGTTTTTCATTGATGTATTTGAATATCAGAAGTTTGAACAGTAATTTTGATAATTTACAACTTTTATTATATAATTCTACCCAGTCTTCATTTTCTGTTATCATGGCTTACTGAGACTGGCTTACTCAAAGTTCCTCAAATTCTTTTACGCTTCCTGGTTATGATGATATCACAAATAATAGAATCAATAAGGTAGGAGGAGGGGTCGCTTTTTATATTAAACATGCTCTGGACTATTTTGTTCATACTGAACTTAACTCTATGAATGATATTATTGAATCTTATCATTGAAAGAAACATCCCAGACTCCAGGAATATTTTGATCGCGATTATGTACACACCTCCTAATTCCAACAGTTTTTGTTTTTTTTTGCAGGATTTAACTCATAATCCAATTTTCATTAATAAAGATTGTTTTATAATTGGGGACTTTAACATAGACATCTCCAAATGTCATACGTTAAATGCCCCACAGGAATTTCTTGATATTATGCTCTCTGCTTCTTTCTTGCCACTTATAACTAAACCAACTCGGGTTACAAATATAACACAGCTTCTTTAATTGACAATATATTTTGTTATATTATGCCTACTCCTAAATCAAATATTATTTTGTCTGATATATCAGATCATTTCCCAATTTTTACTGTTGTCCCGGTTATACCTAAACCTATTATTAGTTCTATTAAAGAAACATTTAGGAAAATAACACCTGAAAATTTACAAAGTTTGAAGAATAGTTTACAAGAAGAAAATTGGACTGAAGTGTATGATTCTCAAGATACTGATTTATCGTTTGATGTATTCATGGCAATTTTGAAATCTCATTTAGATAAGCATGTTCCATTGGTGAAAATTAAACAGTCTGGTTATAAAAAAAAAAAAAAAACATCCCAGACTTCCATGGATAACAAAATTTCTTTTACGATCCATAAATCGAAAAAATAATTTATATTACGCGGACAGAATTAATCGCACTGAACAATCTCATCGTAAATACACTATGTAAAAATATTCTCACAAGATTATTGCGTAATGAAAAAAGGAAGTATTATAATTATGGACCAGTTCAACCATGATGTGAATAAGACATGGAAATTGATAAACAGCGCCATTTATGAAAATAATGATAAACCCCGAGTAACAAGAATTAAATTGGATGATGTTGAAATAAGGGACCCTGTGTTGATAGCGGATATATTTAATCATTATTTTTCCCAGGTTGGATATGACCTCGCTAAAAATATCCCCACATCTCAAACGAATTTCCATGAATTTCTTGTATTACCCAATTTCAACTCACTTTTTTTTTTGATCCTGTCACTAGTTTAGAAATAAAAGACATTATTATGAATTTGGAAAATAAAAAAGCTCTGGACCGGATGGTATTGATAATATTATTTTAAAGAAAATTAGTGAGAGTGTTGTCGAACCATTAACTCATATTTTTAATTTATCATTAAGTAATGGTGTTGTTCCATTGGAAATGAAAATCGCTAAAGTAATTCCAATCTATAAGAAAGGTAATAAAGAAGATATTTGTAATTACAGACCAATTTCTCTGTTGTCTTCGATTTCTAAATTGTTAGAAAAAAAAAATTGTACATTCTAGACTCCTTAAATTTTTTGATTTGCATAATATTATATCTAACTTTCAATTTGGATTTCGTAAAGAGCACGACACATCTCATGCTATATATTCTCTCCTTTGTTGAAAAAGTTGCTAAAGCCGTAGACCAACATTACCATATATGGTAGTGTTGGTCTACGGCTTTAGCATGGTAATGTTGGTCTACGGCTTTAGCAACTTTTTCAACAAAGGAGGGAATAGCATGAGATGTGTCGTGCTCTTTACGAAATCCAAATTGAAAGTTAGATATAATATTATGCAAATCCAAAAAATTATATACAGTGGGGGTTTTCCTGGACTTCTCCAAGGCCTTCGATACCATCGATCACGAAATACTTCTTTATAAATTATGTCACTATGGTATCCGTTGGAAGGCCTTGGAGTGGTTCAGGAGCTACCTTACTGATCGCAAACAAATTGTATCTTTATCCGGTCAAAGTTCCACGCAAAGAAATCTGTTACTTGCGGTGTTCCTCAAGAAAGTTTATTGGGACCTCTTTTGTTTATAACACGATATGATAAATGTTTCTCGTGTTTTATCTTTTCTGTTGTTCGCAGACGATTCAAATGTATTTTTTTTTTCACATCCGGATCCCCACATTTTGGTGGATACCTTCAATTCAGAACTTAAAAAGTTGTTTTATTGGATAAGATCCAACAAATTGTCTTTGAACCTTCTTAAAACCAAATGTATGGTGTTTAGTAATTCCTTGGATAGTCTTCCCAATTAAATATTGTATTAGATGATACTGTTATAGATGTGGTTTCTTCAATGAAGTTTCTAGGATTGACAATTGATAATAAACTTTCGTGGAAGACACATATTAATAATATTTGTCACATAATATCTTGTAATATTAGTGTTATAAAGAAAGTAAAGTTTTACTTTCCCATTCCCACCCTCCTTATGTTATACTCAACTTTGATTTTGCCTTATCTTAATTACGGTATTATAGCTTGGGGTAACACTCATTCAATACATCTTGATAGACTGCTACGTCTCCAGAAATAAAGCCTTTCGTATAATTTGCAATGTATCCTGGAGATCCCATACTGACGTTTTATTTTTGAAAATAAGATTTTAAAAGTAAGTGATCTTTATAATTATTATCTTGGTCAATTTATGTATAAATTTAGCAATAATTTATTACCTCCCATTTTACGGGGACGTTTGTGAAGAATAGTTCTTTCCACAGATACCCAACTCGTCATTCTAATGAATTTCATTTGCCTTTAACCAGGACCATATTCTTTCAATCCACATTTACTTTTGTTGGACCAAAATTTTGGAATAACCTTAGTGATAATATAAAAACTGCCCCAAGTTTGAATTGTTTTAAAGTTAAGTTGAAGAATTTCTTTTTAGACAATTATAAGAATTCATTCGAACGTCATCATTAAAATAATATATTGACTTTCACTTTATGCATATGACTTAGCGGCTCCGTTCACTCATCACTTTTCATCTTCTCATTCGACATTGTTTTTTTCTTCCTATTTTCCACCCATGTTATCAGTTCTTCTTCATCTTTCTGTCTTACTTTTCTTGTTCTATTTTCTGCGTTTCTGCATGACTCGGACTTAGTGGATTTGTCTGGGTGTTTGTCTAGGGGTAGTTAAGTTTTTATCTGTAGTTTGTGTAATTCTCTTTGTAATTTAGTCTCCTGTGTTAAGTAGAAGATCAATGGTATAAGATGTTACTATATGTTTGGGGGGAATGCACCCTACAAGCTTTGCTTCTTCAGCATTCCTCCCCATCTCCTGCATTTTCGTAATTTCAGAACGTTTTTTTTTAGTGCTTTTTTCTTTTTCACCTTGTCATTTGTATATCTATAAATTCCACTTATCATGTTTTGCAATATTCACTATTTACTTATATTCTAGTGGAAGGAAAAATGTATTTACAAGTTCTGTTGGAGATGGAAAAAATAAATGAAATGAAATTCTAAAAATGAAATTTTGAAGTGGGATGCAACACGTGACACAATTTTGCAATGAATAGACAGAAACTTATATCATAGAGTATATACTCGACTCGCAGTCGCACATTACCAAGGTGAAAATGACAAATCAATGAACATGAGGTTATTTGAATATTATGTTTATGGTTATTGGCAAACCTCAGGGAGTTTCTGGCTCTCAAGGTCAATCTATGTTATGATTGAATTAAATGCCAATAACTTAATTTGTTAGCAGCCAGTCTATTGAGCAGCACGTGTGACTCTTGTCACTCACTTTTATTGACTGTATATTTCATATGCCTCGTGTTACCATCGATGTAATGAAAAGTGTATACTTCCAATGATTAAGTGCGGTACATGTATTGCAGTTTTGTAAGCTATGTATTAATATTGTAGTAATGTAACGTGAGTAAGTGAGGGGACTGCACTAAATGCAAGTTCGCTTTTTAGCAGCCCCTCAATTTTCATTTAATAATAATGGTAATAATGATTAGAATACATTATATTTGTAACGCTTTAATACAATGTTTCTAAGCGCATTTCCAGTACATACCAAGTCCTTTATGAAACAAGATGTATGTTACAAGATATGTTATCATTTGAGTTCATATTACCTATGTATATTGATTGGAAATGAAAAAAAAAACATGAATGAATGAATAAAAAAAAAAAAAATTGGCCTACTTTGCCTTGACAGAGTCCCTGGCTAAAATTATGGGCAGAGATGGCTCCTTAGGCCTACCCGTACTACACTCTAAATTCCGTAGATTGGAAATCAATCTATAAGATCGTGATGATGGACCCAAATCTCAAATTAGATGTAGAAAAATATTGATTGCTAAATTTCTTTGGATTAGTCCCTCATCTCATTTCCAAGAATTTAAAGAGTATTCACTGATTCATGAGGGGTACAGCCCAGACGTACTTTTGGAGGTACCGCTAAAAACATAGTGCACCGAGGTCTAAACCACAGAAACTCGAAACTAGGCAGAGTTTATCATATTTGTTTCAGTGGATCAAAAAATTAAACAAAAGAAGTGGAAAATGAGGCGAAAAGTGGTGGATGTGATGTTGTGGATATCGGAGGGATCCTGCCGTCACGGACCGCTAAGCAGCTGTACAGAATGAGAGAAATTATTTTGAAATAAAATAGTCAAAAATACACATATAAGCGCACTATAGCAGATAAATTTTGATCCAAAATGGTAGAGGAGGGAATAAATATATAGGCCTAGTATTTAGTAGTAGTAGTAGTAGTAGTAGTTATAGTAGTAGTAGTAGTAGTAGTAGTAGTATTAGTAGTAGTAGTAGTATAGTAGTAGTAGAAGTAGTGTAGTACACTGTAAAAACATCGGTGTTAGATTTAACACCACGGGTGTTAAATCGAACACCGATCAAACTTCAATAAAGGACCACACCCACAGGTGTTAAAAATGCACTGTGATGGTGTTGAAAAGTGTTCACCTGACACTTCGTGGTGTTAATTTGACAGTGTACCTGGTGTTATTTTGACACTGTACTGGTGTTAATTCAAAAATGACACCACATGGTGTTGATTTGATATTTGCTGGTGTTAATATCAATGGTTTAACACCCGTCCAGCTTCAATAAGGGACCACACCAGCTGGTGTTACCTTGGTGTAAATTTATTTTCACATTTTTTCAAAAATCTAGTATTTTAATGTAAAATTCTTGATCGTCTTGTTTAAATTAAAAATCAACAAGAAGTGCAGTTACTAAGAAACTCTTCAAAAAACAGTTTAAAATTTGGAAATGACACCCGCAGGTGTTAATCTAACACCATAAATGAGCACCGAAAATTTAACACCAGCTCGGTGTTCACTATTTAACACCGGACTTTTTGCAGTGTAGTATTTATTTATTTATTTATTTATTTATTTATTCCGTCATATTTAAACAGGGTAGTCCCCTCAGTTTCACAACTGCTTTCCAGGGGAGCCCTGTGTACATATACATGATAAAAACATTGGATTACAATAGACGTCATAAAAAAAAAACCAAACATATACAAGTATAACACATATACACAAAACAATACAAACTTTAAAAGATACTTTAGACCATGGAGACTGACTTAAAATATATTCTGAATTCGGCATAAACAAAATGTATTATTTAAAAAAAAAAACCGTGTAATAGAAATTACTGTAATGACACACCAGAAATATAAAACTGAGTTTAAAATACCATAATAGGGGTTAATGGAACCAAAGAAGAAATCATTAAAAAAAAAAAAAATAAAAAAATAAAAAAAAAAATAAAAAAAAAAAATAAAATACAAACAGTAAAAAAAAATACAAAATTGTTAAAACATTCAATAGTAGTAGTAGTAGTAGTAGTAGTAGTAGTAGTAGTAGTAGTAGTAGAAGTAGTTATAGTAGTAGTAGTAGTAGTAGTAGTAGTAGTAGTAGTAGTAGTAGTAGTAGTAGTTGCTGTTGTTGTTGTGGTCTGATGATGATAAAAATCAACAGTATAGTGATGGTCTTTAGTGAGATGGAGGAAAGAAGAGAACGGTAATATACGCAGCCCGGAGCATAGTTAAAAAAAAACAAAGAAAAAGAAAGAAAGAAAGAAAGAAGAATATCAATATCGAATTGGCCTGCACATGGAGGATACTATAGGATTCCTATACTAGAGACTTAACCACCTCCATGAATATTCTAATCACATCTTTAACCTTAAAATATGTTTATATTTGCATATTGATTATAAGAATAAAGTGAACTACAAGGCGAAATAAAACATCGCATGCGACAACGACGAGGCGATTGTGGAGTCAGGGCCGTCGGTCGCTTTTATCGTCACTGGTGTTTTTTTTTTTTTTTTTTTTGCGTTTGTTTCTGTTTTCGTTTGAGTTTGTTTCGTTTATATATCACGTATGCCCCTTCTCCCCTCCATGCAAGGCCGGTGGAACCGGGGGAGGAGGGGGGGGGGGGGGACATCATTATGAATACATAAGGTTTTACCACTTTGGGCCCCCACTTTTTTTTTTCTTTTCTTTTTTTTTTTTTTACCCCGGAAGTGCGTTTAAGTGGAAAGATGAGTTGAAGACATTTTTCTTCTTTTTTTTTTTCGCTTGTCAGCTGAAGAAACCCGGAAGTAAAATGAAATTATAGGAGAGGGCCGCTCTGTGGCGACCGACATTGCTGGTCTGTCTACGAGTATTTTTGTCAATCAGAACAATCAGAAAGATGAGCTGAAGACCTTTTTGATTCTCAGTTGAAGAAACCCGGAAGTGGCACCATAAGTTGCGCTGAAGGCCTTTTTTTTTTTTTTTTTTTGCTCGTTAGCTCATGAAACCCGGAAGGGGCTCCCACTTAATGAAAACGTGGCGCCGGCAGTGCCATGTATCAGCATAAACTTTACTTCCCGTATCGCGCCATACCCACCCCCTTTCCTCAAGATAGTCTTTCTTCCTCGGTACTCCTCTTCAGTTTGTCCTCTTGGCTCTTGGCTCTTGGCTCCTTCTTCTTCTTAAATATTTATATATTTATTATATTATATTTATATATATATTTATTCCTCTGTTATTTCCCCTTTCTTCTTCTTTGTTTTCTTATTACAGGTACCGTATTAAAGTAATTCATTAACTTTATCAGCATCATCCCCATTTAATCTCAACAGAAACAGTTTGATTAAAAGAAATGAGCAGGAGGGCATTGAAAATCATAATGCGAGACAGCTCATAAAAGTATTTCAGTCATTTATGTGATGAACGGCTTTACCTGACAGGCCTTTGTCAAAAGGGTAGGGGCGGATCGGAAGATTGAATGGGGGATCATTGAATTTGATAAGTAATGCATATATCATACAAATTCAGATAAGCAGAAAGAGAGGGGGAGAGAAATATATTCCATTATGAATAACAAACAAAAGTTAAATTACCTGTGATACTGATTAGGTACGGGTTGCAACTATTAGTCGTCAGTAGATATCTGACTCACAGCAGTAACTTTATTGATACATAGATACAATACTTTACTTAGTATTCTTGTCGGTGTGAAAAAGAAAAAAAAAATCAGTTTGTTTCCTATTCCATTTGGTGGCAGGTGAAAGATGATCTATTGTGTCTGCTGCAGATGTACACGGTAAACGTAGAGGGCCTCTAAACGTGCAAACAACAAAAACAACAACGGCATCTGACCTAGCTCGACGCTAGCGCTAGCGCTACAGCTAGGCCTTGCGGACCGACATCGCATCGATGTGTACGTGTCCTCCACTGAACTGGACTTGAACTGGGAGGCAACAGCGTTTACCTTTTCTGGTTCTCTGCTGGGTCTTACGTGCCCGGAAAATTCATCTTTCTTGTACCTTTCGTATTTTCGATACATTTGCAATCGAATTGTCGCGGCTTAATAGTGGATTGTGCTCCAGAATGGCAGAAACTACCGGGTTGATCGTGGACGTCGATAAGGTAATAGTCCCATATATTGACATTTTAATTAGTTGACATGATTCGTACATTGCATTATTGACTGTGCACAAGTTGGCTAGCTAGCTAGCGCTAGCTAGCCTAGCTTGGCCCTAACTTTACAAACTTGAATTAAATCTAAATCTACCAGAGGTGAATTACCTATAATACAGGCCTATAATGACACCCAGTAAGTCAACGTCAAAGACTTATAGAGGGCCATTCAGCATATCCAATCCTGAGCTGGTCGAGCCTGGAGTGGAAGGTTCGGTTCTAAAATATGACAAATTATAAATTTACGCCCGGGGTGGGTGGTCAATTTACGCAATCACATCTGATGATGGCGTCTAAATTCACTACATAGCTGATGCTTCTGACAATGTTTGACTTACAATTGTATAGAGACTGTTAAATTCTAGACAGAAAGATCCGTCTGTCCGGAGGACTCTTTTTATATTTTGCCATTAACGCTGTCCTCCGTAGACAGACGGAAGGTTGCAGTACCCATTGCTGTGTGGATGTTCTTAACCACTGTCTCTATGGAAAATTGGGTGAGGTACCTCACCCTTCTCGATTGCGTCTAAGTCACGGCCCTAGGTCGGCAAATTTAAGCTTGTATAGTGAAATTAGCTTTTTAAGAATACATTACACTCACCAGATTAATGAATAATCCAACATTTTAGTAGAATTTTAAACATAAAACACAGCCTGTCGCGTCGTCACGTTCAAACTCCAGAAACATACACTAAGAATCTATTAGCCAATCACATGCGAGGTAGTTTCTACGTGTTTGTTTTACTAAAACACGTACCTCGCATGTGATTGGCTTACAGATTCAAAATGGCGACTTGCAGCTTGCGAACAGCGATGTTGCGATATCGATAAAATTTCTGCGTTATAACCGAGTTTATGTGAGTATTTCGATTGCACAATTGAGAAATTTATCCCAAATATTGCTGCATAATGTGTCATGTCATGTCAAACTTGTTTGAATGTAAAAAAGCTGTCTGAAATTTGGTTTATCGTAACGTTTGATTTGTGCGCGACTGCTCCACACAGGAGCCGCAATCATTGACTTCGGTCTGTATACGGAGGGGATCCGTGAAGCCAGACGCAGTCTCCGCGGAACATTCCCCGACGGACAGATACAGACCGATCTTTCGGTCAAGTTAAATTCCAGCCAAAGTTACCAGTTACCAGTGGTCAATGAGTTTGTTTAGACTTGAGCGAAAGGCTATATTATTAAATTGCTTCGACACTATGAGCACAAAGACTTTTCAAAGAATTTACTGCTGCTCTCTGATTGAAAGAGATTAACCTCTTAATCTTAGTCTTGATTTTACTACCCTGTACTACATGTACAAGTTCATTCGTTACCTACCCTAGTTAGTAGAATGGGCGATAATTTTGTTTGCACAATCACGACTTAAACTACCTTGATTGATGGAATACAGTGACAGTGTCAACATTTTGAAAATTTTGAAATGGTGAAGATGAAGCTGACATGCTAATGGCAAAGCAGTTATGAAACATTAACCATTTTTTTTTAATTTACATGGAATTATGACATCAAATTAATGACAATCATTCAAATAATTTACAATGAACATGTACATGTATGTGCTGATTAAAGACTAAAAATTACTTTAATGAAAATCATCATAATGAATGTAGCTAGGATCAATACTGTTGAGTGTTAATAGTAGAACGGATAATTGTCCAGGCCCTTCTGTGTAATTTGGTTTGGTTTGGTTTATTTAATGTATTTCTTTTTACCAATCACCAACATGTTTTTATTGTCCTTAATTACATACAAAGCAGTGATGCCATCCTGTTCTGGTTCTGTGCATAGATCTACTTTTTTTCTCCTTTTTTACCAACAGGATGATGACCATTCTGATGTGGAACTCAACTTTCAAGGCAAGTAGAAAAATATTTAGATGAGTTGGCTTTTGTGACACCTGTCACATTTTACTCAGTCTGCAATTCTGGTTTAGTAATTTTGGCATCAGAATTTCCCTTTCTTCAGGCATTCAGTGAAGTTCAGATATTAGATGCAAGTACAGTGTATATGTCTTCCAGTCTTGTATATTACAATGTTCATCACATTGATTTGAGGTTAGCTATCAACCAAGTGCAGATTGCTGGGTTTGCATGTTATGCCTTTATTTACAAAGTCATGGACAGATAATGATAAATTGAGAAACTCATTCATAACTGACCAAATGTATTACATCTATAGCTATGTCAATTCAAATGTATGTGTACCTTGTGTGTACTACATGTAGAACCTGAGACATGTCGGTACCAATCATTATATTGTTGTAGAACCAGAGTCTGTGCCTGTGATGAACATGCCATCAACTGTTTTTGTCCGGGTTCTAACATGTTATTTTATGCTGTACGTGTTGAGCCATCGGAAATTACCCTTCTTCCACACAGACAGTTATATATTGTAGGTCTGTTGATCCTCTGTGGTTCCATGTAACTTCTATAAAGGTTCTGATCTGCTTCATAGGGGTATCCCTGGTTGGGGACAGGACATTTTTTCGTTGTTTCATTGGTATTTTTTGATGTTGTTGTTTTTTTTTTTTGGGGGGGGGGAGGATGAGGGCGGGGTGGGAGATTGGAGGTTTGGTGTATGAGCTGATCATACAGTGTATTTTAACTGTGATACCAATATGCTATGTTATTCATCTTTGTGGTTTATTACAGACTTTGGTGATACTGCACTCCTACAAGATCTAAAGGACACACCCACCCAACCAGCTCAAGTCAGTACATTCCATGACAACCAAAATGATGATGACATGCTTGATGATGATGGAGATACAGAGGTGAGAGAAATTCCTCCATAGAAAGGACAGCTTAACCTGTTGAGGATGGAGTGATTTTGCCACAACACACATTTCCCATAGACACCTGCCCGAGTATACTCGGGATTCATCCTCAGTAGGTTAATATGTGCTTGCATGGTGATAATTGTTGACTTCCATATACATGTATATGTATTGCAGGAGAATTTAAAATGCATTCAGTGCAATGGCATATATCTTCCCTCCACAACTTGTGTTGGGGTTGTCCCACCAGACTCATGAAAGGATCCTCTGTTGGGAAATGTTGCCTTCTTACCCTCTGATTTAATCTTCTCCCTTAGATCTTTCTGGTTCCTCAGTTGAACGATCATCGGCTAACTTTGCTTGCATTTGGAATAGTATTCACAGGATGTGTATTTTTTGTTTTGTTTTTTTGTTTTACAGTTTTTGTATTTCTAACCAAAAGATTAGTAACCAAACAATGTTTATGTTAATGCCTGCACATGAAGATCCTGAGAACAAAATGCATTTCTAACTGTGCAAGCAAAGCTTATTAGTATTGTTAATCAAATACACGTTGAACAAATTTGTTTATATTGTTACTGCTAGGTTTTTGTGAATATATCCTTTTTTTTTCTCTCTCTATCTGTGTAGTTATCACAGGTCAATCAATACCTGTGTTTTTCCTACACTGCTCCACTCTTAACAAAGGGAGTTATTCACTTCACATCACAGTATCAAAGAAAAGATGGGACTAGGTGATAGTTCCTGAAATTTTTGACAATAAATGACAAATTTCAAGCTATCAAGAGTTATTGGTAATAATTTATCAAGTGCTATTAGTGATAATAATGTAACACAGTTGGAAGCATATCCTCGGTTTATATTTTCTTTAGATTTGTTATATCTAGCGTGTTCTATACTCTGATATTTGTTATTTTCACAGAATGTTAAAAAATGTGAAAGAAATGTGAAACTCTGTCTTTCTTTCCAATTATGTGATTGTGAAAGAAACAAAAAGTTTAACTATTGAAAAAAAAAGGAAACTTATTTGTATGAATTACTGGACCACCACAAAATTGTGTAGCACAAGCAATGTGTATTGATTGATTGATCTATTGATTGATATGTCCTTTACACCCTTTCAGCTTCTGTCTGGTCAGAAGAAGAAACCGTCATTCTGGACCTTTGAGTACTACCAGCAGTTTTTTGATGTGGACACCCAGCAGGTTGGGAGGAGACTGCTCGGTTCCTTCATTCCAAATCCCACCAAAAGCTTCCTGGACTCTCACATAAGACCTTCTCCAGATCTCTATGGTAACTATATAACGTCCTGTACATTTTATCTGAAGATGGCGCTTTATTTATATGTCAAGAGTACTTAACCAGGACCAAAATACCATCTGTAGGTGTATCGGGTTACAATGAAATTGTTTGCAGATTGCAACATCACTGAACAAAGTTTTTTCACAGTGGCTATTTTTTCCTTTTTTTTATCACATGCTCTCCAGAGTAGTATTTCAAGACAGATGCATATCATCTGTTCCAGTCATGTCCAACATTGTTTGGTTCAAAGTGAAGACCATCTTCGCTGGTTGTATTAACCTTTTTTTTTAATATAATGAATTAGAGACATCCCCTATGGATATCTTTCGCCTTATGAAAATCATTTGTGTACTCAAGTGTTCCATGAATTTTAAGGACACAATGTGACCTGTACAATGTTGTATGTAATTGCATCACGACTCTTTGTTGATGTTGCTACAGTTTGGATATCCTTTGTGCTTTATATCAAATCTTTTGAAGGAAGCATCCCCATTTGAATGCCATTGATGGGATCCTGCAAAAGGTCCCCAAGATAATGACCTGTACCATAAATTTACCACAACTTGAACTGGTGGTAAAGCTGACATTTACTTGAAAAAAGAAAGAAAGAAAGAATGGGCTCCTCTGATGTGACAAGAAGATGGAGCAAGCAGCTCCAGAAGTCAAAATAAATGTAGGGGAATTTTATTCATGTTCTCAAAAAAAAAAACTGATGAAGTCTGATCTAAAATATGAACTGGAGATGTGAAGAAACAAGGCCATCGCTATCGCCAAACCTGCATCGTATCAGATATCAGATGCTCAAACTGTACGTAGATAAATTTGTGATGCATAGTTTTCACATATTGTTTTTCGAGTGATCCACCCCTTACAAGCCCCCTTTTTTTTCAGTCAATCACTCTTTTCCATCACTATAATTACTTTTGTCATCATTGCAAAGTATGCATTGTTTCTCATTACTTGTTACATTCATTGGGATATATACACCATCATACTGTATGACTTGTAGTTCCTACAAATTATTTGATATACAATATGATTTAGCAAGTTGAATTGAATCACTGCTCTGAAGTGATGCAGAATTTTTGAGACACTATGTTTCATCTCGTTCTATCTGCAGGTCCCTTGTGGGTGTGTATCACTCTCATCTTCACTATTGCCATCAGTGGAGACATGGCCGACTACATCGCTAATCGCTACTCAACACAGTACTCCTGGCATGCACATTTCTCCAATGGTAATGCTTGTATCTCCCAATTCAATCATCTTTTTTTTTTTTTTTTTGGGGGGGGGGACAAATTCTTTTGCATGTTCCTTGAAAAGCAGCAACAACAACAGCAGCAGCTCAGTATCACTAAATAAGGTATCAGGAAGTGTGAACTGTGCTTTAATTTGATGTCCAATAGTCAGTCATGATCAGTAACTTGTTGATACTATCAAGCAGTCGTTGTACATAACAAACAAACTTTAGAACCGCTCTTGCATTACACTAATATTATTATCATTCATCTTATTATTCATTTGGCATTTCCAAAGAACAATGTAATAATCACAATAAGCACTCTATATTGTAGTCTGTTTGCAGTTCTGTACATGAAAGGAAAAGGGATACTTTTAAGCAACAAGAGGTCATCGCTTCTGACATTTTTTTTTTTCCGGCGCAACTTTCATGTACTGATCGACTTGGTTTACTGTGGAGGATAGCAGTTGGCTCGTCCTGCTTCATGAAAATGATGTAACTTGCTTGTAAATGTTAGCCACAACTTAAGATGTGAGCTTGGGAAGATATTGGTGATTACTTCTATTAGCGCAATATGGTTGAATTTAGAAGATGAGTAAGGGGTTATTTCATAATTAATGCTGCCTCCTGAGCTTTGACATTATTTTTTTCTTTGTTATCATTGTTCTTTGAAGTCACCATAGCTACAGTGATAGTCACAATTGCCTTCTGAAGATTGTTCTTATAATGTTTCTGTTTCTTATTTTGTTCTTTGAAGTCACCATAGCTACAGTGATAGTCACAATTGCCTTCTGAAGATTGTTCTTATAATGTTTCTGTTTCTTATTTTGTTCTTTGAAGTCACCATAGCTGCAGTTGTCATCTTTGCATATGCGTGGATCATCCCCACTTGTCTGTATGCATTCCTCCATCACCGTGGCAACCAGGCTGGCTACACCTTCCTGGAGCTTGTCTGCCTCTATGGCTACTCTCTCACCATTTACATTCCAATTTCGGTGAGTTTCTGAAGTCATCTTGTGGGCGCTCTAGAACTAACTGTGACTCCAGTGATATGGTTGAGCCATGTAATGAATTCCTGCGTAGCAACCGACCTTAAACAAAAAGTGTTTTAGTGTGAAGAATTTATATTCATGACTTGTCTTTATTTAGAAAAGTGGTCAGTGAAAATTTCCAATTAAAAAAACAAAGAAAAAACAAGAATTGAAAAACAAAGAAATACATAAGATATTTTGAAAACAATAAAATATATAAGAATTGAAGTGACTTCTGGAAGTTTTTGTGATGTAAAATTGTTGAATATATGCCAAAACAGATTTTGAGACCAAAAAGTAGACTCTCAATGCTTTTAATTAGGCTAAAATATGATCTTGAGCTTAATTTGCATAATTGATTAATTAAAATCAAAAATTGGTTGTTTCAACAATTCTTATGAAACAATCTTGTAGATTCTGACGTGAGTGTCATTTCATCGCGATCGCACCGCTGATGGCCGAGATCTCGGGGGGCGGATTTCGGTTTAGCATGGCCAAAAAAGCCCGGCCTGATTAGGGTTAGATAAATGAACTGTGTAAGCAACTGTATTGTGTGTGGTACATCATCTGCTGTGTGTTCTAGGTTGTGTGTCAGTGCATGTATTCTATTATATTTTTTATGAAGAAGCCACATTACCTTTTTTTTTTTTGATGCAGTAATACTGACTGCGCACAGGATCCACATTACTGTCAATGTTTGTGACTCTTTTTCACAGATGCTGTGGATGATAGACTACGAATGGCTGCGTTGGGTTCTGGTCCTGCTTGGATTGGTCCTGTCCAGTGCCGTCCTCCTCCTGGCCCTCTGGCCCTCAGTCAAGGGCGACGACAAGAAGTTTGCTGCCATCGCCCTCTTTCTGGTCTTCGCCTTCCACGCTGGCCTCGCTATAGGATTCAAGGTCCGTAGCACTCTTAAACAATATACAAATAGTGAATGGTCATGAGTGCAATGGTACAAGATTTCGCACGTGGTGAAAGAGAGAGGCGCTCTATCAACGAAGCGAAACCGAGTTGAATAGTGCGCCTCATCTTTCACCGAGTACGAAATCCTGTTCCATTGCATGAGTAAAGATCAAACAATATTTGTTTTATACAGCACCTCAAACGTCAACATATTTGGTCCACACAGATTCTTTAATTTAGCACAGAAATGGCAACCATTTTCTGTGAAAGACGAATGAGTAGCCGCACAGTCGCAGTTACCGTGTCCGTACGTATCTGAAACAAAGCTGTTTACAAAAATGAGTGACAAAAGTATGCGCTTGTATTTAAAGCGCGCTTGTAATTGCTTGTATATTGTGACATCGGAGCCATGCGATGGAAAAAAACTTCAAGTCAATCTTGAGTTTAACACGGGAGTTAATGGAAATTGGTGACGTCAGCCATGCACAATCTATTTTGGCTCAAACAAAATTGCACAGCTGACAGCCACAGCATGCAATGGAACTTTTCACTAAATGTCACGTGATTGGCATTCAACCAATCGGATAGGTACATTCTAAATAGGTGATGTATAATTGCTCCTATCCTATTTGAAAGATCATGCTTCTGCTCTCACGTACTATCTTTGAGCCATAATAACTGAGCTATGTTGTGGACCTCCAGTCCCCTTCTCCCAGTCCTGTATGAAGGAATTGAGACTACATTTCCAATGTTGCTTTTTGTCTCAGTATCGCAGAAATATGCATCATACAGCTCAAATTGTTTGCAGAAAAGAGCAAAATTGTTTCAAATCATAAATTAAAAAAGAGATTACTGTAAAACATTTGTTTAGGTTCACGTGATAGAAACCAAGTCAATCAATAATACTTCTGTGGTCGCAAGATGTCTAATGTCACATTTTTATAACCCCAAATTTTAAATGCTTCTTGTACCTCGGCAAGCCTAGTATCGAATCAGATGTACTATTTGGCTATGATTGCTGTTTACCTAAATTCTTAACAATCTTTCTGTAGTTAATATTTTACATTTGCTGTTTGTGCATGAAGGAAATTATGAGGACACTTCTTTTTTAACTTTTACAGTGAGTTTTCTTTTCATACTTGATGTGTTCTATTAAAAATTGTCAAATCTGGGGTTGATATGAAGAATTTTATAATACTGAATTGTGTAACCATGTGCCAAGTCACTGGAGGATTGTGACCGATTTCCCATTGATAACAAGTACTCAGTTTACTGATACCAACTAATATTTTCATGGGGCAAATAATGTTCTGGTTTGAGTTGATGCCTGCATTCATTTTTAAATATTTTTTTATGTTGTTGCTGTGGATGTCTATAGATCAAGTGTGATATAGTCATGTTTAAAGGGGATGGCTAGTAACTGATCAGTGGGAATCAGTGGGAATGTTTGAGGATGATTGTTCCAATCCTTGTGGGATTTATTTAAGAGTACATTTTATATCTATTATTGTGTGAAAATCATATGCTTCAGAAAGGTCTCATATTCAAGTAATGTGCAGTTTAATGTACCGTCACTGTACAGGCATGCTAACCTGGAAGCATTAAACTGCACATTGCTTGAATATGAGACCATTCTGAAGCAAATCATTTTCACACAACAATAGATATATAACATACTCTTATATGAATGCCACAAGGATTGGAACAATCATACCCAAGCATTCTCACTGATCAGTTACTAGCCATCCCCTTTAGTTGCTTGATTGTTCATTGCTTCATCAGATGTACTTTTTCCACACTGCTCACCATGGTCCTGACCCCACCACAACTGTGGCACCTGTGGTCCACCATACGACAAAACAAGCCGACGTCCCTCCCAAGCCTGTAGGAACAGCTGCCCACCCACCAGCATCACAACAATTGCAGAATATCAACACTTAGCTGCTGTCAGCCTCAATCAACTGGAGGTTGAGAAGAATGCATGGATATGACAGCACATGTTGTACAAGAGAGCATCTTCTAGGTTGTGTGTGTATGCTTGTGTATGTGTGTGGTGTGTGCATGTTTGTGTGGTGTGTGTGTTGCTTAAATCCAGGCTCTGTATTAAGCCCTTTATAGTCCCAAATGGCAGTAGGTGTATTTCAGAATCAAAACAAGTTGGACATCCTATATTAGGCCATGTATAAACAACGCACACTGTATTCCTGTCCCAATCATGTCATGATGTGCATGATAATGTGCACACATTTATTTGTGTTATACTGTAAAAGTGGATATTTTCGCGCGACTAATTTTTCGCGCTTGGCCGTGTCAGAAGACTTTCGCGTGTTTTTAAGTCCGCGGAATCAAGACATCAAGTACTGGAACATATGGCACTCAAATATATTGGCGTGCTTTTATTTTCGCGCTAGCTTCTCGTTGCGCAAAATGCGCGAAAATTTCAACACCGCGAAAATTTCCACTGTTACAGTATATGTTTATGTGTCTGTGTGTATAGGTTTGTGTGTATATGTAAGTTTGTTTGTGTGTGATTGTGATGTCACACAGCTTACTTTGCTCTTCTTCAGTATTTGCTACACTTTGAAGTCTTCTAGGGTCAGACTCCTATACCAGTGTCAAAGTTCAGCTCATACCACTGATTGGTACTGTAGTGTATGAGATATTTGTTTTATAGGCCCTATGTTTTGAGGCTTATGCCTTTTCCACTCTTGTGACAGTTTGTTTTTCTTCATATTGCATTCTGCATATTGCAATGTTGTCACAGATTTACCTTGTGAATCAATCACGCTACATCTGACTGGAACATCTCTCAGTGGTTCACAAATAAGGACTACCACCTTTGTGGTGTGATCTGGTGCTATGGTAGGGAGGAGTCAACAGAATACCTGTTTCACAGGAATCAAGTTGACTGTGTGTGGTTTGTAGGGAAATGTTTTGGCAGTAAATTCAACTTGGCAGATAGAAGTGTTGATGGCATGAGCAACAAGGTGAATTCTGATTTTGAAGTTCGCGAACTGTGAAATTGCTTCCAGCTGTTTTCTTACGTTGGTACTGATGACATTTAAAACCTTTTTGTGTCATGAAAAACTACGAAGCAAAGAATGAGCCACATATTTTTCAGTTGAATTCTTTAGACATTTATGCGTCAAGTTGTACTAAAAACATGCATATTTACAGTTCCACTGCAACCTGAAGATAATTATCTGGCCTTACACCATCGATGTTAGGAGAGCGGTGTTGTTGATCCATTGTTGTAATCAGAGTATAGTTGCATTCTGAACATGATTTTCTTTACATGAATTGTTTACTGCTCATTCAACTTCTATTTACCTTGTTTGTTTTGCTAGAGACCATTGTAGACAGGCCAAGTCATACAGTAGCAAATGTTCATGTTGAGTCTGTTACTATTCCAAACATGAGCTTCAAGATTGCTATCATTTTGTTTATCTGCATCGTGGTGCATGTCATTGGTATTTTGTGTTGAATTTTCAGTGTTTTTGTTTTGTGAGAAGAGGGGAAATCAGTGTACAGTGGACTCCCAATATAATGAAGTCCTCAGGACCGGCAGTTTTCTTTCGTTTATAACCGAACAAATAAACAGTAAAAATACATAAAGGCCCGAATTCTCAAAGGTGGAATAACTTTATTACACCGCTTATTCCTCCGATTTATTACGCCTCTTATGCAAATCAGGCCCTCGTGACGTAAAATGACGCGATTTATTCCCCGGAATCTATTCTCAAAGGTGGAATAACTTATTTCCCGGAATAACTATTCCGTGGAATAGTTATTCCAGCTTTGAGAATTCGGTCCAAAGTGGATAATGTTACGGCCTGAATTTTTACTTCATTATAACTGGAATTTTGTTATAACCGTGGTCATTATAACGGGAATGCACTGTACTTTTAAGAAAACAAACGAACATTATAGGCTTTCATGTAGTGAATGGTTAGGATGCATGGTCACATTGTACTTGTGGATTTTTAATCATGTACATTGTACGTGTAGCAGAATATCATAGAATTTGCGTGTATCTCTTTCATAATGTGCAATATACTCCCGCTATAATGTCATTATTTTTCAACTTGGGACACCAACAATGTGTTGGTATCATCACTTCACTTCTCATTACTAAGGAGTGTGTACTGGTAATTCTATGTTCATATCCCATAAGATCTTTGGAGGTTGCTAGAGGGACTTGAGCATCTAAAGGCCACTGTACTCTATACGACTTTCGGTTGCACGATTGAGCAACTTTGGATCTGAAATAAACAAGCATGTTTATTCTGAGGCTATTGTGATTTATTTCAGATCCAAAGTCAGTCAATCGTGCAACCAAAAGTCTTATACTGTGCAGTGGCCTGAAGTGTAGAATATTTTCGAGTTTGGTTTAGTTTTTGCCACAAGCACTGTGCCATTGTGTACGTACATATACATTTCTTTCATTGTTTGTTATACTAGGCTGTATCCATTTAATTGCCAGAGTCAACTTTGCCTTTGCAGTGTAAAGTATTTGCAAAGCAGTCTCACAATAATCCACAGCTAGAGAGTGCTTTTTAAATGTGGAGATTACTTGTGTGTACAAATGTACCAAGTGTATCCGACAGAAGATGTGACTCAGTATCTGTAATTTCCATTTCATTATGTTATATGATAGAATCAATAGTCCTACTGACATCATATTTCCATCATTGTGCGGAAATACAAATGATAGGACAGCATTTAATGGCTTTGTTGGCATGCAAACACACATAAAGAACCCACTCTACTGTATTCTGCTTGAGACTCCTGCCTGTTTGTTTTGAAAGGAAACACATGCACCTGAACACATGTACACACATTTGTGAGATTCTTTATATGAATTAAAGTGAAGGTGGACTTTCAACCAGTCAGAATTCAACATATAGGTGAATATAATTTCATTCTCCCCCCTCCCCCCCTCAAAAAAAAAAAAAAACAAACACAAACAAACAAACATGCTGAATACAAGGCCTCATATCTTAGTCCCCTACATGTTGTTGTATTTGTTTGATTATGATGAGAAGGAACATGTACTGTAGTACACCCATAGTATGGGCCATATATTTTGTGGGGTATTTGTGTTTGCAAGTTTGATGCTGCTCATGAATTGAGTAATGCACAGAAATATCACCTCTGATACTGACATGAATGTGATGTTGAAGCTTACATTTGATTTCTCCATCCACTGCTGTATTCCATGATCCCTAATTAACCACATGAGATATTGTCGGGAAGTCCCTATTCACAAAAAAGAAAAAAAGAAAAAAAAAAAAAGGACTTGCTGAATATGTATGGCATATAGAGTATGTGACAGATTCATGGCCTTGTGGTGTGCACACTTGAATAGTACTGGTAAATATGTCGTAGGTTCAAGTCCTGGCCTGTTACATTGGTATCCAATTCCTGTATGCCCGTCTGTTTGTTTTCCCTTTCTCCTTTTTGAGATTGGTTCTTTCAGTTTAAATTTATTCAAAGGGCTGGTATAGTTTTGGTTGTGGTGGAGGATTCAGATTTTAACTTTTCGCGAGATTCATCGTACAATGTGATTAGAAACCACTTACGAAAATATTAAAGAACTTACAAGTCTAAGAGGAATTCAAAGCTTAGTTGATGGAAGTCGGTTTTGAAATGGCTGTGATACCCCAAAACAAGGTAAAACAAAGTGACCTTAATAATCTTTGAATTCCTCTTATGATGGTATTTATAAGAGGTTTCTCATTATCTCTCTCTCTCTCTCACACACACACACACACACACACACACACACACAAATGTTAGAAACCTGAAGCCCCATCTCAAACAGAACTATACTACATTGTATCCCTTTCATAGTCTTCACCTTACAAGTCAGCGCTACTAGGGTGTCATCAAACTGATTAAGTTATTACAAGTATATAACTTATCTGATGCAGTGAATAGTGATGAGGGAGTTAACAAAGTCCTAGGCAATCATTACATATGACAAAATGATGGTATGTGGGTTTATCATCATTCCGAGCATGTCAAGGATATTAGGCTCTTTGTACAGGGGTGTTGAAATCAACTGAATACAATTACGTGTGTAATGATTATAATCTTATAAGTTTTTGATTCTCTTGTTAAATTTATGTGGTACTGTTGATGGAGAATTTTGAGATAAACGTCATCTGTTGATCCATGTTTACTTTGCTTATTTATAACATGAATTCATGTTTCTGGTGTCAAATATAGAGAATAAAGAACTGAATGACAAAATACAGTATTTGGCTTTTAGTACAGTGTGTATTTCGACAGATCACATTGAAAATACATTTGTGTTGTATTCATCTTCAATCCCCAAATCCCTCAACCCACCAAAAACAAGACAAAACAAAACAAAACAAAACAAGAACAGAAAGGTACTAAAAGGAGAACCAACCCATTCACGGCAATTACAGCTGTACAACATTACAGCACCCTGGCTTGCATGTAATGTGGAGAGCAGATTTGGAAAAGGATGAAAAATCTTGCATACATGTATAATGTGGAGAGCAGATTTGGAAAAGAATGAGAAATCATGAAGCCCGGATATACACAGATTACCCAACACATTGTAGTGCATCAAAGTGGTGCATCTACCAACTGCACATTAGAGTTTTGACCAGAAGCAGCACTCTGTGTTACTTTTACTGCAGTTCATATAAACATATCGTCTGTTGAGAATGAGAAGGGCGTTAAGTTGTCTCGAACACTATGGGTTTTGTGACAACTTAACACCCTTATCATTCTCAACCGACGATATTCTCTTGATATTGTAAAACAAGAAATGCTCGCATGTATTTTCATTTTGTGAATTTCCCCGAATTTCCCGAGAACCATGATTTGCAAAATTAAAAATAAAAATACATGTTGAAGTTTTTGCCTTCACTATATACACCAATGCCACATACAAGGCCTGTCGCCTCCAATTAGCAAAAATTTCATGTCGAGATATAACATGTTTTACAGTAATTGATATTAATGGAAAACATGAAACGTCCCATAACAGTCCTCATTCAGATTTTCTGCAAACAAGATTAGCAGCTTTGATCTCAAATGATTCTGATAAAAACAGGGCTGGGGAACCTCATTATACCGAGTTGCTTGGGACGACTGAGATTGCCTCATAATATCGGGGATCTTGTATATCACGAATAAAAAACGAGAATACACTGTACAAAAGGAATCGGACCCGCAAAACGACCTTGTAACATCAGCTGTCTTGCTATATCTAATCTTCTCATTACCAGGTTCCACTGTATAAGACACAGTTGTGCAGCCTTATTATTTTGGCATTGATGTACTGTACAGCTGTTATTTTCGCGAGGGTTTAATTTTTGCGAATTTCGTGAATCACAGTTGGAATGTGAATTTAACATCACACAAACATGTATCCATGCTCTAGGGTAATAGTGCATTTCCGTTAGCCCTGGCGTCAATTCACGAAAACAACATCTTGAGAAAATGTCTAAGACCTCACTTGCGAAAATATCTGTATGCAAAAATGACATCGCATACAGTATGCCAAATGGCTCTTGTTCTCTATAACCTGGGATTGGCACTTGAAAAACGTGCAATGTGAAGAACGTTTGTTTTGACAGAATTTTCTTCAAGAAATACTCAAAAGTGTATCATCATTCAGTTATCCATCTCATTTGTTATCCAGTCAACCTCGTCTATGTCGAATCCCACGGAACTGTAGAAAATCCTTCTACTTGCGTGAATTTTGACTTACACAGCAGAACTTGAACAAGAGAATTGGTCATACATGCTGCAAGTAAAATCAAAGGCCCATCATCATGGCATGGAAAGGGGTAAATCTATGAATTTGAATACATTATGAAACATGTTTGATTGGCCCATAACAAAAAACAAACAAACAAACAAACAAAGAAAGAAAACAGAACATGCTCTCACCCTGCCTTTAAAGGGATGTGGTATGGTTTCTGTTGAAATGGGGCTTCAGGCTTCAGACTTTTTTGTGAGATGATGAGAAACCTCTAAAGAAATAGAAAGACGGAGCACACAATTCTAAGGGGAATTCAAAGTCTACTTGATGAAAATTGGTTTTAGAATGGCCAAGATATCCAAAAACAAGGGATCCCTATAAAAGGTGGGACCCACCTTTAATTAGAACCACTTTGTTTTGATATGTTTTTTAATATCTCAGCTATTAAAAAAAAATGATTTTCATTAAATAAATTTTGAATTCCTCTTAGAATTGTATGCCCTTTAATAATTCATAAGTGGTTTCTAATCATGCCGCAAAGAGTTAAAATCTGAATCCCCCATCTCAACCAAAAGTATACCACCCCTTTAACCCATTGAGGATGGGCTGATTTTGCTACAACGCACATTTCCCATAGGCCCTTGCCCGAGTATACTCGGGACTCCTCCTCATTGGGTTAAGAGATTCTGAAAGGCAATAGACTTTTTTTTTCCAGGAACTACCCAGTTCCAGTGAGGCAAAGGGATGATGGGATGAGGAGATTCATGTTCACAGAATGTTTCATCCAGTGGAGATGTGTACAGATGAATAACTGTTCAGAACAAGATGTCCCTATAATCAATGACATATGGCAATATTGCAAATATTGGTAGACTCTCATTTATCTAATCTGCATATAGGATTATCGTAGACCATCTGGAGGTTGACCCTTGGCCCAAAGAGGTCTCGGATGTTGTCGATGCCGTACTTGATCATGGTCGGTCTGTAGCACATAGTGAGAAGGAGTGAAAAAAGAAAAGACAGATCGCATTGTGTTGAAGCTGTTTGTGTTTTGAAGTTGCATACAACGAGATGACAAACTGCCACAGAAATAATAAGCCATTCACATGATCACATTCTCGTGTTGCTTGCAGATCTCTGCAGTTTCAGTGGTAGTAAGTATCAAAAGAAAGCAAGAGTTTTGGCAGATAACTACGAATGGTCATGAAACCTCGCTCTCTAATGCTATCCATTTCATAACAATCTGTTTCCACATCTCTGCTGAAAAGTCCCCTTTTACATTGAAATACACTATTGACATGTTTGTCACATTCAAATACATTGTACCTACACAAGGTGTTACATAAAAAGAAGATATGACTTGCATGATTAGCATCTAGTTGGGTAGCCTGCCCATGGTAAACCTGCAGAAACTCATTCAATCATCATCATCACAGACATAATCATCATTTAATCATTTCAATGATCAGTGTTTCTATCACTGGCCATTTCATAATTCGTCTTTTGTGGTGCAATTCTGCATCCGTAGTGATTACAATCACAGTGATCAAGATCATAATTATTATCACAATCATTATCATCAATCATTATCATCTATCCTTAAGTGGTAGTGCCAGTGCACTACCAATGTTGTTAGCATGGGCACTGGCAGATGAACCCTCTGTAAGCCACATTTATTTCCTGTGAATAGGCTTGCGTGTAAATTTTGTGCACATTTGGCTCATCCACACAGAACAGGTTAAAAGAAGTCATCATCTCACCTTTCAAGGGACAAGCCCCAAGCGATGACGACCACATCCTCCGGCAGACCCATTGGGAGGAGCATCTCGGGCCGGAAGACGCCAGAGTTGCCCACCTCCACCCACTTCTGGAGCCCCTCGTGGTAGCTGAAGACCTCCATGCTGGGCTCGGTGTAAGGGTTGTAGGCTGGCTTGAAGCGAAGCTTCTCAATTCCTACGGGAAGATGGGACAAACGAGACATAATATCTCATTTCAGGTGATGACAGCAGGGAAGTGATATTAATTTGTGTAACAGTGAATACACGGGGCCTAAATACTAGTCTTGCACTAATATGATAGCCTATATAATGTATACAAGTAAGTGTCATTATTTTGTTTTATCAGTTGTCAATAAACATTACAAAACAAAGGAAATAAATTCATCAGGACTGGAGAAATTAGTTTGCTATATCAGGTACTTTGTTATGTCCAAACTCTTTATATTGAGTTCCCACTGTATTGTCTCACAAAAGTACCATAATCAAATCACAGCCCCCGAGTAAAACAATCATCATATTGTACCAAAGCACCACAGTAATTTCATAACATAAACAATGCACATACTGTAATCATTTACGATCAATTATCTTCTCTGATGTATGCCCAATGGGAAGTTACTGTGTTAAAAGTGCCCTTAGGTTCATAGTAATATCTACATAACTGACTTATCTTCTTAAAATTATTTGTAATTTGAGAATTTCAAGACTACAAAAAGTTTAAGGAATATTTTATCCAGTAACTTGATGGAAGCCTTACTCTTGATCACTGAAAATTATTCAACATCTATCTGTTTCATAGAATGTTTATGTCTGCATAATTTAAGAATCATTTGATGTACACAGAGTGTACATTTTAGGATACAACTCACTCTAAAAGCTTGCAAAGAGCTGGCAGAAAAACTAAAATGTGCATGTCTGTGTTAATCTTTCCACAAATCAAAACAAGAGCTGTCATGGCGATATCTTTGCTGAATTTACCTAGCTTCTTGTAGAAGGCATAGAGTGTGCCGATGAGGTCACCGAGGGTCAAGTTGTAGTCTGCTACCAGGCCCTCTATCTGGTGGAACTCAGCCAGGTGAGTGGCGTCCAGGGTCTCGTTTCTGAACACCCTGTCGATGGAAAAGTACTTGACTGGGGTGAACTTCTCCTGAAAATGTAGAGAAGAGGAAAAAACAAACAAACAAACAAACAAATAAATAAAATCACATAATCACATGGAATAGCAAGAGATATGCATCCCCTTATGATGAGACTATTGTATACACTGTTATTTTCGCATAAAGATATTTTCGCGAATGAGGAGATCACACACACTTTTGCAAGATGTTGTTTTCGTGAATTGACTATGACGCTTGCATAAATGCTCTAATATACAAATGATGCACAGGATAGAGTGTGTTAGTGGAGATGTAGCACACTCGAGGGTATTTACAATTGTGAAACATGCACGAGGCGAAGCCGAGTGCATGTTGCACTACATTGTAAATACCAGAGAGTGAGCTGTATCTCCACTAACGCCACAAAATAATCCTGTGCATCATTTGTTTTATAAAATGGGTCGAAAACTAACAGCATTTTTCACGTACCTTTGTGGGTCAATACCAGTCAGCTACATAAAAAGTCAAGATGTTCGAAGATGTTCGTCCTAAACATATTACGCACGTCGCACTCGGATATCCCGCACATATACATTATGTAAGTACTGTACGTATAAGAGTACACGTACGCCACACATGTTATGCACACAAGAAAGGCCGGCCGGCAGCCCGAACTAGAAGTTGTTTACAGGATTGACAGCGCGTATAGTAGCGCGTGACGCACTTGTAACAACTGATTGAGTGCGCACTGCTAGTGTAAACATTGTGACGTCAGGCCGTGCATGTTAGTGAGAAATCAATGCAGGCACACGTGACTCATTTCAGCGCTTCCAATTGGCTACATTCTTGAACCCATTTTATAATACCTGAATAACACATGGCGATATTTTCATATGCTGTTAAATTCGCGATGCAGCTGTGATTCGTGAAATTCATGAAAATTATTAAACCCTCGCAAAAATAACAGCTTATATAGAAATATATTCTACTGCTTATTCAATATTCAATTTTCATTGAAGTGAAAAAGAAGAGTGTGACATCGCATAGATGCATATTTTTACTATCACTTTCTATTCCATTGGAGACCAAAAAGTTACAACCCTCCCCCTCCTCCCGGAAGAAAACAAACAACAAGATATTGGCTATTCTAAGGCCTCACTGTAATTCTAAAACAGCAACCACTGACAAACTTTTAATACACTTACTTCTGGATAAAAAAAAACAGAAAACACACACAAATCAGGACGAGTGACCCTTGCCAGTAACATCTACAATTACTCCAGCATTTTGTTCCATAAGTGAAAAGGACAAGTTTGATCAAAGCAACCAAGAATGCTGGCCCTGCATGTCGTAGTGTGTAAGGCAAACATACATTGTAGTAGGCAATTAACCTGTTGAGGACAAGTCCAGAGTATACTCGGGCAAGTGCCTATGGGAAATGTGTGTTGTAGCAAAATCAGCCGGTCCTCGTTGGGTTAATCTATCTATAGATAACAAATTTTTGTGTCATACCTTCTGGGCAAGTTTGTACAGCATGCGTGCACTGACAGCTGTGGTGTGGGTCCTCAGAATATTCTTCCTCGCCTCCTCGATCTTCCACTCGTACTGGTATCTGTTTGGAGTTTTCAGAATAATAATTAAAAAAATGAACCAAAAGAAGCGCAGTCGTGACAGAATAATTACCCTTCTCAGATTTCCAAATACTATTTTACAAGCAGAGCTGTACTGGACACTTGCAAAAGTATATACTGTAAAACCAGTAACATTCCTGGCATGAAACTGTCGCAATTTGGAGACAATAGACCTTTTTGTTGCATCCTCACATAATTTGGTGAAGTTTCATGTATGTAAAAATTTCTGGTTTTATAGTCTTTACTTTAATATGGAGATTTGTTGAGTGAGTCTCAACAAAAATATTGTTGAAATAAATATCTTCACACAAATACAGCGTAATAAAGTACACAGTAAAACACCTGCTGCTATAAATATAAAGGGCACCCTCACCCTTGTGATCCGTAGCCACCTTTGGAATGAACCTTCTTCACCCTCTCTAGGTAGTCCATGGGAAATTCATGAGCATTGGCTGGATCTGTTAGGTGATGCAGGACAAAACACACAACAAAAGAAAACATGATATTCATTAACCAACCAAGTGAACATTTTCATGTGCGCATCATTCTCTGTCTATATTCATCAAAACATCACAGAACAAGTAATATTACTTCTATTCATGCTAATTGACTATTCTAAATTTTGAAAGATTATTGCAAATACATTTCAAAATCACATTTAAAGAGCTATGTAATCACCAACATTAAATAAATGTAGACATAAGGGCTGCTTATTTTGTCTTTCAATTATAGGTAGAGCTCTTCTATTCATTAGTCTTGCTCCATTTCTTTTTGAACAGTATTATTTAAAATATGACATGACACAGCTTGCTAACATGCATAGATTTGGCATTTAAACACACTTTTCTATACATATATACCAAAGTAGCATTCACTGAATTAGTGATTTAGACGATATCATTACAATTGTGTGCCCCTGGCTCTTGCATTTTTCATAACGTAAGATGAGAATTAAATGTCAAAATGATGTCTCTTCAATAAATTTTCCTTCCTCTGAACATATTCTCTGAAAATAGTTGCAGCTGCCAAAATTCACGAGGCAACACCAATCCCTTACAATGGCGGAGTCCACTCGAAATTTTCTTGATGATATCATGGAGGTAGATACCAACATTCTATTTTTTACGAAGTGGAATAAATAAGTTGAAGGCAAGATTTCTACCTCCATGATGATATGAACCATTCCAATAGGTTCCAGAAACTAATGGAAATTTCTACATTTAGCAGTATTCCATGGCCTTCCCTCAAATGTTGAGTAAGTCATTTCCTAAGCTTACCACGTGTAAGTCTTTGCTGAATTCTCAATACAGCTTTACCAAACCCTGAAGTTATTATTTTTTTTTTAATTCTTTTCACTTTTCTAGAGTTTTCAGTGGCTTTGTGTAACAAACATCAAACGGTTAATAGCCACTCATGAAGTCAACAATGCTTGCAGCCTTTCCTTAAGCTCACGTCAGGTACTCCTGAAGTGTCTGTAATTGATGCCACTTCCTAACTTTGACACAATGCTAGCATTTTCTCAGCTGTAATAAGTTTAGTCATTTTGTATCACCTGAGTTTGTTTGCTTGTCTGTTTGTTTGTTGTTTTTTTTTTTCAGTTGAAATTTCCAATAAACAAGTTGATACAGAAAAAGCAAAGTGCAGTCCACTGACCTTTGATGAAGAAGGTGTCGTGGCTGTCCCTGGCTGGATGCTGCTGAGGCTGGAACAGGGCATCAAAATTCCAGAAGGAGCTCTCAATGAAGTTATTGGTGGGCATCTCTGTGAATCTGTAAGCAATAAAATGATAACAAATGATAGTATGCTCGTCTCATTGAAATCAGATTACCAGTAGTTACTTCAGTCTTGGGAATCTTCTACCGGGATGGTGTTGGGGGTCCAACAAAATGATATCCTACAATGCAAGATAACTTCGTGATAGCTGTCTCACTGGTTACAGTGAAGAGTGGGCATGTACAGCAGTAGGTAATGGTGATGATCAAAGAATGGCTGTTGTCAAACAAACTAATTTTGTATGATACTTCTCAGAGTGTTACAAAGTGGAGTAGAACATTGACTTAACATATAGAGCATGAAGTCATGAACTTTTGACAGGATCTAATTTTGAAAAATATGTAAACAAATTTTAGAGACTATTCTTTATCCATGACTCATCTATACACTCACAAAACTGCACTAAAACTTTGATATGACCTTTTCATATACATTCGATAGGCAGAGAACAGTTGTGTAGTATTGCACAAGCTGCATTTGTGCACAGGTTATATAAATTCTTTTTCTTTCATCTAAAAGAAAAGTAATATGACATACTACACTTAGACATATTAAACACATAATACACTTCTGATCATTTCTGTTTGCTTCCACTCTATTATAAATATAATGCATGTTCCCACTGGCAGCTAATCTTCCACATACAATGGCCAGTGATTTTGTGTCACTGCTAGATAGAATATCAGTGTACATGGCAGCAACTCGGCCACGCTCACAGGTTCAAGATCACCAAAAATTATCAGGTTGCACGTTGTGAAAAAAATGACTGGAAACACGGATTTCTCATCACATACCCCATCTCCAAGAAGATCTTCCTGAACTCTGCCCTGACCTTGAGTAGAGGGTGAAGGTGGCCGGATGGGGGCATCACACCAAGAGCATCAAAGTTGTAGTCCTTGAACTTGTGGTCTTTCCATGTCCCCCTGTTTTAGGCAAACACAACAGAGAAAGATATTGTATGTGAGCAGGGAGGTGGGATCTCTTCCCACCTCCCCGATGTGAGCCATCAGATAAATCTTCCATGAGAGTACATTTCTCGTCAATTTGATGCTGGCTTTTGCTCTTGGGGGGGGGGGGGGTGATAAACTGTCTAATTGGATAAAAAAAAAAAATTGGGGGGGGGTCTTATTTTGTTTTGTTTTCTTTCTTTCTTTTTTACAATAAAGACTAAACTGATTTAGTGTATGTACCTTATCATCTGATGGCAAGATGTTGCTCATAGTGATGCTGTCCTCTTCACTAGTTTGTCTAGCCCCAAAACAGTGAAATGATGCAAAAGCAGTGCCAACACAAACAGTACAAAGGAAACATGACTGTGGTTTATGTGTGACTTCATCTCTCATATCTATGTATGTCAAATGAAGATGGCTTGTCAACTGTCTTCCTGACAATGCTTCAATAGCAATCTACTACTGCATCTCCGTAGTGTTGATTCCAATCTCACACTATTAGTCCTCTTCCTAGATTCCTGAAGGATGCTAACCAAGATCAAACCATGAATAGGAACTGTGGACCAACATTTACAAAACTGACAAAGAATGATGTTAATCTCTTGATCCAACCCTTATGAATAATATACAAATTATCATGATCTTAAATCATATATTTTTAATCTCTTATCTATCTTTAATTATCTTCAATAATCAACAATCTTTGGGGTGATCATTGCAATGCTGTTAAAAAGGAGACAAGGTCTAGAGGCATACTTGCTACAGCAGCCATTCTCAGTAGTTGTCACATGATGCAACATGACGCAATATTGAACAGTGCTTACAAATGCTCACTGAAAAAGTCAACTTTACTCTCCACAGGCAAAAATTACAAACAACTTATATGGTATGCGAGTATATATTTTTTTTCTTACAAAATACAAGAATAATATTCATGCCTACTTACTTCAATATCATATCTGGTGTCAGATCTGTTTCTGGCTTCTGTATCTTGGTACTGAATTCTGCTCCTCTCCTGATGAGGAACACATTCTTTGTGCTGTCAAATGGAGATGAAAATCAAGTCATTAAAATCATTGTCAAAAACAGATATATATTTCTTCTACACGATAATGTACAAAGTCACTTGAAATAGAACATCTTCACTTCTGAGACACTTTCACACCTGCAGGAATAACAACAACAACAAAAATCTTATCGATGACAAGTTGAAAGGGAGCAATTTACATCATAATAACAAGTATCTTTCTTTCCAAACACTCCAAGAAAGTACACTAATTTTATTGTCAGTGAAAGTAGGAAATTTCATAGTCTGTCCATGGCAGGTCTTCCTGAAAAATGAAAATTTGTTCCTTTTGGCTATTGTTGCTGAATATGCTGTTTAACTATCTTTTTTTTCCAATGATAATTTTCCTTTTTTAATTAAAGAGAAAAGCATCAAAACATCTAACCTAAACTTTCTACACTATATATATATATATGTGACCGTGCATCGCAAAACGAACAAAAAGTCGCAGGCACTGATTTTGTGCGAGGACTGAAAATAGGTGAAATGGGTCAAAACCTCTTTTCGCAGTTCACACTTTCCAGCGTGTGTGCTTTCTTTCCAACATTATGATTGGTTGGGAGAGTCCATTTGAATTGATACATACATCATTTTACAGCATAAAGTCTGCTTTTTCAGAATCTGCTCTTAACTGAAATCTATGTCTAGTGACTTTTTGTTGGTTTTATGATACATATCAACAAAATGGTGTAAGCTCAGTTTCAGACAAGGGAAAGTGCTGCTTCTCAGGAAGCCAGGCAACTCACACTTCTGAGATGAGTTTTCTTTTCTTGAGTTCCGCCAGCTCTTTGTCCGTGCAGCCAGCCAAGTCCCCTCGGCTGATGGCCTGAAGTTGAGACTGCACTTTATCCTCAATTGACGACACCTTTAATAAAAGGCCAGAAAAGTGGAAATCACTGGATTGGTCAGGACAGGGTAACAAGGTATACATAAATTTGAATTTTGACATAGTAAGATGAGTTTATAAGTATCCCATGACATATAGCATATCACTGTTTGGCCAAGTAGGAAATATTAGAGCTGTTGCCTGAGCAAAGGACAACTGTTGAAGATGAATACAACTATTGTGTTCATACTGGTCTTACCTTCTTATGAATGTAGCAATGATCAGTTATATAATTATCATCATTTGTATACACACTACGTCTCCCTAGAATGCATTGATTACCTCTACCAGTCAAATGGAAAAACATGTTTACATGTTTTTATGCTGGTGGCTCAAAAAACGTTTAAACCTACTGATACTGTGCTTTCAATAGCTTCAGATGGCAACAAATCTTAATATGCTTTTATGACAGAAAGGATGCCTACCTTTTTCTGCACACGAGGTCCACCTTCACACTTTTTGTTGACCTCAAGCCATCCCGCCGACATCGCCTTGCTGAATCCAATCTTGGCATTGGGCACAGATTTCTGTGATAGAGAGAAATGCATTACACATCTGTAAGTACTATGCATGTACCAAACTTGCAAAGGGCACAACTTGGAAAGCTGGATATACCTCGTAGTGTTTAAAAAAAAAAATGTAAGAGCTAAAATCCTTTTGATATCATAAAGTGCCTTTTACACTTTTGTAGGCGGTAGGACGCACTCCTCTTCCATACATAGAGGGGAAAAAGATAGCAATAATTATGCGCTATTCCATGAGCTGTTTTATTTCTTTTCCTAGAAACACGGTGTTCAAATATCTTGGTAAAGCCAATAGTGATTTTGTTTGTTTGTTTGTTTGTTTTTTACTTTGTTTTGATGTGCTTCTGTAATGCAACAACAACAATAATAGCAGAGTCTTGATGCCGGACCACTTATCTCTTACCATGAGCTCTGCCTGAGATATCCCTTCTGGGGGTATGGCATGGAACACCACAGCCTCATGGCTGCCATTGTTGACGACTTGTGAACCCTCAGGAGTCAGCTCCCAGTGTTTGGAGGTCTGCTGCTCACATTCAATCAGCTGTGAATATAGGTGGATACATCATTGGTCTTGTCAGCATGAAAGGATGAGCATCTAAAAAGGTCTGCTCAGTGCACACTGCACACAGAAATAAACAAAAAACCTGCACCAAGGCTCGACCTTACATTTCAAAATTAGACTGTGTGTAAAAGCATAGGTTTTACATTTGTGACCCGCTACAACAAAAGGATCCTAAAGTCGCTGACGGCTGAGCTGAGAAAATCGAGTTTGAAGTCACATCATCAAAATTGGTCAAAACAATCAGATTTCCGTTTTGGGCATAATTTTGTAGTCTAATGTTTTGGCTATCACCTGCCGAAATTTTGAAACCAAATGATCAAAGGAAAGGCAAGAAATCAGAGTTTTTCTGGGCAATGATTTTCCGACTTTCATACTAACTGAAACGTGTCCGAAGATTTGGATTTAGCGCCGGAGCTAGACTCCACCCCTAGCAACGAGGGAGTGATCTTATTGGTCAATGCGTGACATCCTGATTACTGATTGGTCGTGCGTAGACCGCTGGCGCTAAGCTTGAATGAACATCACGGAGGTCGCTAGGAGCATGCCTTTTATTGTCAAGCGGTGAAAATTGTCTCGCCTACCCTTGATCATGATAGCGTCAGAAGGAAAACTTTGAAGGCGTTTTTCTCGAAACTCTGATTTCCTCAACAACTTGACATGTGCTTATAAAATCATCAATATCTCCGCAACCGAGTACTTTTATGAGATGTGCTATATATGAAATTAAAGTAGAAAGGGAATAATGTCATGCCATTTTCAGAAAATCGTCCTTCCCCGGCTTTCGGATCCTTTTGTTGTAGCGGGTCACATTTGGTTGGTGGTCGCATTTTGGACAGTGTTATGGTCGAATTATGGACAGCTTGCCTTATGAATGTTTGATTTTGATATTCTCCAGTCTCCACACAAGGCAATGCAGATCTAAACTGTGACACTGTTTACTGCAGGGGTGTCCCGTTCTGAGTCAGTTACAGCACACTGTGCCGGGGTTAGGGTGTCTGGTAACTGCGACCAGCCCCAACGTGCAGCGTTGGGGCTGCGCCGTTTTCGCATTCAGATCGAGGAGTTGTACAAAACGGTGCCGTTTCGGCGCTATATTTCCTTAATTTTTCAACAAAAACTACTAAGAATAATTACATGGATCGATTAAACCTAAATGATTCATTTCGGTGACTGTTTGATGCATTTCATTGCTTATGATGCAGAAAATGCTGTCTCATAAGGCAAATATCTTCAGCTCACCGATGCTCACTAAAACTCACAATCACTTGCACATGCGCACAGCATGCATGCAGTGCAGTGCATTGGCAGCTGTATTGCTGGCTACATGATGCATATTCATTTCACCTTTATATGCACCGTGCGATGGTGCATCATTCATATCCTTGAGCGTCTGTAACGTTGACGTCATTGTTCACGCATGCGTAGATGCGTACTAATGGATATAGCAGCAAGTCTCTCAGCTCAGCTGTGAGGTAGCCGCCAGGACCGCGCCTTGTGCTTGTGGCGCGGTCACCGGGGCTAGGTGTCTGGGTGATTAATCCATTTAAGATTTCAAGTTCAGTGCCAGTGCAATGCTTCTTCTCTAAACTACTGCAAGGTGGAAATCTTTGCGGCGTGGAACTTTTCGCACATTTCGCACAACCAGACGCTAGCGCGAAAATAAAAGCACACATATATTTTTGCATGCCATCATATGTTCCAGTATTAGGCCTAACAGTTAAATTTTAAATGTCCCGATTCCGCGGAATCAAAAACATGCGAAGAAATCCATCTTACCCACACGAGCGCGAAAAATTACTCGCGTGAAAATATCCACTTTTACCACTGTTTACAGTACTTGAAACAATGTAAAATGACTCTCCATAGTGTAAAAACACAACTTGTACCATAAAAACTTAATTATACAATAACAGTACTGAAATGAGCTGGACTTTCCATTATGATGATGCAATATGGGCAATCATCACGGTCCCACAAGTGGCTATTGGCGTAAGTATAGCACACTCGTTCCACTCGGACTCCGCAGCAGCCTACAGCTGTTTGCCTTAAAAAATGAAGTTTATACTCACATTTCCAAGCGACTGGATGCTTTTGATGGCCCCGACAACTTGCTGATGATCTTTTTCAAGCCAATTTGCCACCTCGTCAGACTTTATTTCACCAACACGCTCCACTATCTGGAGAATTTCTTCCAGAGACTCAGCCATGTTGCCAGACAATGCAGTGTTGACGGCATGAATGATATGGTGGCGTTAAGTACAAATTTTAGTTGGAAAACCACGCCCATTGGTAGCATGCATTGACCCAGCGCGCGGACTATTATATGGTTCGGAGGCTCGGAGCGCACGGGGATGTCCTTGTCCTAATCAACATCACTGGTTCGGGGTATCAGGTTTTACCTTACTTATATGTTTCACTTTGGCGCTGATTATTACTTTCAATGAACAAAATATAATTTAAAAAAAGTTACAAACTTTATAGAGGAGAGGGGCAGCCTATGATGGGAGAAATTTTCCTATTAATTTTCTGTGACGCTTAGTGGAACGCCAACTCACATACGGATTACCAATGATAGCTTATAACAGGAACGTGGAACGAGAGATATCTTTCACCCTTCCTGTTATGAACATCCTTCACGTCCCTTCTCACTGAAATTTGAATTTAATTTAGTAATGAGGAATTGAAGGCAGTGTGGAGACTGAGGCTGCGCATGAGTGAAGAATATCAAACGGAGAGTAGAAAGTACAAAGGGATTGTGGATACTAGTATAGAAAGGGATGAGTGAGGTAATTAGGTAGAGTTGAGAGGAAAGCAGATTGATTGGAGAATACAGGAATGAAGAATCATGGTCTTGTGTTGTATAGCTCCAATGATAAGGTAAGCATGGAGAGAGAGGGAGGGTGAAAAGTGAGCAGGGCCGGTGCATCCGGGAAGGAAGGGGGGGGGGGTGTTCTGGCCCCACTTTTATTTTTGCATAATACATATGAATACATATTTGCATAGGGTCTAAGAACTTAGTCTGCCCCCTGTGACATTTCTTTTTTAATCTCGGAAGTGGCACAAGAAAAGTGCAGTTAAGCATTTTTTGTTTTGTTTATCAGCCGATTAAACCCGGAAGTGGCACCAGAAACTCCCCCCCCTTTTTTTTTTTTTTTTGCTTTTGTTATTTACTTGTAGGTTGATTGACCCCAGAAGTGTTGCGAGAAAGTCGCAGTTTTTAAGGCTTTTTCCCCTGTCAGCTGAGTAAGAAGTAGCACCAAAGATATAAACAAATCAGTAACTGCCCCCTCCCCCCATTCATTACAAGTTAAAAATGCAGGGCCGGGCACCCTGACGGTGAGTCCGAGGGAGAAGAGTAAAAGAGTACAGAGAGGATAAGAGGCAAAGTGGAAAGGGAGTGTGGATTATTATTATTATTATTTTATTTGGCAGAAAACATACAATACACAATCAATTACAAAACTCAAAATAATCAATCAATACAGTAACACAAAAATACCTAAACACTGGATGCACCTGAAGGGCTGCCAAGCATTGGGCAAAGTTAACTAAATAACTGTAGTCCGCGGACCGCCCTAACCTATATCCCTTCCAGGCGCATCCAGCGTTACAGATTTATGTGCCACTGATTATCAAGAGGGGGGGGGGGGGGGGAGAGGGGGAGAGAAGGAGTGGGGAGGCAGGCTGAGTGGTTACTCTGGGCATGGACGTAGGTCCATGCTCTGGGTAAATGAGAGCATACTATCACTTTATCCAGATAGATTCACAGTAGTGTATTGCTGACTAAAACAAACTGATTTCCAACAACCATATAATGATTATTTGATTTTATTGTTCTATACCCCAAACAAAAATGTTATGATACAATTGATAGAACATAAGACAAGACATAACGTCGTAAGGAGAAGACAACTTTACGAACATGAAATGTGGAGGAACTACTAAAACAACCTAAAAACAAAAGCTTTGAAGGCAAGGAGTGGGACGTAAAGAAAAAGAGAGCATAAATGCGTGCAGTCTAGGTAATGTACCCTTGTAAGAATGAGAACAAGATATCATCAGGTAGGCCCTATCATTTTATATCTTATATTCATGTCCGATGTTTTTTACACCAAGATGTGAAAATGCTAATCCATTTGACTGCTTGAAATATAAATAAATATGGTCTATGACAGTATGATTTAGTAACATTTACTGTTATGTTATCACTGTCTATTTTGTGTTCGTATCATTTTTTTTTCTTTAACGCATTTTACTGATCATGGTTGGTCATAGTTACCATTGCTGCTATTACTCCCTCTCTCTGTGTATGTATGTGTGTGTGTGTGTGTGTGTGTGTGTGTGTGTTTGTGTGTTTAATTATTTTACTCTTGTGATACCCAGAACAAAGTTTAGACAATCATAATTAGTAACATAAATACGAAAATCTGAAGGAAAAAAAAAACAATAGAAAAGAATCATGACAAACAATAACACAAGTTATGCTAATAGATATGGGACATATTTAATTTAAGATTCCTTCAAAGACTTCTCTCAGTCACTAGTTATCACCCAATGGAAGTCATGGACAAACTTAAAAAAAAAAAGAATCATGGATTCAGTCATCATAACGTTTCTCTATGATTGATAGGTTGTTGTTGTTGTTGTTGTTTTTTTTTTTTTTTTTTTTTTTTAGGGGGTGGGTAAGGTTATTGTTATTCAATTCTGACAACTGAATAACAAACGCAAACAGAAAAACTGACCAGAATGAATATTATTCATTTTCCACTAATAGATACTATTCATTCTGGTCAGTTTTTCTGTTTGCGTTTGTTATTCAATTGTCAAGAGAGTATGATGAATGTGGATTTCCCAGCCCACCAGACCGAAAGATGTGCATTCGCCCTCGCAGAATATGACTGCGAAGTCCATGCGTGAGAAACAAAAAACAAACAAACAAACAAACAAACAAAACAAAGTCAAAGGCAGAGCCACAGAAATATTTTATTTTTTATTTATTTATTTATTTTTTAACAGCACAGAGATTTTACTGTAGTTTAGTCCAAAGAGTATAAAGGCGCACTTATACGCTCTTTTGTTCTTTAGTCCTGAACCAAATAAAAACATGCAGTGCCGTATAACATGAAACGCGCAGCGCCCTCTTGCGGAAAGAGACAGAAACTTTATCAAGGGTTCTAAGCGTGAGCTGAGGCTGACTAGTTCAGGTAAATACATCCAACAAAAGAGCAAAAAATGGAGAGTTCTGATATCGAGAAAGAACAACTGCTCCGATATCTTCGAGGAGAAATTCCGTTCGAGCAATGGATCCAAGGAGATCAGGTAAAAGTATGTTGCGAACTTGTCTTATGACAGTTATGTATTGCTTTGTGCTTATGTCGCGATCCTGTAGTCATTGCCGGTCACAACCGGGTATGTAGCCCGACCAAACCGGGTGCAAGAAGCACGGTGTCCCGCTGGCTCGCCTGTCGCGACTAGCTTGCGGGGAGGTGACAAGCAATGACGACAGACAGGGCTGTGTATATTCACCGCTTATAAATGCTACCTTCTGTGCGAATTTGAAGTGAAATTCCAGCTCCATTTTTTCCTGTTTCGGAAAGAGTTCCTTATGTCCCCCCCCCCCAACCAACTTGCACAAAATAAACAAACCACTATTCCCCCTTACATACAGGTTTATAAACTAAATAAAAGGTTAGGCCTATGGGAAGTCTTCCCATAAATGGCATAACAACTAACCATTATCATTCCCCTAGTCCATTATTAGTAAAAAAAAAAAAATAAAGATAAAAAAAAAATAGCAATCTAGTGGGGAGGGGGGGGGGGGGACATAAGGAACTCTTTCCCCTGTGGAAGTTTCGGCAACATTTTACGAATTCATGTATAATGAGAACTCTCCTCACAATCTGGCATTTTTACTACCAAATTTTAGCACCTTTCGTTTCCCAACATTCAAAAGGAAGTAGGCCCTATGCTTTTGGGGGTAGGGGTGGGGGTCGAGTAAGAAATGCCTGGAGGCTTGAATTACGATGATGATGATGATGATGATGATGATGATGCAATGATTGTGATGATGATTTTGAAACGTACATGTAGGCCTAGCTGATAAGAAGATGATTTTATTCATAGGATACAAATATTTCATTATAATTACATTTTTTTTTTTTTTTTGTTCTGGTTCTGGTTCTGCACACAACGCCCTGGTGGGCTATCACGGTACAGTGGTCAAGGACATTTGCAGCAGCAACAATTAAATTTTGAAGTGAGCTTTTTGGGTTATGTTAAACACATCTATATTGGATAGGTCTGCTTTAAACTTGTCAAGGTTGTGGGCCTTCTTCACACTATCTGGTAGTAGGTTCCACTCTGGAATAGTGCGAGCGGGGGGGGGGGGGGGGGGGGGGGGGTACAGTAGTAGATTTAATAGTTTTTCTGGACTCCTAGAGTCTAAAAGAAATTGAAAAAAAAAATGTCATAAATCTTTCTATTCTAACCTTTATCCAAACCCTCACCAAACGTTCATTATGTGCCAGTGAAACTGATATGTATAACATAGACATACGCCTAGAAATTATGATCTACATACGATTCATACTATCTGTTGGGATTAAAGGAGAGACCTCCGGATGATTTTCAGATTTTTACATTTGATCAACTATAAATTAGTTATACTGAGGACAGAGTTTCAGAATTTGTGATAATTGGGATGAAGAATAAGAATATTTTCAAAATTTAGAACAAATTGCAATGAACAAGGATGATGACATGGCAGAGTCACCATAAGAATGCGTGAGTTGGGGCTCAAGGAAGCAGAACAAAAGAAGAAAGCATGCATAGGTTATACACAGGTGAACTCGCAAACAAGCGGTATTGTACTGAAATTACACTGCTACATTTCTGAAATATGTGAACCTCCTATGTCATCATCCTTGTTCAGAGTAATTTGTTTAAGAATTTTCAAAGTACTTTTTCTCTGCTCAAGAACCACAATAAATTCCACAAATCTATACATGGAGTTGTCGATTTAATGTACTACATGATGTGAAATTATGAAAATCGTCTGGAATATCCCCTTAACTACCATTTGCAAGTATCAATTTATGCATATGTGACCAATTCAGTCTCATCTAATTCTTTGTTTGTTTGTTTGTTTGTGTGGTAGAATTTTGAGCAGAAGGAGTTTAATCTTGATGCTGTAAAACTGGAGAGCACTTCCTCAAATCTTGCCGAGGAGGAGGAAGAAGAGGAGGAGGAAGAGGAGGAGGAAGAGGAAGATGAAGAGGAGGAAGACGTTGGGAATGATAATGACGGAAACGTAAAAGAAATGTCGGAACCCAGTACGAGTACTGGTATGTCAGGAGCACAGATATTGCCTTCATTGCTATCAAAATACATGATTTGTACTCATTCTATACGTTCTAGTATTCTTCTGTTTGTTTTGTACAAATATGGTAAATGCAAATATGCAGATTATGTTGCCTTTTGAATTTACTCACTAAAGGTTTTACAGTTCAAACATAGTCATGTAGATCTAGGTATAACCCTGAGCTGCATACATTTTTTTGTCGAGCCCAGCGGAGGTGAGGGGGAAGACTAAGGGATCGCCTGTTGCGTCTGTCCGTCTGTTGTCCGTTGTCCATAACACTACAAAAACTTGAATAACTCTCTATTAAGGACTTCAATTTCAATCAAACTTGGAGGGAAGAGTGGATATACAAAGTTACACATTTTACCAAACATGAAGGTCACCTCAAGGTTAAAGGTCACAGTCAGGGGTCAATGAACTTTAGGGCCCAATGTTAAGTACATACTTTACGGCGCGTTTCGATTATGGCTCATAACTTTTGATGTATATACATGTCCATTTCTTACCAAACTTGGATGGTACTAGTAGATGTCCCTTGGGGAGTTGAAGGTCACTACAAGGTCAAAGGTCACAGACGGGTTAACAAACTTTTAGGGCCCAGCGTTAAGTTTTTACGGCATGTTTTGATCATGTAACTTTTGATCCCTATGTCTGTTTGTGACCAAACTTGGATGGTAGATGTCCCTTGGGGAGATGATGGTCATCACAAGGTCAAAGGTCACAGACAGGGGTCAACAAACTTTTAGGGCCCAATGTTAAGTTTTTACGGCGCATTTCAATTATGGCTCATAACTTTTGATCCCTATGTCCGTTTGCGACCAAACTTGACTGGTCTATAAATGACCCTTGGGGAGTTGAAGGTCACCACAAGGTCAAGGGTCATAGGCGGGATCAATGAACTTCTGGGAGTTACAAAAACATTAATTTCTTCTACGCGAATGGGCGAGACACATTTTGGCACTTGCCTTGTTTTTTGTTAAATAAATGTGCCTTCCTGTACGTATGGGGGGGGGGGGTCCGCTCTGAATTTTGAGGAACCTCACTGGGGAAATGGATTGCAATAATGTCTTGAATAAACAGAAGTTTGTGTGTCATTTGTACATAATTATGTGCCATAAACATGGATAATAAATTGTTGAGAAAAGAATCCATGGAAATGAAAACAGAATTGCTCGTGATCACAAAATGCCACAGTTGTAGTTGCTTGTAGATCTAAATATAAAAGTAATTTTCACATTAAAAGACTTATTTCTCTCCTGTCATTGTATTACGCGCTGATATGATTAAAACTTTATTTATTTTTGTCTTTCTGTGTACAGCAGCGCCATCAAGTGATTCAAAAGGTGATGATGCTGAAGATCTTGGGAAAATGCTAGATTTAGCTGCTTTTACTGAGATGCCAGGTGAGTTAGTTACCTAATACTCACTGAGATTTAAGCATACAGATGCATGCATAGACACATGTTAGTGGACATGTCGCTAATTGTGCATGCGTTTATACATGTACATTAACTCTTTGTAGAACTTTCTACTCGGCACAGATTTATATCTGTGTTGTATGAAGATACCTCTCTTTCATTAATATTATGAGTAATAATACAAACAAAACAAGAAAAAGCAATAATTGAAGCACTAGTTATCCTGTAAAATTGATTAAAAAAATTAATTTCTGTACACCCCTTTGAAAGTAATAAAGATATGTGACCTTGCATCACAAAACCAACAAAAAGTTGCCAGACCTGGATTTTTAGTTAAGGACAGATTCTGAATGAGCAGACTCTAAGCTTTAAAAATGAGAAAAGATATAACTCAATTCAAATGGACTCCCCTAACCTACCTAAATACTGGAAAGAAAGCACACACTCTGGAAAAGTGTGAACTGAGAAAATAGGCTCTGAAGTACAGTGTCTATTCAAGCACTTAATCTTTCACCAAGCCGCACTAGCTGTGCAATGAAAAGGACAAAACACAGAATGTCAACCACCGGAGCAACAACAGTGAAGGGATTATCAGATAAAGCTGAAATTGAGCATATTCTATCAACACATTCGGTCCATGATCAATGCCAACTTTCAAAGCAGTAGCATTATCCTTTCAAATTTTATTAGACTTAAAAATGAAGAGTGTACAAAGGATTTCAAGAAATGAAAAGGGGCCTCTAATACACATTTGATCATTCTACTCTCCCCCAAAAAAGGGTTGTAGAAAAACTGCGGAAAACACGCTTTCCCATTCGTGTTATGATTGCAAACTAAAGAATGATGTAGAAGAAAGATAGCTCTTTCAGAAAATATGAAAAACTCAAAATTGACTTAGTTGACCCATTTCAACTGTTTTGAGTCCTCACGTAAAATCAGGAGGTGCGACTTTTTGTTTGTTTTGTGATGCACGGTCACATATGTACTTCCAAAAATATTCCATTTCTGTCTGCATTTCACAGCTGAATGAATTGTGCCAATTTAGCTTCTGTTGTAGATCAGAAGAATTTTGAAGTGCCTGAAAGAAAACATGAAAAAGAAGATTATGATAATTTTAATGGTCATTAATTTCATGCAGAATTGGTAGCATAAATGCAAAAATTGCAAGGGTGTAGTCTTGTGGTATTTTCAGAAAGGTGTCATTTTCCATGTCAAATTCTGTAGGTGACTATGCCATGAGCGTTGAGCTGCAGCTTCTGCGAGAATCACGCCGCAAGAAAGGTGGTACAAAACGGGGGCGGCCTTCCAATGCGGGGCGGCCTTCCAATGAGCGTCGGCGGTACTCCAAGGTGCCCAAGTCCCTGCGGGGCCTCATGGGGGAGGCCCACCTGTGCTTCGCCCGCAAGGACCACGAGCAGGCCACCAAGATGTGCATGGAGATTATCCGGCAGGCCCCGCGCAGCGTCGAACCCTTCCAGCTCCTGGGCATGATCTACGAGGATCTCGGAGACATGGAAAAGTCCATACAGGTGCTGTGAGGTCCTGTACAGATCAGAGTCCACCATTCAGTTATTGTAAAACACAATATTTTTATGGCATGAAATTTTCACGAATTAGAGCCGACGACTTTTTCGCTGCATGAAATTTTCGCGAGATGCCTCTAATATTCAATGCATATATTGTAGAAAACTCTCACATGCATTTTAATTTTGCAAATCTTGGATCTCCCAAAATTAGTGGAATTAAAATGCACACAAACATTAATCGTTTTACAATATGATAATAGATAACAAATACAGCACTTGTTGTGCGCCATCAATCTAGTGACCTATTCTAAGGCACAAAGGAACCTATCAAGTTACATGCAGTTGTATGTATTAGAATTGAAATGACAAGGGAGGAATAAAGATATTAGGTAGAAACAAATTTGAGAAATATCCAACAGTTCATTTTAGATCTAAGCTGTTGCGAATTTCAGAATAGTGGCTGTTCTGATGACTTGTAGGGATATCCCATATTTGGAAGTAAGATAGGCACAGTGGCATTAGAGTTGACCAAGTTCACTAACACTGTAAAAGTCATTAACTTACTTTCATGCATGTTGACAGTAGAGTATATGATGACATGTGTAACCGATGAGTGGCATATAACAAAATTATCCACACTGTTTGACAGGCGGATGTCCAACAATGTAGCAATAATACTCTTTTTTTTTTAAAACAAAATGAGAAAACTAGAAAGGTTTTGAGAAATAAATTATGACTTTGAATCTATATCTCTCGGTAAGTTACACAGAATTATGTAGGAATCACTTATGTTGGTTACAATATAACTTATTCAATTATGCTCTGTTTATGTTGGATAGAGGATGAAATCGAATGTCATGTGAATTTCAGTTACAGGAGAATGTCTTGGCATAATAGTGTAGTTATGAACCATAAATTGTTGGTTAATAATCCACAAAGTCACCTGTTCAGGCGCGGTGGAGCACCCCAATTATCTCGCAGAAATCCATCGGCAGCCGTGCCTCATTTGCATAAAGTAAACAACATGTATTCGCGTAGTTCGAAAAAGTAAACAACTTCTCAAGCTAATAACAATTTAAGGAAACCTATTTTCGGATTAAAATTTAGTTAGTTTGAATTTGAAAACATGTCCGAATATGCACATATAACATATTAAAGGATTTGACAATAATAAAATGTGAAATTTTAGCGAAAACCTGGCGAGCAAAATTACCAAAAATATGCCTCGAAAATCATCCTAAAATTCACGAAGTGTGATTGCGGAACCAAAGCGCCATTCGAACAAAGTACACCGAAATTAAATTATCTGCTTGCATTTTAAATTTCATACCGTAATATTCCCGGCCATGGTTGTGTCGGGAAAAAACAGAAGGTGATGTCAAAAATGACACGAACGCAAAGCGTACAGGTGGGTCCCATGTATGTATAATCGCGTCACTGTAGCGTTGCATGTCACTGTAGCGTTGCATGTCACAGCACACACAACACATTGCTGCATGCAGCGTGTCACTGTAGCGTTGCATGTTACAGCACACACAACGCATTGCTGCATGCAGTGTGTCACTGTAGCGTTGCATGTCACAGCACACACAATGCATTGCTGCATGCAGCATGCGCGGCAGCAGCTCAGCAGTCACCGCCGTGCGACACTCAGCAAAATTGACTGCGTCACATGCAAACCAACAATAAGTACGAAATCCTGAATCTCACGTACCACGCATGCCCAATATTACGGGAAAAGAAATGACGTCATTTTCAAATGTTTGGCTGACTACAATTTTCTATTCCAAACCCTGTAGAAACAAGTTGATTTCTCAAAAAGTACATGTGGAACCAAGCGAAAACTTTCATTATATATGGATTGAGGCCTGATGAACTTATGTTGCCAATTTCGGACACATTGGAGCCCGGCCATAGTCCAGTCGGAAAAAAACAGAGAGCATGTTTTGCGAGAGGTGATTTTCAAAACGTTTTAATATCTCAAGTTCTAGTGCAGCAAATTTCATAATTTTTTCATCAAAAGGAAGGTTTTTAAAAACTTCGAAAGTGTGGGAAGTTTGAGTTTACTAGCGGCACGCATAGCGGCACAAGGAGAAGGTAAAGATTTGACTTTTTCATGCACACAGTTTTGGGCAGCCGTGGATGCCCGTTGGAAATTCAAATAGAACGGGGCGATAATGAGATGCGAATTTGGGTGCTCCACCGCGCCTGTGTTGAACTAGTAGAACTGGTAGAACTATTTTTCATTTTTAGTTGACAAAGAGTGGTGTTTATTCTCATGGTTCATCTCCCCCTCCCCCCCCCCTCCCCAACAGTTCCAGCTCATTGGTGCACACGTCTCCCCTCGGGACGTGGAGCAGTGGCAGCAGTTGGCAGAAACTTGTGTTGAGCAAGGGGATCTGAGGAAAGCCGTCTACTGTTACACAAAAGGTGGGCGTGGCACTAATATGTCCGTCCTTAGTAGAATATTTTTTGCCATTACAGTATATGCCAAATATTTTGCGAGGTTTTTATTTTCGTGAATTTCGAGAGTCAGGTGCTATTCGCGAAATTAAAGACGCACAAAAATATTGACTCTGATCCCTTTGTGAATGTTACGTACGCATGTACACTTCTCCGTTCATTACGGGACTCCACGATCGCGAATTTAACCACTCGCAAAATCGTCTGGAACTCCCGATTCGCAAAAAATTTAGACTCGCGAAATATATGGCGTATACAGTATTCAGACATTGAGGTGCATTGACAATTCACACATTTTTGAATCTTACACTGACATGTCTTGAGCTCTGCTTAGGAACCCAATATGCAATGTGTGTTTAGCTCTCAATATTAATATATATGCACTTGTATCTATCTGTCTTATCAGTATCTATATTTCTATCTATCTCTGTATCTCTCTATCTACCTATCTATTTGTCTGTCTATCTATCTATCCATCCATCTGTCTATTCATCCATCTATCTTTATTGTCCCCGCCGAACGAGTTCGAGCAGGGGACTATGAAACGGGCTCCGTACGTGTGTGTGTCCGTGTGTCCGTCCGTCCGTCCGTCCGTCCGTCCGTCCGTCCGTCCGTGTGTCCGTCCGTCCGTCCGTCCGTGTGTCCGTGTGTGCGTCCGTGTGTGATCAAAATCTTCAATTTGCTACTTCTCTGTCATTAATGAGCCAATTTTGATTCTGTTTGCTTTATATGATAGCACTACATGGGAGCTTTGAAACATCTACACAGAATTTCAGTCGTGACCTTTGACCTTGACCTTTGACCTATATTGTACATTTTGCTACAAAATGCTACTCCTTCGCCATTTCTAACCCGATTTCGATTCTGTTTGCTTTATGTGATGGCACTAGGTGAGGGCTTCAAAACTTCTACACAGAATTTTGACCTTTGACTTCTTTGACCTTTGACCTTGATTTTTTGACCTATATTGTACATTTTGCTACAAAATGCTACTCCTTCGCCATTTCTAACCCGATTTCGATTCCGTTTGCTTTATGTGATGGCACTAGGTGAGGGCTTCAAAACTTCTACACAGAATTTTGACCTTTGACTTCTTTGACCTTTGACCTTGATTTTTGACCTATATTGTACATTTTGCTACGAAATGCTACTCCTTCACCATTTTTAACCCGATTTCAATTCCGTTTGCTTTATATGATGGCACTAGTTGAGGGCTTCAAAACTTCTACACAGAATTTTGACCTTTGACTTCTTTGACCTTTGACCTTGATTTTTGACCTATATTGTGCATTTTTTTTTTTTTTTTTTTTTTCCATGTTTTATTGAATCAACAAAATCATGATATATACAAAATATTACAAATGATTAGACAAATTTATGGGCGAAATCAAGCATGAATGAAAAAAAAAAAAAGAATAAATAAATAACTAAATAAATGATAATAACAATAAATGCAGCTTATACGCCCCCCCCCCTCCGACAGAAAAAAAACAAAACAAAACAAAACATATCCATAAGATTACCAGTCGCACTAATACATATATTTTCAAAACGATTTAAGAGATCGCATTCTGTCAGAGGGGAAGGGAGAGAGAGGTAGAGGAAAAAGAGTTGAGGCTTGGCGAAAAACAAACAAACAAACAAACAAACTTTAAAATCGAAAGAGAATCCGTCTAACAAACTTCCAGCTCCCACAGGGTCCGCAAACAATTAAACAAAGTAACCATTGATCAGTCTCACAACTTCCCCGTCGGGGCCCGACTCCATCTTCATCTTAATATGACTTGCTTTTAACTTTGTTGTAGTTTGTATATTGTTTGAAACAAATAAACATACCCACATCCACCCATTCACACACACACGCACATACAATAAATAGACACACATACTCACACTAACTCACATACACACTAACATACATACACACAGACAAACAGACACAGAGACACACACTGAAATATTAACACCAACTCTTTGTATTCCATGGAGCCGCCCCCGCTCTCGGGTAGGAGCGAGACAGATAAAACATCCCCTGGAGAGAAGTAAAACATGAAACCGGCGAAAATCGCGGAAACTCTTCCTGAGGTTTTACAAAACATCATTAGAACAAGCCTCAACCCTGCTATGTATACAAAACAAAACACGTGTACAGCGTACATTTCAGCATAAAACTAATCACACAGTATGATACATGCACACAACGACGATCTAGATAACATGATACAACCTATACAGCGATGAACAATTATTAGTCACCTTATAATAATGGCAGTCCTCTTGAACTTTACAAACTCAGTTCTTAGAATACGTAAATATATACATATAAAAAACAATATGTCATTTAAGATTACTACACTTTTACAAGCAGTGAGGAAGAAAAGCAAAAACAACAACAAATATTCTTAATTAAGAAGTCATAAAGAGAACTTCCATTTCCTAAAATGAAGCGCTAACTTGTTTTTCTTTTTGGCAATACTATATTCTATCTCTTTATTACTTGCAATACATACTTTATAGCCCTCAAAAGATGGTGATTTATTTTGGAACTTACATATATAAATATAATATTTAAGTAAAAGAAACAAAAATGTAAGAAATTTATCATTGTCAAAACCGAACATTTTTTCAAAAACAGTAGGGTTTAAAGTTTGTTTTGACTTCTCCTTAATAACCTTAATAGTTTTTTCCCAAACAGGCTTGACCACAGGACACTCAACGAACAAATGTATGTAAGTTTCTGGGGCAATATTGCAAAAAGCACAGTTTGGTGAATCCTTCCTTTTAATTTTGTATAAAAACTCATTTAGAGCTATCGCTCTATGAAATAATTTAAAATAAAAAGAACGAATACGGGTGATAATGGTTGATCCAAAATTATTTGTATGAATTTTTTCCCATTTCTCCTGATCGGGATCAGGACAATTTTCCCAAAATATCATCTGTCTTTCGGGGATACAAGTTTCTAATAATATACCATAAGCATATCGAGGAATTTTCTTAATACTAAGAAGTTTTACTTTCATTGTGTCCAGTATAATACTTGGAGTTAAATCCGATAAAACCAACCAATCTTCCGGAATACTTTTGATCAAAAAATTATACTTCCTCCTATCCCGTGAACTTATATCAAAATCTAAAACCAATTCTTCAAATAACTTACTGCCAGGATGGGGAGGGTTCAATAAATCAGAAATGAAAATAATTCCTTTATCCATCCAATCTTGATAAAGGAAGTACTGTTTTGATTTTGAATTAATATTTTTATTATACCAAATACATTGACAACCACCAATGGATGAGAATGGGGTACCCCATTCTAGTTGAACAAACTTTTCTCTAAATAAATACCATGTTTGGAGTGATTCAGCTAATTGAGATAAAAATAATTTATCCAGAACACTTACAGGGGCATGTGCTTGCCATAATACTTCCTTCTTTATACTAAATTGATTTAAAACAGAAATTTCAATAGTCTTCCATACACTTTCATAATTTTCATCTAGCAACAGTTTTACCCATAACATTTTTTGAGCCAGAGAAAAAATATATGGATCAATCATACGTAAACCACCAGAAAAAAAATCATTACACATAAACTGTCTTTTGACCCTATCGCAGCCATTATTCCAAATAAATTTGAACAATAAAGTGTTCAATCGTTTAAAAAAAGATTTGGGTAGTTTAATACAAAGTACTGAAAAAAAATAAAGAAGCTGTGGCAGCAATAGGGTCTTTATCACACAGATCTTCCCGACAAGAGATAAATTTCTTGCACGCCAGCATATATTGTGCATTTTGCTACAGAATGCTACTCCTTCGCCATTTCTAACCCGATTTCGATTCCGTTTGCTTTATGTGATAGCACTAGGTGAGGGCTTCAAAACTTCTACACAGAATTTTGACCTTTGTCTTCTTTGACCTTTGACCTATATTGCACATTTTGTTACAAAATGCTACTTCCGGCGGGGACATATGTTACGCACCGCGTAATTTCTACTTTTCCTTGTGTATGTATTTTTTTGTATATTCATCCATCGTTCTAGCAATGGTGTCCCTATGTTTATACAATAATGAGTAGGTTAGTTGTTTGTACATTCAAAGGATTATTGGGATAATACCGTTCTCTCTATTTATCTGCCTATTTCTGTCTCAATCCAATTGTGAGTAGGCAACTTGATAGTCCACTCCAGGGAAAAGCTCAAGAATTTGATCCCTGGCAAGACAGAGGTCCAGAAACAAGAGACAACATTTGAAACATGCTAGCATATTCACATTAAGACAAGGTGTGTTTATTAATTTCAATATGTCGGGACAGAAGACCCCACATATTGAAATGTTTTGACACACATATATACACTGTCATTCAGGAGCGGTTCCGTTAGATTCTGATGTGATAGTTGGATTCTGGTATTTTGAGAATAAGCCAGCATCTCCTATATTGCAACATTTTATTTATTTATTTATTTATTTATTTTTTTTGTTGTTGTAAGGCAATAAGCCTAGTTTTGAAATATAGCCTCCTTGATCTTTAAAGGGACTGTACAGTTCTGGTTGAGGTGAGGATTTAACTTATAATGTTTTGCGAGATATTCAGAAACCACTCTATGAGATTTCAAAGAGCATACAATTCTAAGGGGAATCAAAAGTTCATTTGACGAAAATCAGTTTTGAAATGGCTGAGATATCCCCAAACAAGGTGAGACAAAGAGATCCTAATAAAAATCGTGGCCTGTCGCCTTTTATCATTATCATTTTTTTGGATATCTCAGCCATTTGAAAACCAATTTTCATCAAATGAATGTTGAATCCTTAAAATTGCATGCACTTTCATATTTCATAAGAGGTTTCTCATTATCTCACTTAGGAATGTTATAAACGTGAATCTTCACCTCAGCCAGTACTGTACAGTCCCTCTAAAACTCGACTGTGTTTAAGTTCTAGTGAAGGTAATAAAACTGTCTGTCACATGTCCCCATCAGCCCTGAGATTTGCCAAGAACAGCGTCCCACTCCTTCATGCCCGTGCCAGCCTCTACACCAAGCTGGGGGAGAACAAGAAAGCCATGGAGTCCTACCAGAACATTGTGAAGGCCCTACCTCCGGACGAGTCCCACAAGTGTCTCCAGCTCGCTAGGGACATTGTGAAGGTTGGTTAGGAATTGACTCTTTTTTTTTTTTCACCAGCAGGCTAAACTAACAGAAACTCACAAAAGGAAAAATAGGTAACAATGATAATGACACAGACACACTCACAAAATGAATGACCAAAATGCTAAAATCAAATATCGTATTTATTGATCTTGGTCCAGTTTTGTAGAATTATCTGCAGTAACTGTGAGCTGCAAGAATTGCTTTCACTGGAGCAAGAACTTCAGATTCTAACAGCTCAGTGTGTGTTTCCCAGCTGCTGCCACACTAACTGCAATCATTTGCAACTCAAAAATATACAAATGCACACCTCTTTGTCACATGTTGCCTATGGTTCAAACTCCGCAAAGGAAACAAGTTGTGTGCAACTCTAGCAAGATTTGACAAGATCAATTATGGTATAATATTTAATGCTCATCACCTTATTCATGGCCAGTAGAAAAGCTGAATTGATAGATTACCTGTACCGTTTGGGCAACTTCAATAGCAAGGTTAATCAGAGTGTAAAATTTTTATATATTCAATAGCCATCAGATAGTTAATGGCTTCTTTATACTACAAACTTTGTAGGTTCATGGATTCTTCTCTCTCCTTTGCAACTTCATATGAACATTCACTGTAATTCTAGCATTTACTTGGGCAGAAATTCTCACAATTACATTTTTTCCTGTCTCTACGTGTACTGACAGATGGAATATTAAATTTCACTGCTTCCATGTACGCAGAATCTGATAAAGAATATTCAGAAGTCATGTTCCATCTGTCCTCGGGGAGCTACAGACATGACAGTATATGATAAACACCTAATATCAAGTGATATCAAATAGTGAAAAACCACAATGATTTACTTGTTTTGTGTCATGGGAAGAGGGAGCACTTCAAATTGTGCCTGTCCCCCTCTCCAGCAAAGAGTGAGCACAGATGCAAATGTACATAATAATGCCTAATTTCAATGCTCCTTGTAGATAACCAAACAAATGATGGGTGTTGATGGGCTTGAAATCTCCATTGTAGCTTTGATAGCGTGTCTATGCCTTGCCCTCTGCAGGCCTGCCACGGCTTTGGGGATACCACCATGGCGATAGAGACGCTGGAGATGATTTTCAGCAAGCATCCTGATCTCATCCACTCAGAAGGTAAAGGCCCCAGTTTCTGGAGTGCATAAACCACCTGCTCACACTGTCTCTCAGAGATTCAGAAGGATTACTTTGTCATAATGAGAGTTTGTAATGACAAGAATCTTTGTGGTGGTGGAAGTCTGATGTTACTGATATTAAAACTTCTGCATGTCAGTGACATTAAATGAGATTATATTAGGTTTGAGTTTCTTAAGTTTGTCTCCCTCTACAAATGAAAATTTGTTAAGATCGCAACTGCTGATCTGTAAATTAACAAACGTGTTGGAAAAAAGGAACCAGTGGGACTCGAACCTGTCATCTACTGCTTTCCGGGCAGCGACACAACCACCAGGCTGTCCCTGGTTGCCGGCAGTGACACGATGAACATGGAACAAATACCCAAGCTCCGAGATTCCGACACTGTTATGTTAAGTAGTCCAAGGCGGACAAGGCATAAATGAAAGAAAGATGTTATTCAGAGGGGTGAAGGCTCAGGTTTGAGTTTCTTCAGTTTGTCTCCCTCTACAAATGAAAATTATATTATATTATATGTATTATATTAAGGGCGAATTCTCTCTGTAAGTCAGTATAATCACTTTCACTTTTAAAAAGTGACCAAAACTGTATACTACTGTATATATTGCACTGGAACTGCTTTGCTGGTTGGCAGTGAAGAATCTGCTTTGCATGCTCCTTTCATTGTTTTTCTTCCTCTTTTCTTTGAAGTATCAGTACATCCAGAACAATAAAGGCTATCAATTGGGTATAAAGTGTGCTGGTCCTGTAATGATAAAAGTGATGAAAAAAGTATGCATCGCATTGTAACAAGATTGTTTCATCGTCCCAACTCAATCACTGTCCACTCCCCTTTTTCCCATAGATGTCAACAATCTGGCCGAGTTGTACATCTGCAGCCGGCAGTACCAGCGAGCCATACAGGTCATGTGTGACCACTGCGGGGTCGGCCTCAAAGTCGCCAACCTTGAAGCCGCCTTCCTAGAAGGGTAAGACGTGTGCTTGTGGAAAAAGTCAAATTCGTCCCCGTGCCCACACCACAACATTTCTAAAATCTGTTTGAATTTTCAGAGTTTCAGTGAGTCATTGTATGTTTGTTTGCTAAATGTAATACAAATCTCTTGGCATTGTTCTGTTGCTGGTGTGCATTCTCGAATATTGCATGCCTGCCAACTATTCATATTTCATAGATATGTTCCTAGTTTTCAATTCAGATATTTTAATATTTTTAAAAAATAGTGCAATTCATGTCAGCTATAACGGGGTGGGGAGGGGGCTTCCAAAATAAGAAGAAAAAAATGGTTCATTGGGTAATGCAATGAGTCAGGTGCATCACTATGTCAGTGTATAAATCAACTGTTATTAAAGGTAGGGGATACCTTTTACAGAACTCCCAAAATGCAGCAAAACATCAAATATGAACCTCAGGGGACTTGTTTAGGCCACTGCTTAGAAATTTGGAAGTCAACAGTTCTCTACAATTTGAATAATGCACAAAACTCAACTACTCAGTAGTTCTGTGTGTCAGCCACACTTAAGCCTTTTTGTTGCAGTCTTCTGTATTTTTTTTATCTATAAACACAAATCTAAAAGTATAAGAGCTGATGTAATAACATGTAGAGTGTGTGGCAAGAATGTATATAGAAATGTTTGTAAGTTTTGATGAACTTTATTCACAAAATAATAATAATAATAATAATATAATGTTCTTATATAGCGCAATTCAACACAAAATAGGTTCTCAAAGCGCTTTACATACATATATAATGAAACAAAGTCACAACTGGAAAGTGGCAAACCACATATCATAACAGTATAATTCTAATACTACTGGAAAGTTACTGAACATTGTATGCTGAACGAAATAAGTGAGTTTACATGATGGACACACATGCAGTGCATGGGTCTGCAAAGGTAGCCTAGTAATGTACTGGAATTTACGGTGAGCCCCGAAAAGAATTCAATTCAAAATCTAACGGTCAATAAAAATGTACTAAATGTTACCTTCCACTTTCAATACTTTATGGGAGTTTCTAAAATGATACTCTCTTCACCATACCACTGTGTTTATACAACTCTTCATTTAAGGCATGCAAATGGGATTCCCTACCTTTAAGCATTCTGAAGCCCCCCCCCCCCCCCCCCCCCCCCCCCCCCGTTACGGCTGAAAAAGACATTGGCATAAAGTGTATGTACCCAAACTGAGCAGGTCTATAGAAGAAACATTCTTCACAGTTGTATTCCTGTAAATGTGAACATTTGCTAATAGTGATGTATGGGAGATGAATGAAAAATCCCTATTTTTGCCGCATACTATTTTCCAGCATTAGAACCTCAGACTTCTCATTTCTCTGGTCAGGTTGGAACCCGAAGATCTGGAGGTGGACATCCCCGATGGCCTCCCCATTGACCTCAGGATCAAGCTGGCCATTTGCCTCATCCACTCCAGACACCTGCTGTCTGTCGCCGCGGTGACGGCGCCCCTCTTTAGCGAATCGCCCGAGCTGATGGGCGACCTGTACCTGGACGTGGCTGAGGCTTACGTTGACATCAGTGAGTCTCCTGAACTCTCCTCATTATTACCTCTGCCAAGGGAGGAGGTTATGTTTTCGTTACCGTTGGTTTGTTTGTTTGTTCGTTCGTTTGTTCGTTAGTTAGTTAGTTAGTTAGTTAGTTAGTTTGTCCATGTGCAAAATAACTCAAAAAGTAGAATAATGGATTGGGATGAAACTTGCAGGAAAGGTTGAGAATGACACAAGTAACAAACGATTAACTTTTGGTAGTGATCCGAGAATTTTTGGGGAATTTATGAGGGATTTTTGATATTTTGGCAGGTAGGGTCAATGAACTTGGGAGTTCAGGCTGCGCATATTTGAGGTTTGCATGCGCGCACTAAAGTGCGTGCTCTAATTTCTGCTAGGGCGAGGCACGCCGTGCAGATGAGGGTTTTGTGACGTAACAAAGGCTTCTATATTGGGAAATCAGGTGACTTTCAGCACACAATGTTATATGAGTGAGTGGAAATCACTGATATATCTATGGAAGAACAAGATCAGTGGTGGAAATAGCTGCATGCTTTGTGGAGGTCTGCGCTCTCAGAGTGCTTCTCTAGTTTTACATGCAGTGTTTTTCTGTTTGTTTGTTTGTTTGTTTTTTTAAGTTTGACTTCATTAATAGTGAACAAAGGAGCTTGACCTCCTTCTTTGCTTCTGTTTCCCCAGTTGTCACATTCAGTGGAGTTTCATTTTCATAATGTTTAAAGGACAAGTCCACCTTCATACACATGTGGATTGAGTGATTGCAGCAATATAAGTAGAACACATCAGTGAAAGTTTAGGGAAAACCGGACAATCCGTTCTAAAGTTGTGAATTATTATAAAGTATCTGCACAATCACTGCTGGATGAGAAGACTACTAGGGTGTATGATGTCCCATGCATAGAATGATATAAGGAAAATATAAAGAGAATTTCACAAATTAAAAAAAAAAAGGAACATTTCCTTGACATGTCACATATGTTAATCCATTGAGGATGGACTGATTTTGCTATAGCGCGCATTTCCCATAGACACCTGCCCGAGTATTCTCAGGACTCGTCTTTAATGGTTAAGGGTAATATTCCCCCTGCCTTCCAAAAGAGGCAAGTCAAGTGTTCTTTTATTATGCAAGAAAAGTTACAATATGTTGAATTTCTTTTATATTTTCTTTGTATCGGTCTGCTCTTGTGACATCACAAGCTGTAGTAGTCTTCTCATCCAGCAGTCACTAAGCAGAAATTTCAAAAATTCATAACTTTTGATTGGATTGTCCAATTTTCCTTAAACTCGCACTGATGTCTTCTACTAATATTTCTGCATTCAGTCGATCCTCAAATCTATGGAGGTGGACTTGTCCTTTTAGTTAAATATGCTTGCTGGAACAGGCAAACCCATGAAAAAAGAAAGAACTTGTTCTTTACAATAAAAAAAACAAGTAATACAGTCAACCTTGTGTAAGTCGACTGAGAAAAACACATCGACTTACGCGTAAGCCGACATTTTGTCGACTTATAAATGAAAACTAATTTCCCCTGTACAGAGTAAGATTTGGATCATGATGTGGATCATTACCCAAATCTTACTCCTTTTGCTGCCAAAACATGCCTACTGACATCAGCAACAATAATGTTTTAGTTCATGCATAAATCTCGCGCGGGTTAGTAACGACAACGCAAAATTCCCAAATCTCTAGAGAGATTTTGAGAGAGCGGGATCGGAAATCTAGGCCCGTTTCTAGACACCTTACGTTTTAAACTTGATTTGGAATATCAAACGCAAATTCTCCAAATTGCATTAAACTTTGCGATTTAAACTCAAGTGCGTTGCTGCGAAGATATGCGTGTGATTTCGTATGATTCTGTCGAGATAATTTTTCAGTGCCGACTGAGTTGAAATATTGTGATTTTCGTTCCCTAAGTCGCCATATTTGTTTTGCTTAAATTTCTGTTGCCATACTCTGAAAATGAATTGTTCTCGCGCCCCTATTCGCAACATTACCGCTCTGTACGTCGCGGGCCCGTCTGAAATAAAAAGAAGAAGAAAAGTTTGTTCATCCGAAAACGACATCTTTCGGACTACTAACCTTCGTAAAAACAAACCTCTTTCCATTGTCGGACTAATTTAACTTTGGACTGAGATATTTAAACCTTAGGCATAGCGAACTTTAACAATAATTTGTTATCAGCAGTCATTGACATTTCGTGAAGCAGCATGCGTTTCGGTAGTTTGAAACATGTAAATGTTGCGATGTCTTTCCCCTGCAAGTGGAAACTAAGTTCGGTCACGGCGAAGGTTCCGTTACGAAATAAAAAATAATTTGAGTCTTTTCAACAATAATGCACTTCCATAAATCTTTATGCGTTTCAACGCAGTTTCTAGATTCGGACAAAAAAAAGCAAGTCTTTTCCGCAACGCTCTTGCGTTTTGAATACAGCGTTGCTTGTGATTTGATGGACTTGCATTTGATTTTTAGAGCTGTGTTTAATTTTTAATTTTGCTTACGAAATACAAAATGATGCAAGTCTTTTCAACAATAACACACTTCCGTACATGTTTAGAGATGCGTTTAAACGCAGTTTCTTGTAGTTTTGTAAAAAAACCGCAAGTCTCTGCAACGCTCTTGCGTTTAAATACAGCGTTACGTGTGATTTGATGGACTTGTATTTGATTTTTAGAGTTGCGTTTAAACGCAATTGAATCACAAAAAGTTCCCTACATTTTTCCAGTTTCGTATGATTATCAAACGCAAGTCTTTTCAGCGTTCCGTGTGATTTGATGGACTTGCATTTGATTTTTAGAGTTGCGTTTAAACGCAATTGAATTTAAGTTTCCTACAATTTTCTAGTTTCGTATGATTATCAAACGCAAGTCTTTTCAGCGTTCCGTGTAATTTGATGGACTTGCATTTAATGTTCAGAGTTGCGCTTAGTTTTTGATTTTGCTTACGAAATAAAAAAAAATAATGCAAGTCTTTTCAACAATAATGCACTTCCGTAGATATTTAGAGATGCGTTTAAACGCAGTTTCTTGTAGCTTCATATAAAAACTGCATGTCTTCTCTGCAACGCTCTTGCGGTTAAATACAGGGTTACGTGTGATTTGAGGGACTTGCATTTGATTTTGAGAGTTGCGTTTAAACGCAATTGAGTTAAAAAAAAGTTTCCTACAATTTTCTAGTTTCGTATGATTATCAAACGCAAGTCTTTTCAGCATTCCGTGTGATTTGATGGACTTGCATTTGATTTTTGGAGTTGCATTTAAACGCAATTGAGTTTCAGGTTTGTACAATTATTTTCTAGTCTCATATGATTATCAAACGCAAGTCTTTTCAGCAACGCACTTGCGTTTACAGTAAATGCAAAAGTTGCGTGTGATTTGATACGCCTGCATTTGATTTTTTGAGTTGCATTATTAGTTGCATTTTAATAAATTTTCTAGAAAGGGCCCGGGTTTCTTATACCGCTTCAGAATAATTAACGTTTGAATATTCGGATTAACAAAAACACCTATTTCATGTTCGGATAATGAATGCCTACTGGGACATATAGGTGTACAAAATTTGTGCGTTTTGAGAATAACGAGAGGGAGAAAGGGGGTAAAGTGAACAGCCTTGGGTACTACATGTAATAGTCCAGTGTAAATGAGTGTTTAATGCCCTTTCTATTCTGGCATACAAGACAATGGACGCATGGCGCGAACGCTACCGCGCCGTAACTAGCGAATTACCGATAGAAATGCAGCAAATCGGAGCGAGAAAACAATTACTTTTCAGAGAATGGCGATAAGATTTTGAGCAAAAAATTATGTCGACTTAGATGAGGGATTTAACACATATTTCAGCTCAGTTGGCACTGAAAAATCAGGTCGACTTACGCGAGTTGTCGACTAATAAATGTCGACTAAGACGAGGAAATTTTCAAGGAATAACAAAGGCAAAAATCGGGACTTTTTTATCGTGTCGACTTAGGCGAGTTGTCGACTTATGCGATGTCGACTTAAGCGAGGTTTACTCTATGTCTTCATTACAAGAAGACATATTTGGCAGCTGTGATATTTTTGGTCTTTTTATATGATAAATACTTAATCAAAACAGACATATATGAAAAGATGTATTCAAACTTCAATGATCTGGAAGATGAGAATAGTGTTGTGGAATGGAATTTCATTTGATATTTTGAATATGTTTTTCCTTGCAGACCACTACAAGGAAGCTAAACCCATCCTTGCAGCTTTATTGGAAGCAAAGAACTACAACTTGGTAAGTGGAAGCATCTAAGCACCCACAAATCACAAACCTTCTGGAGATAGAAAAGGGAAACATGTTTTTTAACTAGCTTGCAAACATAGATATAGTGCTGGTATGTACAATTTTAATTTAATTGTCATGCATGCACCACGGAAAAGGACAGGAATAACATATTTGCCACTTTTATTGCAGAAAATTGAATTATGTCAGTTTTTTTTTTCCATGATCAGTGGAAAATTTTGAGATGATGATATCTTCAGCTCTCTCATTTGCGTATCACATGAATTGTTGGAGAACTGTTTTGAAAAAATTAGCAAAGCTTCACACTTTCCTAACTTTCTTGATTTTTATCCAATTGTGATCAAATTTTACGCTTTCTTTTCAGACCAACGTTAAACTGGTCTGGAATTCCCCTTTGTAAAAAATTGTGTCATAAAGTTAAGCTACGTAATGTCATGCATGCCGCTTCTGCCCCTAGCCTGCAGTATGGCTGCGTTATGCTGAGTGCCTGAACTCAATGGGAGAGCTGGCCGAGTCCAGTCAAGCGTACAAGGAGGTGCTGAAACAGGTGCCCAGACACCTGGACGCCCGACTGGCTTTGGCTGCCATTGAGCAGCAGCTGGGACGAGGGGAGTCAGCTCTGCAAGCCTTGACGCTAGGTGAGGTTGCCTTACATGCCTTTTGTGGTAGAATGTCACAGGATTTCATCAACAACAAAAAAAAAAGAAAACAATGAAAAGGGAAGGGGGCATCCTTATTTGTCAGAGAGAATTTGAGTCAGAAAAGGGTTCATTAATGACCTTTGTGGATGAAACATCGAGTCCTTCTCCCTGCTCCACACTCTTCTCTGGTTCACAGTCCTTTTTAGGACTATACACAAACTCTAGAAAGAATACTCTCGCTTCTTCCTCTCCCATCATCTCACTTCCTCTTTCATTCCAACAGTCCTTTTCACGACTCACACATGGTGAACCGCAACCCTTGCATATGTTGTGGATGAAACTTCATTGCATCACATTTCTCCGGCATAGTATTTGACCCTTTCTGTGTCAACGTGTCAAATGTGCACAAATTTTACAAACATATCTATGGACAATACAATACAATACAATACAATTGGATCATTTATATAGCGCTCTCACACAGTCAATGACTGGTTTCACAGTATTTTACAACAAAATTCAGTCACAGATTAGCATAAAAAAGGAAAGTCTTTAATAAGATTCTTCTTGAAGACATCAAGGGATGGGGAAATGCGGACGAACTGAGGTAGATCGTTCCACAATCGCGGTGCAGCCATCACAAAAGCATTGTCCCCCTGCTCTACTGTTGGTTTTGGGTACATGGAGTAAGGTTTTATATGCACTTGAACGTAGTCCAGGTTGAGCAGAACAGTATGGAATGATTAGAGATCTAAGATAAGTAGGAGCTTTCCCTTGAAGACACTTGTACACAATTGTCAAGATCTTGAAAGCAATGCGCTGTGCGACTGGTAGCTACTGTAGCTGCTTCAGCAAGGGGGTGACATGATCCTGCCTGCGGCACATGAAGATGAGTTTTGCCGCACAGGAAATCAATGTGGCACACAGAGGATAAATGATGAAGGAAGCTTGTTTAACACAGCTGAAGTGGAAGGAATATGAATGAACAGCCTTAGGTGGTTAGAGGATGCCATTAGTTTTCAAGAAAGATACAGGAAATGAGAGAAGGTTTTTATCTCAGATTGCCATGATGTGTGTAGTGTGTAATTTGAACCAGAAATTGATAGATGGTCTTTTCACGACACATTTCATCTTTCTATTTTGTTTGTATCGTGGGGAGTGGAGAACGGGAGGCTCTACCTGTTTAAGGTTTCAAACAATGTTTGCACTGTTGGTAAAGGAGAAGGCTCAGTTTAAACCTTTTCAGATGCTTGCAAATCATCACATGTGAAGCTGTTGTTTGAGTAAAAAATTTACATGTGCTGGTCTGATAAGCATTACTGTGTCTCTGGCAAATGTTTGATGGAAGTAATGAAATGTCATACAAATAGTGAATGGTCACGGGTGCGATGGTACAAGATTTGGCACGAGGTGAAAGATAGAGGCGCTCTATTCCATGAGGCAAAGCGGAGTTGAATAGTGCGCCTCATCTTTCACTGAATGTGAATCAAATCTTGTTCTATTGCGTGAGGAAAGACCTACACTATTTGTTTTATTCAACACCTTGGATGTCAACAGATGTGGTCCACACAGATTTTTTAATCTATCACAGAAAAGGCAACCATTTTCTGAGAAAGGTGAATCAGTGGCTGCACAGTCAGAGTCAGCCATGTACGTATGTATTCGAAACCAATCGGTTGGTTGAAGTTGTTTACAAATTGAAATGAATGACAAAAGTATGCACTCATAAGCGCGCTTGTAATTGTGGAATGCGCATGGCAAATGTTAATTCAATTTGACATCAGAGCCGTGCAATGGAACAAAAACTTCAAGTCAATCGTGAGTTTAACAAGGGAGTCAGTGGAAATTAGCGACGTCAGCCATGCACTATCCATTTTTCCTCAAACAAAATTGCACAGCTGACAGCCACAGCGTGTGATGGAACTTTTAACTGAATGTTATGTGATGGACAATCAACCAATCGGATAGCTGCATTCTTTTTAGGTGTTGTATAATTGTGGATAAAGTGACCACTGTTCACACTACTGATAGATTGATTGACCCTCTGAGTCTGTCCCGATGTTCTGTGTCCATTCCCAGACCAGACTGAGTACCAAGAAGACCAGGCCCTGTCCAGGCAGGACGTCCAGCTCCTGTTCCGGCAGAGCACCCTGCTCCACACCCAGGGCCACGACAGGGAGTTCCTGGAGAAGGGCCTCAACCTGATCTCCAAGTACCTACAGAAGGACCAGGAAGGTAGACTGAGTTTGGCTACCCAGCCACCGTGGCTATTTCTAAAAAATTATCATTATTATTACTATTATCTTTTAGCTGGTCTAGGGTAGTTAAGGGGCCGACTGTACACTGTATATTAAAGACATATATTATAGATAGTGGATCTAATTTTTTTTTTTTGTGAATCAAGACTTTGGACAATTTTGCGAGTAGTTGAGTATGTGATTGTGGAGTACTGTTGTGAAGAGAGAAATGTATGTGTGCACTTTGCATCCATGTTGAGATTAGAGTGAATAATTTGGCATGTTGTTATATCCGCAAACAGCACCTGACTCACGAAATTTTTGAAGTATACAGTAACCCCCGGCCTCATGATTGGGGAGGAATCAGGAAGATAACCCCCCCCCCCCTCCCATAAATGATTCTGGTATTAATGGTTTGTCAGTTTTAGTTTGTTTTCCAGAAAAAGGAGGGGAAGTGCTGTACTTCCATTTTCCGTTGGTGTTGTGTTTCATCTTCATGAAGACAACTGTTTTACCCTAAAACGAATATGTATTTTAGATATTGCAAACAATCTCTCCAACTCACCTACTGCGTTCTGGTTCCATCTATCAGTCTGTATGTTATTTTTATGCCTCCGCCACGAAGTGGTGCCGGAGGCATTATGTTTTCGGGTTGTCCGTCCGTCCGTACGTCCGTACGTCCGTCCGTCCGTACGTCCGTACGTCCGTCCGTACGTCCGCTTTCGTTTACGCGATAACTTGAGTAATATCAATTGGAATTTTACCAAACTTGATCCAAGTATGAAGTATGATGGGGCAATTATTTGATTAGATTTTGGGTGAAATCGGCTGAAGGTCAAAGGTCAAAGGTCAAGGTCAAATCATGAAATTGTATCCGTTTACGCGATAACTCAAGACTGGATGGAGCAAATTTCACCAAACTTTGTAGGAGGATGATGTATGATATGACAATTACTTGATTAGTTTTTCAGGGAAATCGGACAGAGGTCAAAGGTCAAAGATCAAGGTCAAATCCTAAAATTTATCTGTTTACGTGATAACTCAAAACTGGATGAACTAGCTTTCACAAAACTTGGTCCAAGGATGATGTATGATGGGACAATTACACGTAGTTGAGTAGATTTTAGTGACATTGGCAAGAGGTCAAAGGTCAAAAGGTCAAGGTCAAATGCTACAAATGTTGCAATTTCCGCCATATCTATGCAATGCCCGAAGGTATTTTCTTGAAACTTGGTGTGAACATGTACTACTGCGTAAAGATTCTCCAGAGAGAGTTTCATGTCGTAAGGTCAAAGGTCAAAAGGTCAAAGGTTAGGTGAAAATTTTGCAATATCACTTTTCTCGCAAATGGTTCAGTGTATCTTCGTGGAACTTGGTACACACGCATGTACTGATTGGCAGGGATTATCTAGGGAATTTAGGGGTCATGGGTCAATAGTCAGGGGTCAAAGGTCAAGGTCAACTCTCAAAATTTTACTATTTCCCTCATATACTAGTATATGCAATGCTTGCATTATTAGTTTCAAAACTTAATACATGCATTACCTAATGGAGATTCTCTGGGAAATTTCCAGCCAGAAGGTCAAAGGTCAAAGGTTAAGGGTCAAAGGCCAGGTTTCAATGCCCCCCCCCCCAAAAAAAAAAAAAATAAAATAAAATAAAATAAAATAAAATTTTAAAAAAAAATCTATTTTGTACCGTCATTACACTCTTTCTTCATACCTTGGAAATTAATCAATGCATAAACTTATAAAAAGGTCTGTCAGAATTCAAGTAAAAATTCTCAATTCCCCAAATATGTGTACCTGCACTCTTAGAAAATTATAGCAAACCCAGTTCAAGACATTTCTGACAAACCTGTCATTTCATTATTTTGCCAGTTATGTGAAACTGTCATGGATCACACATTGTGAAGACATTGTACTATACGCCTATTGGGAGAATCATGCATTATGGCGGAGGCATCAGTCGCCATAGCGACATTTCTAGTTTTTCAATACCGCTGATAACTCTGACACACGCACAAAGAGACACATATTACGCAAGGGGTGTTTCTAAGAGCAGTTCGGAGAGGTACAATTCCTATTTGTCTGTTCCTCTGCTTTGGTCAGATTACGCCAACTTCAGCGTGGTGTCCAAGTCCGAGTGGTTCGGCCTGATCCAGAAGCTGTGCCACTCTCTTGGTGCAGCGAAGAGATGCGGAGATGCCCAGGACATCATCAGCAAAACTCTGGACTCCAACCTCTTTGAGAAAGAGGGCGACAAACAAAAGGTGGGTGGAAGTTCGTTCATCCAAGGAGTAGTTCCATTTCGTATTGAAGATGGCTGTGATAGAGAAATCAAACAAGGAAATATCAGAAGTTCATCAAAATCAGACCCCCCCCCCCCAAAAAAAAAAAAGAAAAAGGAAGAAAGTCATGGAAATTTAATGTGTGTAATTGAATGTTTTCACAAAGCAGTGATATTGTTCGATGTAGTGTATTTGCTACAGTCAATTTGAACTGTAGTTGTATTTAACTTGAAGGCCATCAGAACATTGAACAGAAGTGAGTAAATATTGTGTTATGGTGGCAATCTCCTAATAATCCATGTTTCACCAAGGGAGGTATGAGTGATATTTATTCTTTTTCCTATTATTCTTTTTTTTATTTTGTTTTATACTATGAATTATATATTATATATCACGTATCATGTATATTGTATATTTCATGTGATGTAATATATTTCTGTTGTCATAGAACATTGATTTCTGGTTGGGAGTTACATCATATTAAATCCTTTTTTCCACTACTGTGAGTCAGTGTTCCAGAGAGTTGCAAATGGACCTCAAAATTTTTCTGTAATTCTTTTAAATGTGACTTTGTCAAGAATGTAATTCCCTTTTTTCCCCCAATCTAATCTTTTCAGAAACTGAAATTTATGCTCATCTGCGCAGCATTCCTCAACGGTAACTATGACAAAGCCTTCAACAACATCAGGGACTTTGTCACAAAGGTGAGAAATTGTCTTTTAAATGTCCTTAAAAAAGATTCCTTCACATTTTGATCAAAAAATTACAAAGAAAAATCAACATATTTTCATTTTTCTCGCATAATAAAAGAACACTTGACTTGCCTCTTTCAGAAGGCAGTGGGAATAATATAACCCTTAACACACATCAGTGACAAGTCGAGGAAATGTGCACTTACCTAGAATAAAAATACCAGTAAAATTTTGTGAAATTCTCTTCATAGTTCCCCATATCGTTCTCCCCATGTGACATCATGCACTGTAGTAGTCTTCTCATCCAGCAGTGACTGCGCAGATACTTTAAAAATTTATAACTTTTGAATGGACTGTCTGATTTTCCCCAAACTCTCACTGATGTCTTCTACTGATATTGCTGCATTCACTCAATCCATATAAAGGTGGACTTGTCCTTTAATGGTCTGCACTTCCTCTTCCTTGACTTTTGTTGTTCCAAATATATCAGTTGTGAGGTGGTGGTATGAGATGGTATACTAGGCCTATGAAAGTAACCAAGAACCAAGAGTTTACCTGGCTCTCATCTTTTCCAAAAAAAAAAAAAAAAAATGAATTATGACCTTGTGGGGATAATCATTTTTACAAAGGAGAGCCCATTTTGAGATAGCACAGAATTTCGTGTAAGGAATAATTGCCGGATTAGCTTAATCACCATCTGCACAGCAACCATCTCTTCTAGTGTCTGATTCCCCTTCATTTTGTATGATTTTCCACATGCCAAAAGATTTTTTTTTTTCTAACCTTGTCTCATTTTAATTATATTGTTTTTATTTGATGATAGTAATAGGAGTACTAGTAATGTACTAGTACTACCACTACTGCTGCTGCTGCTGCTGCTACTACTACTACTACTACTGCTATTACTACTACTACTAATCATGATAATGATAATAATTATGACCATAATAACAATGATGGATTTTTCTTTTAATTATGTCTCCTAACAAATTCAATTTGTGAGATCGCAACTGCTGATCCGTAATTTAACAAACATGTCGGAGAATAGGGAACCACAGGACTTGAACCTGTCATCTAAAACCTCTCCCCCCTCTCTACTTAATTTTCTCCTTTTTTCAATTATAGCAATGATATTGATAATGATAATGAACTAATGATAATTCTACTGCTGCTACTAACAATTCGATAGTTGTGTGGCTGAGCCTTGTGATTTCAAAACAAATACTAGAGACCTATTTTCAAGACACTGTCTATGTAGCATTATATAATATTTTGGGGTTTTGTTATGTATTGTTTTCATGATTCCCTTCCCAGGGTGGGGATAAGACGAACCTGATGAATTTGTTCAGCTTGATTGTCACCAACAGTGTCGGCACCAGACATCACAGATTTTGTCTGAGACTTACGATTAGGGTGAGTCAAGTCCGATCAGATTGAATCAAGTTTAATCCGTCTAGGATGAGCAGATATTTCTATGACATGCACTTTCCATAGACACCTGCCCAAGTATTCAACATGTTAAGAGATGATTTACCTTGTCTTGTAAAGTAACATCCACATTTACCAGACAGGAAGAAACTAGGGCATCATTTCATGAAAGTTGTCAACTCTGACAATTACCGTAGCAACAGTCAGTAACCAGAGCTTCTCAGCCAATGAAAACCAAAGATTTTGCTAACATTGTCAGAGACTGACAACTTGTAGGGCTGACAACTTTCACGAAACGGTGCCCAGGGATGAGCGCATTGTTGGAGATTGGCCTGTGTGTCACCTATGAAGTCAATCAATGGGCTGTTTTGTCATGTTAAATATCGATTCACAGTTTTAACAAACATATTTGGAATATCCAGCGTTACACAAGCTATCCCAGTTCTAACATAGCTGCCATCTTGTGTACCTTTAATGAGGGAGCTCCACGAAATGGCTCCCCCACCTCCAACCTCCCCTCCCCTCCCAAAAAGAAATCAAGGTCCAGATATCATGTAATGCTATTTTTGAACAATACTTGTAATCTCCAATATCTTCAATCTGACATCCATTGCATGGCATTTCCATTTGTAGCAGTAGTTAAAATTGTATGTGATTGTATGTCAGGCCAAGAGATAATGTGGAATTGTCTTGATCTTCCACGGCAGCTTTACTCAGACAGTCAAGCCCTTTCTGTGATCAATGGACACAATGCTCTTCACACCAGCAGCTACAAGCATGCCATTGGTAAGTGATTACTCACCAGCACGACCGATATTAAAGTCATACCTTCGTTGAATATGAATATGCTTGTATGCTACTTCTTAAATCTATGAATTGGTTCTGAAAAACCCATCTGGATGGAAAAATTGCCAGAGGGGGAGACCTTACGCGTAGCGCTTAAGAATAAAGAACTTTGGTTTTTGTAGATTTTTCCTAAACTTTTGTTGGTGATATAGCTTGATTATTGTCTGTTGTCATAGAAATGATGCATGTGCTGCTTTTGTTTACCCCACCATCTCCTCCTCCAGGTTATAGCACTTGTCCCCGATGACATCAAACTTTGAGGGAAATTCACCATCTCCTTTGGCCTCCCTCATCTGGGTTAGCTTCTCCACATATTTCCCGAAAATCTTCCCTCACTGTTGTGAATAATTTCTCATTCCTTGGTGATGTTTCTCTTTTCAGTCATGATGTCATTGACAGAATCTTGGTTTCAAAGATTTTTGGATGGGTACCGGTATCTGAGCAATCTGAAGAAAAATGGCGGAAAAAAATTACTAAAGGACAAGTTCACCTTCATTAACATAAGGATTGAGAGAATGTAGCAATTTTAGTAGAACACATCAGTGAAAGTTTGAGGGAAATCGGACAATCCGTTCACAAAAGTTATGAATTTTTGAAGTTTTTGTGCAGTAACCGCTGGATGAGAAGACTACTGCAGCGTATGATGTCACATGCGTACAACAATATAAGGAAAATATAAAGAGAATTTCACAAAATTTCATCTTTTGAAAAAAGTACACATTCCCTTGACTCGTTACTGACATATGTTATGGGTAATATTATTCCTATTGCCTTTAGAAAGAGGCAAGTCTAGTGATCTTTTAATATGCGAAAAAAGTGAAAATATGTTGACTTTTCTTTACATTTTCTTTATGCTGTTGTACTCATATGACATCACGAGCCTAAGTAGTCTCCTCATCCAGCAGTTCCAACACAAAAATTTTACAAATTCATAACTTTTGCATCGATTGTCCAATTTTCCTCAAACTTTCACTGATGTGTTCTACTAATATTGCTGCATTCTCTCAATCCTTATGTTTATGAAGGTGAACTTGTCCTTTAAATATTATCATGTAAATAAATGTTTGGTTTTTTTTTTGTGCCTCTTGATCAGGGTATCACAAATCAACATGCCTTGGCATTGCATAAGTCCTTTAATGTGATTGATCTTGTTTGACCTTGACCTATTCGTAATGCTTCTCATTTCGTTCTGTATAGCCGTATCTTTCTCTCCCTTTCCTGCATTCTTTCTACTGTCATCAGCAATAGGGGGGGGGGGGGACATCTTGTGACTTGTCCATAGGTCATTTTCCAGCAATAAACTGTACATCTATTTTTGCATATATCCAAGGAATGCCTCCCACTCATTTTTATCTGTTTCTCTTTTCATTCAGTGTGTCGGATGAGTTTTCAGATTTCAAGCTTTGCTTCCTTAGCATAAATTTTATGATTCTGAGCAGTTTCATGTTGTTCACATGAAACATGTTCAAGAACATGGTCACACTATCCAACTGAACATTTGTTTTGAGGATTAGATGAATTATTCTAATATTGTGAAGAATTGACAATTTTTTTTTTTCTCAGTCTGTCTGACGGCAGCAGCAAGAACAGAAGATCCAGCCATTTATCTGATCCCAAACAAACATATGAACGATAAAATGCATTGTGTAGTTTTACATCAGGCAGTGCAAATAGCATAACAAATTCAAATGGACTCTGCTCTGAATATCTGGACAGGAGAGTATGCCCGAGCCTACCATCATGACCCATCGGACCCTTTCCTCTCGCTCTGCCTGGGAATCTGCCTCTTTGCTCTGGCCAGCCGCAGGTTTACCCTCAACAAGGATTCCATCATAGCCCAGGTGAGCAGCGCTATGCAGGGAGAAGGCAATACTACACAGTTATATTGCTCTTTCAGCTCACCTGAGCCGTAGGCTCAAGTGAGCAGTTGCGATCATTCATTGTCTGGCATCCGTTATCTGTCATCCGTCTTACACTGTTCGTGGTCTGTTGTGCCTCGTCCAGCATGCATAAACCTTTTTACATTTTCATCTTCTTTTTGAAAACCCGATGGCACATTTTCACCAAACCTGGCTGGTAGCATCCCAAGGGGGAAAGGATTTGAGGTTGTTCAAATGGGTGAAAATGATGATGATAATGAGATATTGCCTAGCATGTTTTGTTAGTCATAAGCTCTTAAATGTGTGAAACAAAGATGCAATTTTTCATAACTGTTATGCAGTTTCTGGGATCATGATGCAATAGAGCCAGGTTACTAAGATATTCAAGTTTTATTCATGCCTTTCTGACAATGGTTCCTGATGATCTGAAAATTTGCCCAAAGTTTAACCCAACGTAGCAACAACCAATTCGTATGTAAACTTGATTCCAAATATTCGGAAGTGTTTTCGAGTTACAAGTTAATAGCTTGTCAGTACATCGAGGCAGAAGAAAGATCCATAAATTTGAATATAGTAAACCGGTCTAGTCATACCAACAATATGATGTACAATATGTTATGCTCATGCATACTACTTTCATGGGACAGGCCATTTTAAAGGCACATGGTCCCGGTGGTTTAGTCAAATGTGTACGCGGGCGCATGGCGCAAGTTTCCTATAGAGACCTACGCTATCGACTCCTCTTTGGCGCTTACGCTGTGACCCATTTCCCCGAGTCCGAAGAAGTCCGATCCACTGTAGTCAGTGGTCCGATCACAGTTTGGCTCATGATTCGGCTGGGGGGATGGCAGCTTTCGCAAACTTCTTTTGTGATGTCATAGTATGAAGCACATATGCACGCACCCTGAGCTGGCATCACTACAGACTGCGTGATGCGCAGAGAAGACAACGAAGACAACATTACTCAGCAGCGTCTACGCATTTTACTCTTGAATACAGCTCAACTTCGGCAATCTTCGTATCAATGCTAACGGTGATCGGCAGTATCATTAACAGCGCCCTCTACACTACCGGGACTATACCGTACAAATAGGTTTCCACCAAGACCTCAAAACAAGCTGTCCCATCCACTTGTTCATACTCAGTGCCTTTTAAATACCAGATGTGGGAATTGGGTCTTTGTGTATAGGTGATCTTCCTAATGCATATTCATGATGGTGACTGTGATGTCATGATTCATAATGCATTCCATTTGACCCAGGGCTTCAGCATTGCACCTTAATGATCTTCCTATTAGATGCATATTCATGAGGTTGACTGTGATGTCATGATTTGCAATGCATTCCATTTAATCCAGGGCTTCAGCTGTCTACGACAGTACCAAAGACTGCGAGGAGACACCCAGGAGACCAACTACAACATAGGGAGGGCCCTGCAGCAAGTTGGTAAGATCACACCACTGATCTGCAGAGGATCTATCTGGATATCTCATTGGCCAGTCGCTTCGAAGCAATCCCACCACCATCTTACCAAGCAAGTTGCCTATACATTTTGTTTACGGCACTGAGGACATCACATGATCTTGGTGACAGTAATTGTTCGAAAATGTGTGCAAATCCTGGCATAGAGTGTGCATGCTATTAAAGATGGCGGCATGGCGGCTTCACATGTCTGTACAGTGCCAATGGGCCAATGAGATATCCAGATACATTTGTACCTCCTTTAGAAATCAGTGGTTCATACTTGTCATTAGCCTTTGTCAAACTCCCACAAGCTTTTTTTTTTTTTAGCACTAGCCATTGCTAGTGAAGTGCTAGAGAGCCAAAGCCAAGTGTGTCAGCGACCTTTTGGGATGTGTGATTGTGATTTATTATTCATGATCAGGAAAAAGACTACATCTTACACCACTCCTGTTGCATTAATCCGTCACTGAATAATCCAGGAAAAGCATCTCCTCCAATGAAAGGGCTTGATTTGTCCATCAGTCATTAGTTCTAAGCATGCATGCACAAATTTGTTATGAGCTTCTTTAAGACAGTGCTTTGGTCATTGGTAGTGAATTTTTTTTTGCCATGAAATGCTGGCAACATTCAGTGATTCAAAACAGAAAGTTAACCCTTTAGCAACTGAAGATTCCGTACATACTGTTCCCTGGAAGGTACAGCAATGTTACTGTCATTTTGACAACTTTTTAAATCATATAAAATAGATCACTGCATGATTATTTTTGTCTATTATAAGTTATGTTTATTTGAAAGCCCATTAAGGCTTCACCAAGAGATTCTTGTGTCACTGAAATAATTCTGACATACTCTTGTTGACCTTTGACCTCTTTCAAATTACGTAATTGTATAATTATTCTATATGAAAACGATAGAAATAGTTCAGCATAAAACTATATAAAAGCAGACGGGCGGTTTCAGGTGATATTAAGAAGTAATCTGATGGGAAGTTTTGGGCAGTTCAGTTATGAATGGGTTAAAATATTCAGACAGATCTTCCAAAGGCCCTCTTGCTGGGTATTGTCTCTCACTGATGGCTTTGACTAGTCTTGCACATAAACTCTCTACTTGCTCCTCTTGCAATCACTACAGCAGGAGGGTCTTTTGGCAGAGGCCAAGTCCTTATTCTCTGTATAGATGTGAAGTCCCCCCTCTTAACTCTGAGCTATGTATGTGTGTGTGCTGTGTGGCATGATGCCTCTTCTGTGAACTCCTCCTCTCATGTCAACTCAACATTTATGATGTAATCATTTGTTGTGTGGACATTATTTGCTTCAGATTGGTCTCATATTCAAGTAATGTGCAGTTCAATGTTTCCAGGTTAATAGCATGCCTGTACAGTGTCGCCCCAACACTGTACAGGCATGCTAACCTGGAAACATTGAACTGCACATTTTGTGAATATGAGACCAATCTGAAGCAAATAATTTGCACGCAACAATAGATATATAATGTACTCTTAAATGAATCCCACAAGGATTGGAACAATCATCCCCCAGCTTTCCCACTGATTTCCACTGATCAGTTACTAGCCATCCCCTTTAAAATTTCCAGTGCACGCTGTCGCTGTTGAGCTGTGCAATTCTGTTTGAGCAAAAATAGATCGCATGGCTGATTTCACCAATTAACATTCACTCTGTTAAACTCGTGATCAGCTTGTAGATTTTGTTCAGTTTCGTGGCTGTGATGTCACTATAAACAAACATTTGTAGTGTGCTCTCAGTCTGTTACAAGCAGGCATTCATCACTCATTATCCTGTCAACAACAACTTCCACCAATCAGCTCCACCTACAACTGACTGTGACTGTGCCACTCATTTGCCTTTCACAGAAAAAAAAAAAAAAAATAATCACCATTTCTGTACTACATTTAAGAACCTGTGTGGACCACATCTGTTGATATCTGAGGTGTTGTATGAAACAAATAGTGTATAGTCTTTACTCGTGCAATGGGACAAGATTTTGCACTCGGTGAAAGGTGAAGTGCACTATGTATTCAACTCAGCTGACATCACCACTTAACATTGACTCCCATGTTAAACTAATGATAAGCTCAGCAAAATATGAGGTGCACTATTCAACTCGGCTTCGCCTCGTTGAAAAGAGTGCCTGTACCTTGCGTCTCGTGAAATTTTCACCATCGCATGTTTGACCATTCACCATTTGTGTAATGAAGTCATGAAGGCGGTGAAGATTGTGAAGTGACCGATATAGAGCCATCAGTGAATAATGACAAACACAACCCAGCTTGATGCCAATGCAGGTCATTTTGAACAGTCACTGCTATGAGGAAGATACGTGTTACACAAGTGTCGGAAAGGTTATAAAGTATCGAAGAAACCATTTTCGTATAGTTTATTTGAAGTTTGTGTATACACTGTACACTCTTTTGGTCTTCAGAAAATGTTGAAATTTTCACGTTATTCAATACCAGTTTACCTTGTTTCTCAAGGCTTACATTATCCAATTTGCTGCCTCAGTTAGAAATACGTCTGTATTGAAGAGATCCAAAGCATTTTTTATGCAGCTGTACAGCAATTTTGAAATTCCAACTTCACCTTAATCTCTAAAAAAAATAGTAATGAAAATGAGAAGTGCATTGTGTGAATCACTCTAGGTCTCTGCAGAAGTGTAATGTTCATTTATCTGACTTGAAACCACATGATAGATCATCAGTTATAGACTGATATGTCGTCAAAGGCAGTCATAGCCATTGAAGAGAGAAACAGGCAAATGGGGGGGGGGGAGGGGGTAAGAGAAAAAGGACTCCAGCAAATAGTGCCAAAAGATGATTGATGATGTAGTGTTGGTTACAAAATCTCAACAGCGAAAGAGTGCATTGCTTTTCACCAGCATACTGTTATTGTGTCACAATGGAGGTCAATGTTTTCTTCATGTTTTGTTGAGGCGACAAGGTGAAGATTGAATGAGAGGAAATGCAATCCATGGTGGGCAATTTGTCAATCAGTTGCAATTCAAATCTTCTTCTTGTCTACTGTACATTGCACAAATTTTCCCCTGCCTGCCTTCAAAATACTCTTCATCTTCACCAACCACCTCAAAATCTCTGTTTCATCGAACGCAGAAAAATTACAGGTACCTCGAATCAAGCATACATTGAATATGGGGGGGGGGGGGGGGGATCACGCTATCTCATACATGGGCCCAAAACTTTGGAATAGCCTTCCAAAAACTCTTCAACAAGCACCTTCTATTGATGCTTTTAAAAAGAACATCAAGACCTACCTTTTCAATTTAAATTGACAATTGTTTACCCAGTAATATGTACATATATGTTTGGTTTGTTTATTGTTCTTGATATCTTCTGTGATACTCTGTTTTAACGTGATACATTATGTACTCTGTTGTACAGCGCCATGAGTATTTTTTTAGGTAGAATGAACGCTTTATAAGAGTCTCTCTATTATTATTATAAAAAGTGGAAACATTTCGAAGATGTTTTGATAGACATTGCAATGCTTCAGAGGAAAATTAGAATTTGTGATATCTTGGAGGGAGAAAATAGTGCCAGAAATGGCATCATTGATTTGGTAGCAAATGATAGACATCTCAGATTTTTTTTTTTTTTGCATCATATTTTAATTCATTGGATCACATGAATATAAATGTAAACATTTGGTTGCTGGCAGTCGGGTCTGTACACTGGCTGAACACTGTTTGCAGATGAATGAGATGATCTTACGCACCCGTTCTCAACACACGAAGGTCAAGCAGGGTCACACTTTTGGGGTTCTCTTATGCCCTTCTGGTACTGTGGAGTTACTGTGCAGCAGGCATGAGTAGAGTATATGTTACGGTGATCACATCTAATTTTTCCCTTTTTATCATTGCTAAAATGTTGTCTCTTCACAAAAGGGGAAAATGCATTTTCAAAGCTTACATTTTATATTTCTGCTTTCAACATGCAACAGCTGCTAAGAAAATCTACAAAACTATGTTTAGTTTTGTGATAGAGATAGTGCTGTGTGTTTTTTTGTGTATTATCAAAAAGAGCTCGCGCTGTGCACCAGCATAGCTTTGTCAACTCATTGTTACAGAAATTAGATAGCGATGCCACTGTGTGAGTTTTTCTAGTTATACGTAATAGCAAGAATTGTGTTGTATGTGGATTTGCTGTGTAGAAAAGAAAAGTGATGAAGTATGTCGGCATTTTGGAGGAGGATTCTATGCCACCAGTGCCAAAGTATCCTAACAATAAATGTCATATCATCACTTCCACATGATGTTTTGTCCTGTCAACAAACAGATGATAATCAATTGAATTTCAAGGGATGTGACGGAATTTTGCAAAACTAAATACAGGATATTACAACTTCCACTCAAAGTTTATGAGCAGTCAAACAGCATAACATTGTATGGTGAACTGAGGATGAATATTTTTAGTCTTCACCTTGGGCAGTTTAGCTTTACTGTGAAGCAGTCTGTTTATCTGCTGGTGTAATGATTGAACACATCTTTCATTATGCATACACCGCAATTTGTTAGTCATCTTTGATAGCCATTTTTTGGGCATGCTATTTCTTCAGAATTCTTTCCTGTGCGCCATATTGTACCAGCTTGACACACCCTGTTGATGGAGCCATCTTCGCTGTTCAAACAGAGAGTGCCATTTTGATTTGGATGTGCCATTGTGACCAGATCACATTGCCTAACCTGCAAAAAGCTCTTTATTACGCCATGAATATGATTGAAAAATGGCTGTGGCCTTGAAAATAGGCTGTGTGTGCACAAGAAGACAACTGATTGATTAGTTACGTGGCTGCTGTATGCAGTTGCGGCATTAGCTCACAATACTTTATGTACTCACTCCCACTCACTCCCTCTTCTTGATATACTCTTTATATAATTTGATGAATACACCAAGATTGCAAATACGTGTACGGCGCCCACAAACTCGGTTCTGGTGCGCTTCCTATTGAGAGATAATTGAGATCAGTAATATGCCGACAGGATGGTAACAATGTGGAATGATTGTGCAAGTTTCACATTTACCAGTGAGCATGTTTCTGCACGTGTTTAGAAGAGCTGACTTTGCAGGCACATAAATTGTTCCAAATAGTCCAAAACTGAGCAAAATAACTATCACTATCTGAGCTGTTTTAAGACCGTGTGGATAAGATTGTGGGATTCATTTTGATTGAATGGTTTATTGATTCCATTCACATATGAGGTGGTTGGAATCCTTCTCAGCCCTGCAATAGTGCCCATTGCAGGGCTGCACACTAACCCATTTTTTTTTTTTCTACTGGTCAGACCTGGCTGTTGGACCAGTAGGTACCCAGTTTTTCAATTTTTTACCTGTCCATTGCGGAAAAAAGTTACTGGTCTGACAGTGATTTTTACATGGGCATGGCACTTTATCCTTGTTGTCAAGTCTTTATACAGAAGAGACTTACAGCAGTCAGTCCCATGTTACAGGAGAGGTACATACCCTATCCATGTGAAAGAACTCATTTCACTTCTCTCATAATGAGCAGATTGAATTCCCGGTGAAATGGTCAAACAAACAAAACGAGCAAATTAAGGCTTATATCTGCAAGAATCTTCATGATTGAAAGAGGCAGATTGCCCCCAGAAGAATGAGAAAAGGAAAACTAAAAGATTAAGAAAGAGAAGGAGAAGCCAAAGGCAGCAGACAGCAGGAAGAAGAAGAAGGAGATTAATTGAAGAAGTATTAGGTTTGAAAACCTTACTGAACCATGATTGGCTGAAAATGACTTGACAATCATGTTTGGGAGGAAAATAATTTACAGTCGCTTTGGTACTCACACACACACTCACACACCTACAAATTAGCTTCAAATTTAATAGAAACTCGTTTGCAAGCGAGTTTCTTTGCGAGTGTGAAAGCCCTTCATCTGTCAGGAAACTTGATAGTTTGCGGCAAGCTTGAAACACATCAAGGTCAAGGCCATTCAAACAATAAGATACATACCTGTTTGTAGCATTGACATGAAAGTAGTGCAACTATTTGTCCTAGGCCCCTCCCATCTAATTAACCTTCCGTTGAGCTAGGTTCTATGAAGCATGGATGCAAATGGTCACGCAAAGAGAAAAGAAGGGAGATGTTTATTTGCACTATTGCTCTTTTGTGCCGTGTGTTAGAGTTTGCTGCTCAACTTACTGTATAGCATTTCTGTGGCTTTTCTTCCTCTTCCTGCTAGGTGAGAATTGTTTGAGGTCTTTTTGAAATATGCCAGCGATCCATTGGAACAGAATGATCTAAATTGACTCGTGCATCTGATTCTTGTAATGATGTACAAAAGGGATGTTTAATCTTCCCACACCCATTGTAGTGAATGTTCCTTGAATTGTGATGGAAGATAGGTAAATGAATTCAATTGAAAGGAAGGAATAGAATAATGGAGATTGGAAAATACGTAGATGTTGAATTACACAAACATTGCATAAAGTGCAATGTGATGGGTCATGCATTTTTTTCTTCTGTTTATGTTTATACGTAATTTTCTTATGGTAGCTGTGTCTTTTTTTTTTTCAGAGATTTTCCAACAAATTTGGTATGTCTGGAATTTCAAAGTGATTAACACCCTGCATCTTTGATTCCGAAGCCAAAATAAGAAGCTTGCAGCAGATTAATTCTTTTGGAGTTCTGCTTTTTGTTTGTTTGTGTGTTTGTTTGTTTTGTTTGTTTGTTTGTTTGTTTGTTTGTTTCATTCCCTGGTGCATGCATGATTTCGTTGACAAATTGCACATGCTTTCTGTTGTTTGGAGAAGGGAAATGAGAATGCAACTTTAATGGTCAAGGTATGGGTCATCATGTTTTAAATGATGCTTGAAGTTTTTCATTCAGACCTAACACTTGAGGCCTTCCCTTCATTCCTGGTCCACTCATTATTCACAAATCTGTCTATTGCTTGACTGGTACCAGCATACAAAGCAATTCATGAAACATCAACAACAATAAACAGGTCTTATTTCCAAAGTTCTGAAATAATTTTCCACCCTATTTCAAATTTAGTGATCGGTACTTCTTGTACAATTGCATACAATGTAGCTGATTGGATGACTATGTACAAATCAGAATATTGAATATAACTTAACTATAAACTTTTTGTGATGCTGTGCAAAAGGAGGTGAAATGATGTAGTAAATTGCCTTTCTGATCTGAAAAATAAGATAGCAAGTCCTGTTAGAGTCGATCATTGGTAGTAGTAGTAGTAGCAGTAGTAGTAGCAGTAGTAATAGCAGTAGTAGCAGTAGTAGTAGCATTAGTAATAGCAGTAGTAGCAGTAGTAGTAGTAGGAGTTGTAGTCGTAGTCGTAGTAGTCGTAGTAGTAATAGTAGTAGTAGTAGCAGTTGTAGTAGTAATAGCAGTAGTAGCAGTAGTAGTAGTAGGAGTTGTAGTCGTAGTAGTCGTAGTAGTCGTAGTAGTCGTAGTAGTAGCAGTAGTAGTAGTAGTAGTAGTAGTTGTAGTAGTAAGTAGTAGCAGTAATAGTAAGTAGTAGTAGTAGTAGTAGTAGTAGTAGTAGTAGTAGTAGTAGTAGTAGTAGTAGTAGTAGTAGTAGTAGTAGTAGTAGTAGTAGTACATGTAGCAGCACTATACTATCATCATAACAGTACATGTGGTAGCACTATAAATCTATGCTGGGAGAGTCAATAGGATTATAGTAGTATTCATAATACGTGTGTCACTAGTACATCAATTGGTTTTGGAAAAATTATGGTCATAGATCGTAAGAATTCAGGGCCATTTCATCTGATTCGACGGATCCAAATTATTGGACTATTTTTGTGATATTGTGATCTTGCTGTTGACACTCTCAGTTTCACAGGTCATATTTTTGTATCTATTTTTATTTCATTTCATATCAGCAGTCTGCTTTGGTAAGATTTAACGATGGATGGCCCATAAAAACTTAATCTGTTTATCAGTGTTCAGTGCAACAAGCTTATCTAATTCATCATCACTTTATGAACACAATGATACATCTGTCTGCGCTTAAGGCTTAAGATTGGTTGACCTGTTTCAGTTCTTATATCTCTTTTCTCTAATTTTTCATGCTCCAACTACATATTAAACACATTTCATGCGAAATTCATTTTTCTGTGATTTTGAATGAATTTCAAAAAGGAAAGTTATCCCACAATGATACCCCCACAATATATCTGAAAGAATCCTGAGGTCAAAGCTGAAAGCTCAGCAAAAGATAAGTCACTGATCTTCATACTGCTTTGTATACAAATATCCCTAAATTTCAAATGAATACTACTAATAGTACTCGTACTAGGGCATATGCACGCACACACACACACACACACACACACACGTGTCAGGGGTGGATCCAGGAATTCTTGAAAAGGAGGATGCACGCACTCCCATTTTTTTCTTTTTATTTCTTTTGTTTTAACAAAAAAAATAAAAGGGGGGGGGCCCGCTGTGCCCCCACCTGAATCTGCCACTACTTGTACCAAGGAAGCGCCAAGGAGGTAAATGATTCACCCTGTTCAAAATGTGCAGGAAAGATAATTTTCTGGCTATAGAATTCATGCTAGTCAAAAGTAGCACAAGTTACAATGTATGCAAAATTGTATGTACCATGAATATTTCCACATTAACAGTAGTATTTAGAGAGTATGGTGAAAAGATGTAAGGATTGTATCCTGGCCTTCATTTTGGAAATTGCCCCCCCCCCCCCCAGTTCCCTACCCCCTTCGGCCCCCTTTCAGTGCTGCACAGTCTATGATTTATGATCATCAGCAATGTTGATGGGATCATTTATTTTGGGTCAAATAGTGATCCAAAATGTGATAAAACTGTGTGTGAATCAAGTATTCTTCATTGCATTCATCCAGTGTATGGCATAAGATCGTGAAAAAGATCATATACCTAAAAGTATCAACTTGTCACATTTCAAAGGAAAAACCATTGAATTCTTTGTGAGCAACAGTGCTGTTGTATTTCTGTTTCTGCCCTTTTGCCAAAGGGTACGTAGGGTGGGGTTTGTTTTGAATGTTGAAATGCCATTTCCTTTGATATTCCCATTACATTTAGATCACCACAGTTAAATGTAATCTGCACTGAGTGCAAAACATCAAAGATGGTATCTTGATTTCAATGCCAACATTGAGAATTGAGTGATCATACACTAGGTAGCAATTACAAGTTGCTGGTACAAATGTAATGATTCAGGCTAGTATTTCAAATTTGTAATGTAATGTCTGGTACTTGTGTGAATAAGATTTCATTTTTTTCTTAAACTGATTTTAAAGTATATTCAACTGTTATACAGCGAATACCAAAATCTCCATAAATTACTAGTAGATCATGTATTCAAGCAGTGGGCATGAGACACTATTGTACATGTATATCATCCTGCCCACACTATATCTGCTTTCAAAACTTAATATGTCATCTGGTTGCTTAGTCCTGCATAGCATATATGCAATCCCTATTCACCAGCCTCTCGGCCTACTTAACCATACTGTTATATCATGGCTTGATCTTTTCCATCTACGCTAATATTGTGAAACCTTATTAGTACACTGTACACTTCTTGTGTGGCTTCTGTTTTGAAATACCAAGCCCTTTGTCATATTTTGGACCAGAGGTTATGAAATAATCCCAATATCATCAAAACCCACAAGTTTTAAGATTTTTCTTTCTTTTTTTTTTCCCCCCTTCTAATCACAGACGCGTACCAGACAAGAGAACAAATAAGTTTCAGGATTCTATAGTCAGTTACTGTCTGTGCCTCTTGGGGGATATTACAAACAAACTCCTCAGCTGCACAAAAAGAAAAGGGACTATAGGTAATGAAAGAGACAAGAAACAAATGTGGCTGTTCATAGAATCCATCTATTATCATCTGGATACCCACCTTCTGAGAAGTGTTCTTCCATGCTACACCACGCTTGCTTGAACAGATCATCATCATTCACTATTGACCTCAAAATTTGCTGTGTCGTGTATGAAAATGTTTTCGTTATCCACATTTATGCTCATTAACATTCCTCTATGTCATTAAAGAGTAGTGTCAGCCAATACTGGGGGGCAGTGAGGGGGGTTCAATTTTTCGTAAATACACTGTTAGCGTGTTCATGCAGCCGTTTTGACTTGTTCTGTTGTTTTCAGTAATAGCCTATTAATTGCGGAGAAACTGGTTTTCTGAAATAAGTGAATAAGTGTATGATAACTTCTTTCTTTTTCTTTTTTTTTTTTGGGGGGGGGGGGGTTAATGTTTCAGTTGTATGTCTCTGGAATAGAATGGGACAAATCACGAGAAAGGAAAGAATGGACTACAAATGGTTTTCTGAAATAAGTGAATAAGTGTATGATAACTTCTTCCTTTTTCTTTTTTTTTGTGGGGGGTTAATGTTTCAGTTGTATGTCTCTGGAATAGAATGGGACAAATCATGAGAAAGGAAAGAATGGACTACAAATGGTTTTCTGAAATAAGTGAATAAGTGTATGATAACTTCTTTCTTTTTCTTTTTTTTTTTTTGGGGGGGGGGGTTAATGTTTCAGTTGTATGTCTCTGGAATAGAATGGGACAAATCACGAGAAAGGAAAGAATGGACTACAAATGGTTTTCTGAAATAAGTGAATAAGTGTATGATAACTTCTTTCTTTTTCTTTTTTTTTGTGGGGGGGGGGTTAATGTTTCAGTTGTATGTCTCTGGAATAGAATGGGACAAATCATGAGAAAGGAAAGAATGGACTACAAATGGTTTTCTGAAATAAGTGAATAAGTGTATGATAACTTCTTTCTTTTTTTTCTTTTTTTTAGGGGGGGGGTTAATGTTTCAGTTGTATGTCTCTGGAATAGAATGGGACAAATCACGAGAAAGGAAAGAATGGACTACAAATGGTTTTCTGAAATAAGTGAATAAGTGTATGATAACTTCTTTCTTTTTTTTCTTTTTTTTAGGGGGGGGGGGGTTAATGTTTCAGTTGTATGTCTCTGGAATAGAATGGGACAAATCACGAGAAAGGAAAGAATGGACTACAAATGGTTTTCTGAAATAAGTGAATAAGTGTATGATAACTTCTTTCTTTTTCTTTTTTTTTTGTGGGGGGGGGGTTAATGTTTCAGTTGTATGTCTCTGGAATAGAATGGGACAAATCATGAGAAAGGAAAGAATGGACTACAAATGGTTTTCTGAAATAAGTGAATAAGTGTATGATAACTTCTTTCTTTTTTTTCTTTTTTTTAGGGGGGGGTTAATGTTTCAGTTGTATGTCTCTGGAATAGAATGGGACAAATCACGAGAAAGGAAAGAATGGACTACAAATGGTTTTCTGAAATAAGTGAATAAGTGTATGATAACTTCTTTCTTTTTCTTTTTTTTTTTGTGGGGGGGGGTTAATGTTTCAGTTGTATGTCTCTGGAATAGAATGGGACAAATCATGAGAAAGGAAAGAATGGACTACAAATGGTTTTCTGAAATAAGTGAATAAGTGTATGATAACTTCTTTCTTTTTCTTTTTCTTTTTTTGGGGGGGGGGTTAATGTTTCAGTTGTATGTCTCTGGAATAGAATGGGACAAATCACGAGAAAGGAAAGAATGGACTACAAATGGTTTTCTGAAATAAGTGAATAAGTGTATGATAACTTCTTTCTTTTTCTTTTTTTTTTGTGGGGGGGGGGGTTAATGTTTCAGTTGTATGTCTCTGGAATAGAATGGGACAAATCATGAGAAAGGAAAGAATGGACTACAAATGGTTTTCTGAAATAAGTGAATAAGTGTATGATAACTTCTTTCTTTTTTTTCTTTTTTTTAGGGGGGGGGTTAATGTTTCAGTTGTATGTCTCTGGAATAGAATGGGACAAATCACGAGAAAGGAAAGAATGGACTACAAATGGTTTTCTGAAATAAGTGAATAAGTGTATGATAACTTCTTTCTTTTTTTTTTCTTTTTTTTAGGGGGGGGGGGGTTAATGTTTCAGTTGTATGTCTCTGGAATAGAATGGGACAAATCACGAGAAAGGAAAGAATGGACTACAAATGGTTTTCTGAAATAAGTGAATAAGTGTATGATAACTTCTTTCTTTTTCTTTTTTTTTTGTGGGGGGGGGGTTAATGTTTCAGTTGTATGTCTCTGGAATAGAATGGGACAAATCATGAGAAAGGAAAGAATGGACTACAAATGGTTTTCTGAAATAAGTGAATAAGTGTATGATAACTTCTTTCTTTTTTTTCTTTTTTTTAGGGGGGGGGGTTAATGTTTCAGTTGTATGTCTCTGGAATAGAATGGGACAAATCACGAGAAAGGAAAGAATGGACTACAAATGGTTTTCTGAAATAAGTGAATAAGTGTATGATAACTTCTTTCTTTTTCTTTTTTTTTTGTGGGGGGAGGGTTAATGTTTCAGTTGTATGTCTCTGGAATAGAATGGGACAAATCATGAGAAAGGAAAGAATGGACTACAAATGGTTTTCTGAAATAAGTGAATAAGTGTATGATAACTTCTTTCTTTTTCTTTTTTTTTTTTTTGGGGGGGGTTAATGTTTCAGTTGTATGTCTCTGGAATAGAATGGGACAAATCACGAGAAAGGAAAGAATGGACTACAAATGGTTTTCTGAAATAAGTGAATAAGTGTATGATAACTTCTTTCTTTTTCTTTTTTTTTTGTGGGGGGGGGGTTAATGTTTCAGTTGTATGTCTCTGGAATAGAATGGGACAAATCATGAGAAAGGAAAGAATGGACTACAAATGGTTTTCTGAAATAAGTGAATAAGTGTATGATAACTTCTTTCTTTTTCTTTTTTTTTTTGGGGGGGGGGGTTAATGTTTCAGTTGTATGTCTCTGGAATAGAATGGGACAAATCACGAGAAAGGAAAGAATGGACTACAAATGGTTTTCTGAAATAAGTGAATAAGTGTATGATAACTTCTTTCTTTTTCTTTTTTTTTTTTTTGGGGGGGTTAATGTTTCAGTTGTATGTCTCTGGAATAGAATGGGACAAATCACGAGAAAGGAAAGAATGGACTACAAATGGTTTTCTGAAATAAGTGAATAAGTGTATGATAACTTCTTTCTTTTTCTTTTTTTTTTGTGGGGGGGGGGTTAATGTTTCAGTTGTATGTCTCTGGAATAGAATGGGACAAATCACGAGAAAGGAAAGAATGGACTACAAATCAATAAATGCCCTGATCAAGAAATCAATACTGTAAAATGAGGAATGTTTGCGTGCATTTTAAATTTGCAAAATTCACAAGAGCCAAGATTCTCAAAATTAAAATGCCCGTGAAAGTTCTTGTTTACACTATACACAGTGAATGTTAGAGGCAACTCTCGAAAATTTCATGCCGGGAAAAAGGCTGTTGGCTCCAATTCACGAAAATATAGTGTTTTACAGTATTTGGTGACTTTCTTTGGCTTTTGCTCTTCATTCCTTGTTAATGAAATCACACATGTTGAATGAGGGCGAACAGTACCCAAAATACCTGTTTTTTAAGAAAGAGGTCAGTCAAGTGCTCAGGAAAATAGGCCTATGTTGAATTCTCTCCAATGCATGTACTATGTCACTGTCCTGGAATGATGTCACAAACTGTTTTAGTCTCCTCATCCAGTGATGGCATCAACGGAACTGTAAAAATTCATAACTTTTGAGCAGATTGTCAGATATTCCCCAAACTTCGCTGATGAGTTCTACTCGTATACCTCTGCATTCACTCAATCAACATCTATTTGGGGATCGTACCCCTTTAAGTTATTCCAATGCAGGGCATGCATGGCTTGTTGGCAGCAAAGAGGCAAAACCTAATTACATCTAGACTCTAGAATCATTGTCAGAAAGGGCTGATGTATAGCCAAGAAAAAGAAGACAAGCAGAAATGGATAGAATGGTGAATGGGGGAGTCAGTTATGAATTAAAGATTTTTAATATTTCGGTTGGATCCCCCACATTGTAAAGATGCTTTGTCATATAATGATGGAATTCTTTGTTGCGGTTGTCCATATTGAAGTACTTATGATTGGGAGTGACTTTTGCTGTTGTTGTCCCATTTCCATCTTTTGTTTGTGAGGGAGAAAACATTAAAAAATGAAAGAAATTCACCAAGGCTCACATTCATGTTACTCCCTCTTGTGCTGCATGAATGATGAGGAAACATGTAACTCAAATTTTCACAGTCAGTTTAACCTAGTTTCTTAAAGGTCCTGTTCACCTTTGGGAGCAGTGATTTCAATTTTTTTTCAACATATCACATTTGATGCAAATGTGTAGGTCTGTTGTATCACAATACATTCCACCATATATAATATTTGCAATAGAGCATGACATAATAAGGAGATTTTTTTCAATGTTTTTTTTTTTTTTTTTTTTTTTTTCTCAATAAACCATAACTGTAGATGGTTGAGTCTGGAAACATTTTTAATGTAACTATTATTCATATTTTGAGTATTTAACAATACTTAACAATGGTTATAGGGATTCAAACTTTTGCAGTGGTTGTTTCTATCCCTAACTCACATTTTTTTAAGTATGTGGGTTTTTGTCTCATCTGCAAATGGGAAATTATGCCTTTGAGGGAAGAGTATATTCCCAGTGACTGATTGTCTTCTTCTTTATTTTTCCATTGCTGCCTAAGCTTTGTAGTGGGAATCTTGTTCACTTCTGGATCTGGATCTGGATGAATATGCTGAAAAACTCTGGATAGAGTATCACTCAGCACTTAAAAAAACCCCCAAAAAACAACAGCATGCTTTGCCTTTGAATTTTGTCTTTTTTTTTTTAGTTAGAGTTTAGAATGATTAGCAGTAAAAGAATTTGCTTGCAATCAAATTAAGAAAATGCAGACAAGGTCTCTAAAAAGTGCTTTGCATGTGTAACATTGATCTTGTGTGGTTTGGAATGCGGTATAAAAACATTTGCTTTTGTAGTAGGCAGGTAGAATGTTACATGATGATTAATTGTACCCTAGCAAACATATTTTCCACTCAGCTGTACAACAGACAGTTTAATTCAATGTAGTGCAGAAGATCAGTAGATATTGCTGTGGCCTGATTTGTTGTTCATGAAAAATGAATTATAAAAAAAAGATACTCTGCACCCATGATCGGGTAAGCTCTGAAATTGTAGTGCTTTCAGTAAACCCCTTATGACTAATATTTCACATTTTCATCCTTACCCAGCTGAAATTGTGTTATAACAGCAATATTTCACATATTTTGTATGCATATGCATATATTTTTTTAGAGCAAAAATGCACAGTTCTGAGAACAATGTTTTCACTTTAAGTTTAGGAGAATGACTGCTTAACCACAGGGATTTCCTCAAACATTAAATGCTATTGAGGTTGAATCATTGTCTCCAAAATTGGGGATTTATGAGGGCAATAAAAACATTGTAAGATTCTATTGAGCCACACTCAAGGCTGGCTATAATGCAAAGGACGGAAACATTTCTAGTGGCTGTACATTTATTTTCTTTTATGTATTTTTTGGACATATTCCATAATTGAATGTATACTGCAGGCTTTGATGCTCTGTTGGTCTTGAAAGGGTGAATAGAAGTCAAAGGTTTATGAACTGCATGTATTTTTTTTTTCTTTCTGCACAGGAGATCTTAAAGGACTCGGTGGGAGATGTGACAATATGATTTGATTTTAATCATGTTGCTAAGTATTATATTTGCTGCTGAAAGCAAAGATTGATGGGATTCTAAATTAACATGAAGAGAAACTGTCACCTATTGATAGCCAGGGATCATGACCTTTGCTGAAACCTGGCATCTACCAGGGTGCAGACAAGTTTAGTAAATACGCATTTATTCGGCAACCTCTCGGCATGTTCTTGAACGAGTCTGTTTGTTGTTGTCATCATTCCTAAAGACATCCGAACGTTTCAGCACCTGCTGGGGAGAGAAAAATTCCACATCTAAATCCTGATCAAGATCAAAATTGGGAAGCAAAAAAGAGCTTCCTCGAATTAGGCAAGGTAAATTCCCTGTGTGTTATTTGTTTGTGTATGTATGTGAGTATGTGTGTGTGTTTTATTAGTTTGTGCAGTGTTTCTGTGTTTCAGCATGAGGTGCATTAGTGAATGATGTAGCTCCCCTCCCCCCTGCCCCCAGGGCATCACATCACTTGCACACCAGGCCTCTCGAAATGTGAGGCAAAATGTTGTCTTTTTTGTGAGTGCAAAGTCATTGGCAAGCTTTATGGGACAGTTGCTGCACGGAAAACAGGGAAACACTGAAAACTGCCTGGCTAAATACATTTGGTGTTCAGTGGCAGGTACAGTTAGTGACCAAACTTGGTCACTAACTTTCTTACTTTAGTTTGAATTTCTCCCATGCTGGCCAGGTTTTCACCACTTAAAGGGGCCCTGAAATCCAAATGCATGTTGATTTGTGATGATTTATGGTACCCTCAACATCACTTTTGCGGTGAAACGAATATCTAGAAACATTCCATATATTTTCAACGATTTTTTCTTCCATTTTTGTTCAGATTACTTGGGAACATCCACAAAAAATCCTTTCAAACCAATATTCTTGAGATGACATCTCTGTCAATCATTGCCAAAGTACTGAAATGTTTAACAAAAGACATTGGAATGCACATTCCTCTCGACTCAGTATAACTTGCATGTTTCTGTGATATTAATGTGACTAACAAAAGACAAAGTAATCTGAAGAAAAATAGAAGAAAAAATCGTTCAAAATATATGGAATGTTTCTAGATCTTCGTTTTACCGCAAAAGGTGTGTTGAGGGTATCATAAATCAACACAAATCAACATGTATCTGGATTTCAGGGCCCCTTTAAGTGGTGAAAACCTGGCCAGTATGGGAGAAATTCAAACTAAAGTAAGAAAGTTAGTGACCAAGTTTGCATTTGGATTTCAGGGCCCCTTTAAAGACGTATTTTCTTGTGTACAAAATTGTGCTTTCTGCAGTCCAACTTCACTTCACACATGTTTGGGTAATCAGAGTCTTTAGTGTGCTTGGGGGTTCAGGCAGGAGAATTCTCAAGTTGATACCCCCATTCCACATGGAATTTTTTTCCTGTAGGTCAATTGTCGGAACAAAACTTTTTTGGTTCCCACCACCGACAGAAGTGTATCGGATCGCAGTCTTGATGAGTCTGACTTGTGTTGGTCGACTATCAGGTCAGTTTCAGACATGTCGGGTATGATCAGATGTGGCGAGATCATCCGTTGAAGGAGCTACCTGCAAGCTCAGAGCTTAGTTTGCCATTGGGCGGCATTTCCAGTCGCAAGTCTTGTCAGTGTCTGATAAGTATAGAGTCAGTCCGAAATCTTGCAGTTATTTTGGAATTATCACGATGATTTGAGAAATAGCATGACAATTGGCACTGCGGTGATTGTGTGAATGCTGGAGCAAAAAAATCTTGAGATTTCTTCTTTTTTGTTTAAAATCTCATCATTGAAAACATGCATGACGGAGCAATGCATGAACACAAGGATGAGGGTCACCCCTCTGGTAGATATCGGACATGCGCAGTTCAGTAGACAAATATTGCGATCGGTCACGAACAGGATATTTCTGTCTGTCTGAACATGCGCAAAGTATCTTGGTATGTGGATCGCAGTCATTGTCACATTATTTTGTCTAGCTGAATGCAACTGATGATGATGGATAGAATATGACTATCAAGCTGTTCTGCTTCTTTGTCTCTGAAGATGTACGCTACTCAATTCATTAAAAGTATATATATACTTTTTTAATTTCCTGTTTTGCATTTCAGCCTTGCCTGCTACAGACAAATAACCCTTGCTAGATCTTGATTTTGCAGCACCATCATTGTCAACAGGCTCTTTTAGAATATTTCGAGTGTGAAAATTTTAATAAAAGAGGGGGAAATCAATGTCGCCCACTAGTTTGTGGAATGGTAGAGGTGATAAGTGTGTATTTGCAGTCATGCATGGGAGACGGAATCGGGGGAACATTACAGTAACCAACAACAATAATATCATATTCTACTCAGTGACATAAAACAAATTCATCAGATGGCACATCTTCTGTGATGAATATGTTTTCATCATGAATTATTTGTTGTTATTTGACTCTGTTAGTATCAATCGAGACACCTACTCAACTTGTCTGTGCTCTGACTGAGTAAAATGCACCATTCAAAATATTTAGCTGCCTTCAGGGTCGAATGCCTTTGGCGAAGAAATGCCGCTGGATATTCGGTGGAACGGGAGGGTGAAAACATAAGATAAAGTTGATCGTAAATCTTTCATCGTGCTATTACGTTCTTTTTGTTGATGATTCCTTTAGAGGTACCAGAAGCCAGTGCGGTTATTTTTCCCCCTTTTTTAGTTTACACATTTTGACTGGAAAACTCTCCACATTTGAGCCATAACAAAATGTGCGTACTGTGAGCTCCATGTTGGTTATTCAGTTGTTCCGTTGTCGTCATATTTGATTCGGAAGGTCACAAAAGCAGAAGAAAAGTTAGTGATATGCCAGTGACCTCCTGCAAGTGCTTATTAATGATTTTTTGTGTTTTGTTTTATGGTTTAGATCTGTGTGTTTAGCTGCACAACTCAATTTGCAGATGCATTACTATTGGTAGGTTCTATTTTTTGCACGCATTGTGCATCACTCACAGGCCAAAGGCCTGAGAGAAAACTGTGTTATAATTTCCAGGGAATATTTGCTGCAACATAATGAAACTCTTTATATGCTGTATATTTTGCAGTGTTTCTATTTTTTGCGAGTTGACTGACTCACATATATGTGTGAAACTCTACAACTTATGAAAAATATTACCTCTTGTATAAAATATAGGTGGATACATGTACAGTGTAGTATTTCATCTCCCCAAGGGTGGAACATTGCCAGCTTTTCTCTTCTTGTAAAAGGGGTAACACTTCATTCTCACTCCATTAATGTAGCTCATGATCTGGAATTCAACCATTTGCGAAATATTCTTTCAAGTCCCAATGCGCAGAATATTACACTCTCAAAATATATGACATAGTCTACAGTAATAATGGCAGTGGCAAATTACATTGGTAAGCCTAGAGAGAAACTTTCCTTCTGACTTGTTGCTACCGTAGCGTCCAGAAAGACTCAACTCTTTTGCTTTTGGCGGGAGATCTCCCTGTTTTGACAATGAGGTTTGCCCATGATTATTTATCATGGCCTCTACTAAAACATTGGTAATTGGTATGTGGATAGAGGTCAATCAGTCGCAATAAAAACTTCTTCACAAAGGAATTCATTCATTTCAACTTTCAACAAGTTCAACAAGTGTTGTCAATGCAGTTTATTTATACAGTCTAATCTAGCTTAATTTGGTTTAGAACATCTTTTCCAAAGGGGAGCCGGATAAATCGTGAAGCATTTAACCTGTTAAAGACTAGTCCCGAGTAAACACGGGCAGGTGTCTATGGGAAATGCATGTTAAGGTAAGATCAGCTCATTCTCAGTGGGTTAAGCTGCATTTGCTCAAGCACAAAGCCAATGTTCTGTGGCAACTGCAAGAAGCCATGGGTTGCTGATATTAGACAGTGTGTCAGCATAGACAAATATTTCTGCACTATAAAGTCTAAATGGAGGTAGGATGATATGTGTGCCTACCCGAGATGCCAGGGGCAAAATCTGCTGCTAATGAAAGCATGTCAGGGTATCCAAACTAACTCCATTCTATACCATGTCTGCCTATTTTTTTTTCTTTGTGAAAGGCAAAAAGATTTTTTTTTTCCTCCTGCACACTCCCAAACAAAAACAACAACAACAAAAATAGGCCATGCCCTCTATCCCTCACCCCCCAATTGAACTGGGGGTTTCGAGCTTTTGCAGAATGACAAGGCAGCACCACAAGTACCACAATGCGGTTTGTGTGAAAACATCCTAAATATTTGGATGAGGTCAAAGAGGATAATGGGCATACAATGTAGCATAGAAAAGCTTGTTGACTTGTCTTCATCACCACAAAAGGGGCCGGGGGCATATTATAGCATCTGTACACCTGGTGTGTTTGTGTGTGAAGCATGCAGTTGAGAAGCGGAGCCCAGACTTTGGTGGAGATTGTGACGGTGCAGCTGCGTGAGCGGAGGCCATCTCCGCCGACGCGAGTGATACAGCTGTGTCCTTGACTCCCACACCTTCCTATTAAAGGACTAAGATGAAATCCAAATATGTGGATCGAGGGAATGCGGCAAAAACACATTAGCGTTGTTTTAGAAAATGTGGACAGTCAATTGAAAAGTCATAAATTCTTAAAGTTTTGGTACCACTGTTGCGTGATTGAAAAGAGTGCAACGTTTTGCAACCTCACACATGGACAATGATGTGAAGAAAATAGAAACAAAAACTTCAATGTAATTTCACTCTTCTAGTAGTGTAATGAAAGAGCCCTTGACTCAGGCCTTTCAAAAAGGGAGGGGGGAATTGATTACCCTTAACTATATGTCAGTTACAAGTCAAGGGACTGTGTTCTTTTCATCAAGAAATTAAATTTTGTGGGATTCTCTCAATCCTTTGGGTGTCATCCTCCTTTAAACTTTGTGTCGCCTGCTCACACTAGCTCACTGTCAATTGCCACTTACAGAGAATGCATGCCTCGAGGCAATGCATATATCTCTCTCTTTTTTGTTGTTGACAGAATAAAGGGGATTAATATTTTTTTTGTTGCCGTGAATTAATGATTGACATGGGAAGATAGCACTTTCTGCCAACGAGCTTTTAGGCCGTCATCATTCAGTTATTTGCTCTGAACTGTATGTCATCTCTCCAATGACCCGTGTTCTTTCCGCAGCCTGTACAAAGAAGCCTGTGTCTGTCGCACCCTTGGCCCAATCTGTGCTCTGCACACATAATCGTCTCGTTGTCGGCACTTGCTTTTAATCTGCAATGATCCCTTTGTGAGAGCCAAGCATTCAATGTTGACGTCTATATAGAAATCAGCGGAATGAAACTGTACACATTAAATGCTGTTGTGTTGAGGTGAAGTGGGAGGGGGGAACAAAGAAGAATGAAACAAGAACAACAGGAGACATCGTGTCATGCATCCCAGACGTGTTACCATGGCCCGAGCCGTGTGTAAACACAAATCTGGTTGGGATATTTGGTAGTTTTCAAAATGTCTTCTCACGGTTTGTTTACAGGGTAATGGTATGACTAATGTACATGTAGGCAGTACAAGAACGTATGGTGGAAAATGACACACAAATGTGAAAAAGGAACTTTATAGAAGATGCCACGATCAGTGAAGAAGTTATACAAGAGACAGCAAAAGTTTGAGAAGTATGAGAAAATAATGGCTCCCTATTGACTTTCAAAAATTCTGCATGAGGTATTCTGTTTGTGTAATTATCCACATTCTCTTTATCTTTGTTTCCTTTTGGGAATATGGGTACTGTGGTAAGGTGTTCAAGCTTTCAGGTGCAGGTGTAAGGAGTGGCAGTAGCCATGGTCACATTGACAAAGCTGTGTGAAGTTTAAGTTCTCAAAGTTTTGTTGGTGTGACCGCAAACTTCTCGAAAAGCTTCTCTCCAAACTTTCCACTTAAACTAGGGATATTTTCCGAACCCCCCCTCCTCAAATCTTCTCAAAGTTTGTGCAGTCTGGATGCACACAACAGATTTTCACGAAGTTTGTCACTCGACCAGTCCATTCCAGAGCATCCAAACTATGCGTTCATTGGGATGTACCTACGTGCATTGTTACGTCGCACATGCTATCTTCTATGTTATGCACGTGCACCAATTTTCAAGATCTGAAACTTTGTGGAGTTTGGCTGCCAGTGTGAACGGATGAGCCAAAAGATTTGCCAGTGTCACTGCAGTTATTAAGTCAGATATTCACTCTGTTGACTATCTTTCTTTTTTTTTTTTTTTTGTTCACTAGGTTAAGAGCAGGTTGATTGATGTTTCAATGTGGTATGACTCTAGCTTTCAGTTGACCATCATTTTGTGTGTTTGTCTGGAAAGCTGAGTATCTTAGCTGGACATATCTGCAGATAAGAGGAATCTATGTTTTAAGAGCTTGACCATGCAAGTTCTCAAAATCTGTGTACCCCATAGCTAGGTTTGAACCAAGCACCATTGATAGATATCTTCCTGTCTTGGGCACAAGAGCCATTTTGATAGTTATCTCTCCTCATGCTTTTGGCAGAAATAGGATCATCTGGGTGCATTAATGCATGTCAAAGTGGATGAGGAAAAGTGCCAAGCATAAAAGCAATTATCATAGTTAAATTTTTAGTTCTGTTTTGTAACTTCAAACAGTAGCTAGAGAGGTTAGACAGCGAGTCCTTCTGTCAAAAGTTCTGTCAGGCATACATCACCATACAATACAAGATAACACAATGCAATATTGGTATTTATGTACCGCTCTTAATAATAAAGTGAACGTGTATCACAGCACTTTACAAAAAAAGAAAAAGAAAAAGAAAACTAGAGAAGTACTCTGAGAGCGCAGACCTCCGCCAAGCAGCTACTTTCAACCAATAATCTTATTCTTCCTCAGAGATTTCCACCCATACGTATGCATGCTAAAAATCATCCGAATTCTCAATAAAGAAGCCTTTTGTTGCTTCATCAACCCTCAGCTGCGCGGCGTACCTCACAGTAGAGCACGCACTTTAGTGTGCGTATGAAAACCTCAAAAATGCACAACGTAAACTCCCAAGTTCATTGATCCTACCTGCCAAAATATGGAAAATCCTTCATAAAATCCATAGAAGTTTCTGGATCACCACCAAAATTTAATCATCTTTTCCTTGTGTCATTTTCAACCTTTTCTGCAAGTTTCATCCAAATCCGTTCTCAACTTTTTGAGTTATTTTGCACACAGACAAACAAACAAATGGTAATGAAAACATAACCTCCCCCCTTGGCGGAGGTAAATATCTAACTTGCATTATGGGGGCAAAAATGGATAATTTATTTATTGATCAGTTATTGAAGAGAAAAGTCTTTAGGGACTTTTGGAAAACTGTCAGAGATAGTGCCTTCAGGATACTCTAGGGGAGCTGATTCCATTATAGGTGTGGGGCAGCAACCGCTATTGTTTTCTGTATTATGGAGTATAAAGCTATAGTCGTTGGGATAACTATAGCAGAGGGTTGGGCCTTTGCCAGACCGCAGACTCCTGGTCTTTCCAACCGATAGCAGTTACATACCATGAAGAGACATTCCGCACCTTAAACCTTTTATTTGCGATTAAACAGATTTGAATGGGACAATGAGCCACTGTTTTACAAAACGACTCTAATTGCTCTGATAGGTATAATAGGTCAACCTTAGATCGGTCGCACTCAATTACCCCCCGGTAAGTCATGCACCAGTGTATGTGCTGCTATAGGAGAAAATGCATTGAAGTGCAAATACATATGATATGTATGTATGTGTGTGTGTATATATATATACATATATATATATATATATATATATATATATATATATATATATATATATACACACACTGGATAGCAAAGAAAGTACCCACTTCTGTCAAAGGCCAAACACAAAAATTCACCACCTAGAAATAAACAATTTTGTACACAGGTATGCTGCAATATCCATTAGTAATCACATACCCATTAGCAAGTGATTATCTTTATTACAAAGAAAAAAAAATGACATGCACAGCATCTTGGTCACTGAATCAAAAGTCACAAAATATAACAGAATGAGCCTTACAAGTTTTACACAAAAATCAGTGTCACAGGACGGAAAAAGCAGTCACAAAAATCAATTTTCAATAATGTGTATGTCCTCCTCGTGCCTGTACATATTCCAGGCATCTCTGACGCATGCTCTGGACAAACTATCTGGCATAGTCCTGGGGAAGTTCTGTCCATTCCTCCTGCAGAGCTTGGATCAATGTTGGTTGTTTGAAAATGTTGTCATTCAGTGGCCATTTTTGCATGGTGGAAAGTGCTGTTGTGTGGGACTTTTGATTCGGTGACCAAGATGCTGTGCATGTCAAGTTCTTTGTTATGAAGACATTCACTTGCTTATGTGCATGTGATTAGTAAAGGGCATTGTAGCACACTTGTGTACAAAAATTGTTTATTTCTAGGGGGTGAATTTGACAGAAGTGGGTACTTTCTTTTGCTGTCCAGTGTATATATATATATATATATATATATATATATATATATATATATATATATATATGTATATCGTCACTGGGGCGACAAGACCTTGTATCTGAATTTTTGGTGAAAGTGACTTTTTTGGATTAATCAGATAATCAGTTAAGTGATGTCCTGTCCAAATCCTAGCTGTCTTACTCCAAAAATGAAGCCACCACAGCATGTCAAGTGAAAGGTTCTTCCATTTGATACATTGCTTTGGCTGCCATGTTTTTTTGCTCTCCTGAACATTTGACATTTTGTAGATAGGAGGTCTTGTCGCCCAGGCCTGAGAGGCTCTGGTTGAAACTATGTGCATGAGGTGACTTGAATAAGCACTATTTTCTGAGGGGCGCATTTGACATTTTGTAGATAGGAGGTCTTGTCGCCCCAGTGATATTATATATATATATATATATATATACTTGTATATATATATATATATATATATACAAGTATATATATATATAATATACAAATATACCAGGCCTGAGAGGCTCTGGTTGAAACTATGTGCATGAGGTGACTTCAATAAGCACTATTTTCTTCGGGGCTGCGCCCCTCAGAAAATAGTGCTTATTGAAGTCACTTAATGCACATAGTTTCAACCGGTCAATGGCCTGGTATATTTGTTTTATATCCCTCCTAATGAACAGTAGAGTAATTGACTGCTGCATGTATTATGTAATTTACCCTTTTTAGAGCATCCTTGCCTCACTCTTTTCGAGAAGATTCACCACAGAACTATATAGGTAGAATGATCAAGTGGGGTTTGAAAGCATAGCCAGCCTAGCGCACGCGATCTCCGCCATTTTGGTTAGTCTTCTGTTACGTCACGGCTTGCGTGCGCAAAGTGCACAGAGCAGCCCTACGCTGATTTGTTTTCTTCTTTTTTACCCCCCTGTTCATCGCGCAAGCCGTGACGTAACAGAAGACTAATCAAAATGGCGGCATGTAATGTGCGCGCAATTGGCTATAAAGCTACGCGTGGGTTGTGAATGGGCTTGATCAATCTACCTATTTATATCTGTGAGATTCACAGGTCAATCATGCTTGGGAAAGCAGCAGGAGGGCAGCGCGTACGCGTATTATAAAGAGATAACTGCGCGCTCAGCCTCAGTGCACTGCTGTACAACGTACTGGTAAACATGCGCAAACTGCAAATTCAGTATGTGTGCTTCATGCATGCAATATGCCTATCCGGTTATCCCTGCCTCGTGTCAAGTACGTTGGTGTGCTCAAGCTGATCAACTATGTGAGCTGCAGATGTTGTTATGTTTTCTATTGTCTTTCTAGTGTTTTCTAGCTGTTTATACATGAATATGGACTATCCTTTGCGGGAAAATGCAAGTATACATTGTAAATTTGGGCAGAACATTCAGTAACAGTAAGTCTAACGTTAGATCTGGCCCTAAGTGCCATCGTAAATTCGTGTGATTCATGTTCTAACGTCTCAGACTGTAACTGTCAATTAGCCTAGAATTTAACTTACACGAGAAATAGTTTAGCAGGCCTGTAGAAACCTAAATCTGTCTACTACATTATTGTCAACATCTTTTGGGTGGGTCGCTCGAGTTTATGAACTGCGAGACCGAATTTCAAGCGGCGAAGCATGAACTACCCAAATTTACAGGCAGTCCTACACTGGGATAGGCATAGACACTTACGTCGAATCTAGCATACCGTAGTTAGGGGATCATACTTTCTCATACATGGCCCCAAAACTTTGGAACGACCTTCAAATATCTCTCTCTAGGGGGTCTTTATGAGGCCAAGATCTACAGTACGTAAAGATCTCTAGAATCTAACGTTGGTAGAGCCCATGTTTGCTATAGATCTACGATAACGCCTACTCTGTTGTAACGTAATATTCTATTCCACAATGCCATGGGCATCTTTTTAGTTACAAAGAGAGCTTTATAAGTCTCTCTGGGTGAGTCTTATTTTTTCTAACGTTACACGTATTGAGTGTATTGTCTACGGTGTGCCATACTCATTCACTTGTACGTGAAAATTGACTGTGTGGTTCTCGCGAAGTGAAGGTGGTCGCGATACCATTCATTTGTATATGAAATCTCTTGCGAAGCGCAGGTGCTGCGATACCCATTCATTTACACAATTATGAAATATTTCACGTCGCGACGCAAAGCAAAAAAGGCGCGAAATTCACCAGCGTGATAAAGTTTTTTTACTATTTCCCTAGGGAGAATAGCGAGACGCGGATTTGTATGGTAGAAATATGTTTTGTTGTTTTCAATGCTCTCGACCAATCAGAGGACAAGAAGCAAATTATGAGGGATATAAATACATATAAAGTCTACATACACTGGCAACTTATATTCTACACCTACATTCTACATTTACAAGCACAAAAGACACACACACATCCACAGAATTTGTGTGTAATGATAATTTTTAAATTCTAATTGTAGTTATTTATGTGTCAGGTATTTTGAAGGAGGTGATTTAAGAAATTGGGCATTATGGTAATTGTATGTATGTATGTATATGTGTAGGTAATGTAATATTATTGTAAATTATTATATTTGAGTAATGTATTTTCCTTGTCTATACGTTACTAGTGAAATATAATCTGTCTCCATGAATGAACAGACAATAAGTACTCCTATTGTTTCATATCATTTCAAATTGTTTTGAAATAGTTTGAGTTTTTTTTTTTGGGGGGGGGAGGAGGGGGTTGGAGGAAATAACATACCAAGAAATGTACAAACTTTATTCAACAAGGGTTTGTTATACAGTTGTACTAGACCTGTTTGTAATGTTACACTGTGCTGGTGAGATTTAGTAAATCTTTCTGAATATCTTCAATGAATCATGAAGTCACAGCAAAATCCAGTGACCATGCATGAAGGTTTGATGAGTTCCCTCATTTATTAACAACATGAAGGAGTGCAACTGTGCTTTGTATGGTGTAGCTCCATGGTGTGCCCCTGGGCTTACTTAAAGGACAAGTTCACCTTCATAAACATAAGGTTGAGAGAATGCAGCAATATTAGTAGAACACATCAGTGAAAGTTTGAGGAAAATTGGACAATTGATGCAAAAGTTATGAATTTTTAAAATTTTTGTGTTAGAACTGCTAGATGAGGAGACTACTACAGCTTGTGATGTCATATACAACAGTATAAAGAAAATGTAAAGAAAATTCAACATATTTTCACTTTTTTGCATAATAAAAGAGCTCTTGACTTGCCTCTTTCTAAAGATGGGGAATAATATTACCCATAACATATGTTGGTAACGAGTCAAGGGAATGTGTCCTTTTTTTCAAAAGGTGAAATTTTGTGAAATTCTCTTTATATTTTCTTTATATCATTGTACCTACTAGCACCTGTGCTACCTCTTGGTTCTTTTAGCAACCTCATTGTGTACAACATTGCCATATTGTAGCTCTTTTTAGATTACATAATCATTTATCAATTATATATTATAGATTATATTCAATATGTTTTGTTTAGATTGGTTAGACAGTTACATGTGATATGTATTAATATTGATGTGTAAACATGTATTCAAACTTTCCTGTACATATGTTGTTGTTATAAATAAACTCAAACTCAAACATCATACACTGTAGTAGTCTTCTTATCCAGCGGTTACTGCACAAAAACTTGGAAAATTCATAACTTTTGAACGGATTGTCCGATTTTCCTCGAACTTTCAATGATGTGTTCTACTAATATTGACTACACTCTCTCAATCCTTATGTTTATGAAGGTGAAATTGTCCTTTAAACAAATGTGCACAGGTCTGAGTGCGTCACACTATTGCGTCAGTCAGAATTGTGTGCATAAGTTAACTATGGAATTCTTAACCCATGAGGGGAAGCTGAGTGGGTTTAAGCCAAAATCCATCGTTACCGCATGCACACTTTTCCTACTGACTCACAAAAAGACACGTGTGTCATATGTTTTGTGGAATTGGGGACAATTTTCTTGCCAGAAATCCATTTTTTATCATGGTACCTGATGACAAATTCACTGGATGCATTTCCTTTTGGCTTGCCATAGATGTAAACCATGAGTTCAGTAATTACTGCATGCACGGTTTTCCAGCCAATAGGCGTCTCTCACTGAATGGGCAAACGCTTGCTTAGTGCACGGAACACAGCTCTCGATTAATGAGATCGCAGGATATTCGCTACCCATTCTACAATGCGCAGTGACTGCCAGTACCTCCATAAAGCATGCATGAGAAAAGTGTGACTACCGTAACCTACTCAGTATTACGTTTCATATCAAGACATTTGTTTGACACACCACAAACTGTTGAGCATGGAACAAAAAAACAAAAGCCACCAACAGTGCCACCACAAATGCTTTTATCTGCCATGTGCATGGTTGGTTCCTATGAAGTAGCCGCTTGCAGTTGTTTTAGGCATAATGTATTAATTACTTTCTGCACCGCTGGAGTGAGTGAGATGTGACGAGAGGCGACCACCAAGTTCACTTAAGCATTTGATGTCCTTGTCCTAGGCTGCATAAATGCAGGAGACCGTAGAGATGATGCTGTTTGTCTTCTCAATTCTACCAACACATTAGTTTCATGTCAGTGTTTTCCCGGCATCACACTTCGGCTAGAGGCACTCAACTTGAACCATGTTGATCATCATTCTCTTTGTTTCATTGGTTGAAATCTGAATCTGCCTTTTATGATTGTATTGATTTTGTCATGATCATTCCCCTGACATGGCTTGACACTAACCTTTTTTTTTTTTTTCTCTCTCTGATGGTCCGTTCAGCCTACTGAAATCTTTTGAATTTGAAATTTTGGGGCCCCAAAATGAATTCAGTGGCCTGAAATAAAAGCAAATGTAAAAACAATTTTGAATTTTAGCTGCCTGATCAGGCCACCGAAAGATAGCCTTTTTGGAAATTTGGCAGCTCGACATTAATTCTTAGTGGCCCTGGGCCACCGGGCCACCGCTAATATTGAGCCCAGCCAAAGTACACCAAAGTTTCTGTTGTGAATTAAATACACTACATTTTAAATAGCAATCGGAAGCATGTGGATTGCTATAACTTACTTTTCTTTAGCACTTCAGTGAGGTACACAACTTGTTCTGATAGATCAACTAGTTCTCGTAAACTTGCCACCGAAATATTTCAAGGATGGCCATTAAATTGATGTGGACACTGGGTCTGAGACATCCACCTCAACCCTTTAAGACACCATGTTTTAATGTTTATTTCTGCAGCCCTGAACTACCTTGCAGTACACTACTACCACAAGGCCCTCACTCTGCCCCCCATCATCCCTGCAGACCCCCGATTCAACCTCCAGCCCCAGATCGCCTTCAACCTCTCCCTTATCTACCGGCAGAGCGGCAACGTGGAGATGGCGCGAGAGCTCCTGCACACGTACTGCGTCATATGAAGGGAGTGGGAAGTGTCGCTGCTGGTGCCCTGGCGGGCGTGGGCATAGATGTGCTCCACCATCCAATCCCCGATTCCACCTCCACCTCCAGATAGCCTTCAACCTCTTCATCAACTAGCACAGTGGCAAGAGGAGAGGGGGCAGGAGCCCCTGAACATGTATTGCGCCATTTGGAGGGTCTGGGAAGTTTCGCAACCACTCGTCTTCCAGAGGGAGTGGCATAGATGTACTCCACCCTCTGGCTCTATTCAGTGGCATTATATGCAGAAGGGTCAATTAGGAGGTGTAGTCCGAGGACCAGGCAGTGCCAAGTTTTGGAGGAAAGTCAGCAAGTTGACAGCTCCTTCAACTGGAGAGGAGGTGAAACATCTTATATCCTGGAAGATCTTACCAAAGGACCCATGAGCCAGGAGCTCTGTGGTTCTGCCAGTACTTGCCAAGGGCTTGAGGAGGTCGTACATCAAGAGCTCCGGACAAAGAGATGTGTATACTGGTGCACTCTTTATGAGTATACTGTCTTGACTCCATGTACCTGAAGTTTGCTCTTTGATAGGATAGACAGTATTCAATGATTGACTCTCCTGTGATCATCAACTCTTGAAATCAATTCAAAAATCTGTTTTGTGTGTGTGTGTGTGTGTGACCTGATGTCCAGTGTGCAAGGTATTTGTAGTGAGCAGGTGACACAGAAATCAAGAAATCATTGAACGATTTCTATTTTTGTGTTAAGATGGAAGAAAACAGAGAATGATGAAAGATGAAAGCAAGATATTATTCAGAAGGGTGAAGGTTCAGGTGCGAGTTTCTTCACTTTGTCTCCCTCTACAAATTAAATTTGTTTAGATTGCAACTGCTCATCTGTAAATTAATTATTTTTTTCTTTTATTTGATATGCCTTGTCTGCCTTGGACTACTGAACATAACAGTGTCGGAATTTCGGAGCTTGGGTATTTGTTCCATGTTCAACGTGTGACTACCGGCAACCAGGTACAGCCTGGTGGTATAGTAGTGTCGCTGCCCGGAAAGCAGTAGATGACATTTTTGAGTTACACTGGTTCCTTTTTTTCCGACATTATTGTTAATTTACAGATCAACAGTTGCGATCTTAGCTAATTTTATTTGTAGAGGGAGACAAAGTGAAGAAACTCGCACCTGAATGATGAAAGGTGTCAAGCGAGAGTAAACTTTTCTTGCAGTTGGTTTAAAAAAGCGTGCAACTTGTGGTCTCTATCATACTCTTATGATTCCAGACAATTCTTGTGTGGAGGGTCAAGTCCGTGACCTGATGATAGTGATATTGAATTTAATGAGAACATCAAGATTCAGCGTTTTTAGCACATGTGTCTGGTGAATTCAAAACCAAATTGACCAGATAGGATGACTCTGAAGAAGTCTCAGCCTCTGCCAACTTTCCTTATGAATGATGTCAGTGAGAATGGACCTATCCTGTGTGATTCATTCAAATACAAGAATTTTTTTTCCGCCCAGTGACAGTCTTTCCAAACTCTCTGTGATTTCTTCCAAATGTTTGATTGTGCATTTTGCATGAAATGTTCCAAAAGTTTCCTTCTTTTCACTAGCCTGATTGGGCATTCAGGTCTTCACTTTAAAAATTTGGTATCTACCCAGATTTAGTCATCCCCAGCAAAAATGAAACTTATACTCTGTGTTCGCCATCAAATAATGTAAACAATATGATTGTAAAATCCTTTTCAGTGAATGCACCTTCTAAATGTCCAAAGTTGGCTATGTCATGCTTTTTGTGACAAAATGTCTTGAGGGATTTTTTGTTGTTGAAGAAATCAAAGTATGATCTCACTTGCAGAAGATATTCATTCTCCCTTTTTTCATCCTGCAGATGTAAGGTGGGGTTTTGTTTTTGCAAATTGTGCAAATCACCTATTCACCATGAAATTTAATATTGTGGGAACATAAAAATGTGTAAAAATTACCCCCCCCCCCAAAAAAAAAAAAAAAAAAAAAATTAAAGCCATGTCCGTACTGAATCATACACAACTAATAACTACTGTGGGTCTAACACGCTTTGTGGGCCGTAACGTAGTGATATCTGGGGCATAACAAGATGCTAGTACAGTACTTTGAATGTAAAATGCTCTACTCGTTTATGTAGAGAGAATCAGCAAGGAAAAACATTCAGTACGTGTATCATCGTTTGTTACTTAATTCGTATATGCGCTATGAAAGGTGAAGTAACCATTCTTGCAACTGCTAAATTAACAACACAGGACAACGTCAAGTTGAAATTTACAAAAATTCAAGCTCATGCGTTACTCCTCTACATCATCCAGTTATAAATTTACCCTTTTGAACTGTATAGTTTGATGCCTTTAGTAGGTGAAATTGGGCAAGCAAATTTTGCTCATGCTCCAGGAAATGTCTAGAGAAAGCCATTATTGCTGAGCTGACACAATAGAACTATTCATGCTATTCAGCATCGCGCTGAAATTTATTTCTATCAAATTGAGAGCAAACAGACAGAACGGCAAAGGTTGTGATAAACAGCAGATACAGTTGTATAACTTGAATGGAAAATGACATAAAGAGGTTGTGATTTTGTGATGGGGGGTCTCACCTGGTATCACATGAGGGTGGCAACATATTGGAATCCACAACAAAGCTCATCTTCTGATGAACAGATTCTCATATTGCATTCTTTTTCTTATTCAAAAAGAAAAAAAAAAAGGTTCGGGCGAGATGGAATGAAGTTACTTAAAGACCACGAAAAGTTCTTTACAAGGGCTGTTTGCTTCATTGAGTTATGGGGAAGGATGTTAGCCTTCATTTAGTAATTGAAAGTTTGCTCTGTAAATGCTTACAATTGTCCAGAAGATCATTGTGAGTCTTAATGTTAAGGGATTTCAATCGATATCCGACAAGGTGACTGGAAATTTGGTGAATATTCCTTTTAAAACTTATTCCTATTACTATTTATTTTTAGTGTTGACCGAGTAGACTACTACGGGAAACCAGTTTTTGTCACACACACACACACACACACACACACACACACAAAAAAAAATATAGTGGGCTGTGTGAGTATGTAAAGGCATATTATTGATTGGGAAGAAGTTTAACAGAATATAACATGGTACAGGTGACTCCCGTTATAACAAAGCCTTGGAGACCAGCAGTTCAATTGTTATCTATTGAAATTTTGTTACAACCGAACATAAAGATATACATGTATATGATATATAAGAGATAATAATTTGTGGACCTGAAGTTTTACTTTATTTTAACAAAATTTTATTAAAGCCATGTTCGTTGTAGCGGGAGCACCCTGTAATGAGAAAATGATACTAATTTTTGTCATTCTGGATACTCCTTGCACTGGTCCAATCAGCAGAGGACAGTGAACATACTGCAAGTATTGTTACAGCAGCAAGAAATTAAAAAAAAAAAAGCTTCTAAATGCTTGTTGGAGATCATTCTTAGCCCTTCATTCTGTAAACACAAAATGTGGGCAAATGGGACAAGGTCTCCTGAGTACCTATATTAATTCTTTTTCTTTCACAGACATAGCTTGAAAGAATCACAGTATATGCAATCATCTGTTTTTGACACCAAGGTTAAATGGCACAAATAATTTTCCATCGGCAAAATATCTTGAGTGGTTTGGTTATTTGTCTGTAATAATACCCTGTGTTGAAGAAACAAAAACAAAACATGTTTGCCATTGACTTCAACAAAGTTCATTTGTCAGTGAATATATTTCTTGTTAATGAATTAAATTATATCTTTTGTATATATACTGTTGTCCTTTTCTGTTTGTGTCTGTGTAGCTATGGTAACTGTATAATTGGCTGAGGATGTAGTTATTATTTGTGTTGGTGTGTGTGTGTGTGTGTGTGTGTCACAGATGATCCAATTTTACCCATAAAAAAACAAATCATATCGTGGAATGCAGCTTAATACATATGATAATGAATACCTTTATCCATTCAGCTTCGTCTATGACAGCTTTTCTGATGAAATCATATCTTTCTTTAAAGTATACTGTAGTTTTGATTTTAAGCTTATATAGGTCCATTACATGTACTACACTAAAGAGACTATATTCATTTGACCTAGGTTCTAGTTTCTAGTAATCACACACCGACACACATGTTTTGAATCGTTCATGGAAATGAAAAATTATGCAAAAATTTTAGGGTATAAACAACGTTTCTAAGTCGGTAAGACACTAAGAAGTACTTATACTTTGTAAACTACGTGCTTCTATGTCCCGGGCAAAGCACACGAAAAATTCTAAAGTTACAAAAACAATTGCAAAGGAATGACTGCAGTGGATTGCTGTTGAAGTGTGCAATTCACATAAAACACTCGTATAAGCAGAAATGATAAACTTGGTATGCATGTACTAATTAAGTAGGTAGACCTAAATATCTTCAATAGTGAGGTCTATACCCGAAGCTCCAAAGCTGAATGTAAAGTCAATATTTGATTGCCCACAGTTCGACACCTTTGTTGTGGGTGTAAGTTTGTACCCCTCTGGGTTTCCTTTTAATTCTTTTGCCTTTTTTCTGTTGGAAAGATTTGCCAACAGCCCTTCCATTTTTCTATTTATATATGATTGGTAACAGAATTATGTGGGGCAAGACAACTCAACATGAATGAGGAACTTGTTTTTCTTTTTGTCAAATGCAAACAAAGGCCTTTTGAAAGCTCATTGCCATGACACAAACGTGATGTAGACAGCAATCCACAGACTGCATTACACACGTACGCATGCGCGCACACACACACGCACACACAAAAGTGATGATGACAAAAATTGTGAAATTAGAAATAAAGGAAAACATACTATTGGAACTACACCTATGCATGTATTATCAAAAGTTGTTGTTGAATATGGCACATCCAGTGAAGATCAGTAATTTTCAGGTAAGCTTGTGTTAAGTTGTATAAACCAATACATTTGTATAATACAATATTAGTGGTTGTGTAAGATTTTGAATGACTTAACACAGTGGAATGTAGTTTACAAACCACGATAGCTTATACTTTTTCTTATAGCAATGTAGCAATCATGCATGTTTGGTTTTGTATGTTTGATTGTGTGTTTGAGTTCTTCGAAAGCAGATGTGTCAAATGTTGTTCAAACATTCGGGTGTATAAAATTCAAAAACCTAAGTATTATCAAGGAGGTTCGAGAGATGGAGTTACAACTGACTATAATTATTCAATAGGCTGTCAGTTTTCTATGAATGGACAAAAGAATTCCACAGGTGCATTTGTGCCTTTGATGTTCGATGCTTGAAGCCGCCATCTTTATGAGCAATCTGAAGATTCATTTTTAACGCTAACATAATATCGGGTATATGCTGCTCGTTTACTTATCAAATGCAATGAAATTTCACCTAATGATAAAGAATATAAAACAAAAGTCAATTCCGTTCGAAAATTTGTGCAAAAGTGTAAATCTGAGCTGTATTTTGTGAAAGTGTTAGAAATTTTACCCTCATGGAAAGCCGGTTTTATCACTTTTCTCCTTATTTCAGCCAAATGAAACTAATATGGTATCATCTTCAAGTACAGGCCCGTAGCCGGGGGGGGGGGGGGGGGGGGGGGGGGGGGGGTGCGTCGGGTGCGTACGCACCCCCCCCCCCCCCCATTCTGAAAGGTCCACTTTTTCATAATAACGGTTTTTAGCAATTCTCAAGATAATCCAAATAAATATAAAGACACATTATATGCTACGTAAATGTGGAAGAGTACGTTTAACAATGTTAAAAATAATTGTACGAAACCCTTTTGTTGTATGAACCATCGGATCGTCCCCATGCACACAAACACAAATGCTATGTATCAATTTGTGCGAGCTATTACATATTGAAAACTTTCGGTCATCTGCCAAGCCGCGCTTCCGAGCGAACGCTATACAACACATAAAACGGGTCAAAAATCGACGCATTTTTCCACAAAATCTGCCATAACTTTTAAACTGTTTAAGAAGCAAACTTGGGGCGCCCGGATTCTGAAAGTGGACACTTTAGGGATTATTTATGTGTATATATCTTTATTGTAACATTTGTAGCAGTGACGCAAATTAGATCAGAAAAGTACCTTATGAGTAGAATTGTCTATGGCGAACAGTCCAAATTTGACGAATTTGAGCATATTTTGCCGTCTTGCAATTCTTCCAGACGGGATATCTCGAGAACGGAAGATCGCACAAACTTGGAGCGCACGGTTTCAGAAAGTAGAGGTTCTGCCCATTTTTGTGACATAAGAATCTTGTCCATTGGTTGAGCAGTCCTGACGCAAATTTGCAGTAAAGCTAGACTACCCATTCACAATTGCTGTCATAGGGAACGTGTACAATCCATACAGAACTATCACGTGACGAGACTACCAACGAAAATTTGAGCCGTTGACCTTCACTGTCTGCCGTTGTCAGCAGTGTGACAGTTCTATTGGTTCTCATTTTATAGTGAGCCAAAACCTATGAACATTCTCACTTATAATTTCCAAAGAGTATTATGCAGGCACGCAAACTCATTTTAGTTGTATTTCATTTAAATGTATGGGTAAGAGGGTATGAGAGAGAATGGAAAGTGCTGAGCTATGAAGTAAAATGGTAAAGTAAAAAGTTTGTCAGATAGTATTACAAAAGCCTGAATATTGCAAGAGCTCCGGAGTAAAAAACAGTCAGTGAAAAACCCTATGTATGATAGCATTGTGAGAGCGTTAGACTGCATTGTGACGCATCGTTATTTAATTTACATTCTTTATTGATATATTTTCATAAATATCTCAGGTAATGAGTCGGATTGGATTACAATTCTCACTTACAGCTTTGTAGAAGTCTGAGTCAAACAGTATCACACAGTACTTCAAGACGTATTATAGTACAAACGATTTCTTGAGCCTGCACCGTTTCAGGCTCTGTTCTGGATACGGCGGTAAAAACTCATTCTTTTTTGTTGTTTATTTTATCATTATTTACTAATCTCTTTTCTAACTTACAGGTAGCGGATTTCTTTGCAGGCCAAATTCGGAAATGTAGTGTTGATTATTACTTATGCATTTTCTCATGTTGTTACAGTTCTATTGGGTCTCATTTTAAAGTGAGCCAAAACCTAAGAACATTTTCACTTATAATTTCCAGAGTATTATGCAGGCACGCAAACTCATTTTAGTTGTATTTCATTTAAATGTAATGGGTAAGAGGGTATGAGAGAGAATGGAAAGTGCTGAGCTATGAAGTAAAATGGTAAAGTAAAAAGTTTGTCAGATAGTATTACAAAAGAAACTCATTCTTTTTTGTTTGTTTATTTGATCATTATTTACTTATCTCTCTTCTAACTTAAAGGTAGTGGATCTCTTTGCAGCCCAAATTCGAAAAAGCCTAAGAGACAGCTAGTAACCAAATATGCTACTATAATTTAATAAATAAGAAATAACCATTCCAGTATGTATCTTAGTGTGCACAGTAAGACAGATCAAATCAAATAGGAAAACATCTGAGCACTAAGCCTGAGGTCTGAATTTGCACTCAACTTCTTCCAATGGCTAACGGATGTTTAATTTTTGAATTTCACTGACCTCCAAATTTCACAAAGAAAACCTTCTTAGCATGATGGTTAATATGACATTTGACTGATATTGGAGATGTTTGCGAATCGGATCTACTACCTTTAATATTATTAAATCTAAAATGATTATTTGAAAGTTCGGAAATGCTGGAAATATCCTGTACCACAAGGAGGCAAAATATAAATGGTTCACATTTACAATTCATTTTGTTTTAAAAATTTTCTTATTCATTTTCGTTTTTTGACAAACTCGCATACAAACGGCTGATATACTGTATAGTAAAGTGAATGTTTCATCTTCCAAACAGCATCCAATGGGATGGAAAACTCCAACTGAAAGGTGGACACCGTGACCATACTCGCTAAAGAAAACGCGTAATAGGGGTCGTTTTTTTCTCACGGATTAGATGGAAAATGTGATGTACGAGCGTATATAATCAAAGGGTATCAAAAAGGCCGAAATTTAGGAAAATGGTATATTGTTCAATCATGATGAAGTACTTCTTTAGGGTGCAGGAAACATTTAAGGAATACTTGTTTTTAAGGCCCGAAAAAATCATATGATCATTACTCGTTTAGGGGCCATTTTGAAAGTCCATGTATGAGCATGGTGTCCACCTTTTAATTGTCGCTACCCCTCCCGGGACAGTATCAAAGGACCGTTTTGTTAATTAACGCAATCTCCCCTTCCTTTAAAAATCCTGGCTTCAGGCCTGCTAACGCGGGTATACAATAGAAAAAATAAAAGTTAAAACAACACCAGGAAAATCACTATTCTCAATTTTGCGGCGCGCTACGCGCGCAGAGTCTCGAACACAATTAAACTTTGCAACTTCCTGGCAAAATGAGTTTTTACTATTTCCTAGATGAAATACCGTAACGCGATTGCATGCAACAGACAAAAATACAAATTTCCTCGAGACTTTAAAACGTCATTAAAACAGTCAAAATTCACAATTTGCTGCGCGCTTTGCGCGCAAATTCTTATACAACTTTTGTAGTTCGGTCGTCCAAAGAATATATATATATATATATATATATATATATATATATATATATATATATATATAGTTGTGTGTGTGTGTGTGTGTGTCATCATTGGTATTGGTACCGAAGGTCCGTTTTTTTAGTGACCGCACCCCCCCCTTGAAAAATCCTGGCTACGGGTATAGTTCTTTATAAATTAATATGTCAGATTAGCGTACAGACACGTACAGTCGAGTAATTTTGATATCTATTTCAGCAATATTTGAGTAATTTCTATTTGCGCACCCCCGTGCCTTTACCATTGTCTACCGCCCTTCGTTTGTAAGTAGGGATAGCGAAAAGTAATTACCATCACAAAGACATAATATCTTCCTTGGAAGTGGCTGGTGATTATGCAATGAGACACGGGTCAATTGTCTTCGCATCTGAGCGGCAGATGCAGTTTGACACATACTTCAAACATTTTTGAGTGGCGGCTTCGAGCATGGGATCAAAGCGAATAAGACTGTTGTGACTCTTTCTCGAACCTCCTTGGTATTATTGCGCAGACTTTATTACTGCCATTATTATTATTAATGGCCATGTATCTGACATGTATTATTGCCATTTTCTAGTAAGTAGCAATTTTGAAAGCTTAGCAAACATTGCTCGATGTCCTCCTTTCTCATATGAGATCTGCAAAATATCCATTTGAATGAATGAATGAATGAATGAATGAATGAATGAATGAATGAATGAAGGAATGAATGAAGGAAGGAATGAATGAATGAATGAATGAACGAATGAATGGATGGATGAATGAATGAATGGATGAATGAATGGATGGATGAATGAATGGATGAATGAATGAATGAATGAATGGATGAATGAATGAATGAATGGATGAATGAATGAATGGATGGATGGATGAATGGATGAATGAATGAATGGATGGATGAATGAATGGATGAATGAATGAATGAATGGATGGATGGATGAATGAATGGATGAATGAATGAATGAATGAATGAATGGATGAATGAAGGGATGAATGAATGAATGAATGGATGAATGAATGAATGGATGGATGAATGAATGGATGAATGAATGAATGGATGGATGAATGAATGGATGGATGAATGAATGAGTGAAAGGATGAATGGATGGATGGATGAATGAATGAATGAATGGATGGATGAATGAATGAATGAATAGATGAATGAATGAATGAATGAATGGATGGATGAATGAATGAATGAATGAATGAATGGCTGAATGAATGAATGAATGGATGAATGAATGAATGGATGGATGAATGAATGAATGGATGAATAAATGGATGGATAAATGAATGAATGAATGAATGAATGAATGGATGAATGGATGAATGGATGAATGGATGAATGAATGAATGAATGAATGGATGAATGAATGGATGAATTTTATTATCCAATGCAATAAATAATCGTTTTACATGTTTAGAGTATATATATATATATATATATACATATATGTATGCAATATATATATACATATATATGGGGGGGGGGTTGGGGCTCACCCAATATATATATATACATACATAAAGAGTTTGTTCGCAAAAACCGATAAGTCCATTTTTTAAGATTTTGAAGTACGGTCTCTGGGGGAGAGTACAAAATAATACCGTTTAAATGACACATTGGTCACTACATATAAAGGTACTTTTTTGAAGTTATGGTCAAAAGAAGCAAATGTCTTCTTATTATTCTCTTTATTTTTCTTGACCTTTAATCGCAAATATCTCCATTTGGCAAATATGGACTTATCTGTTTTTGCGAACAAACTCTTCATATATATATATATATATATATTACATACACATTGTTCTTGTTATTATCCTGAAAAAAAAACCACAACTTCATTTCCGGATACCATTTCCGGATGCGTCATTGTTTTAAGCTTGAATGCCTTATTCGCCGAATATGAGGGTGGGCATGGGATACCTTTTATCAGCATAATGATTCCATTTCGAGAGATAATACAACTTCGAACAGAATGCATGATATTCCGTCGTTGCTTGATGGTTATTGAGTGCTTTATTCGCTCAGATAAACACTTAACAATCGAAAAGTTTAGAGAGGAGGAATGAATTGCGGAAATCCTAACAAAGCAATATAGATACCTTCTTTTTATTTAATTCAATCGAGGGGATAAACGCGTGGAATAATGAATCGGCAACCACCTAAAATGAGGTAACAGAAGTGCAAATAAAAGCGACTCAAAAGCAGACAGTAAACTAAAAGCATCCTAAAATGGGGCTTTTGTAGTCAAGGTCGTGCAGAATGAAGAGAGAGAGAGAGAGAGAGAGAGAGAGGACCATTCATGGCACCTATAATGAAAACCAACAGACGCAGCACGCTATCACATTGAAAGGAACTGGCGCATGCCGAAGTATGCAATTCAACCTTGGCATTGACACTGAAAAAAGCAGACAACACCTGGTGATGCTAATTCATTGTATAAGTCGCAAGATATTGTTACGAAAGAACAAAATGCATATCTCAGAATTCACCCAAACTACAAATATGTTATTATCAATAAGTTTATATGTTCGGCAATCTTACCGCTTACAGAGATATATCTTTCGACCTTGACTACGGCCCTAAATCATAGCCGGTCATGGGTATCTTGCTCAGGGTTGCACTCAGCAAGAAGAAATGGAGCCAGTTGCTCCATAGAAATTCCCATAGTGATTTTGACACTTGTCTTGTGCTTAAATTTTCTTCGCGATAAGGTATGTAAACGCACGATTATTGATTGGATTCGCAGCATGCACCTAGTATACACGGACGGTCCAATGTGAAACATTTGTCATGGTCTAATCATGCTAATTTGGTAAAGTTTTCCATGAACACATTCTTGTCATCTTTAGTAATCCTATTGCAAGGTACACAAGTTATTTTCACAGGTATAAACTTTCAAATGCAACGTACCACAAACAAACAAACAAACGAAAAAACACACACCACCGCACGCAAACACGCACACCCTTGAAATACATATTTACAATATGTACTCAAACATTAATTTTTATGTACATATGCAGCGAAAATACTTTTTAGTATCTAAAGATAGGGATGATTTTAAACTTCATTTCAATACATTTAGTTTGACTTTTGAGGGGGCTTTATAAGAAAATGAGCGAAAATAATGATGATGATGATGATAATAATAATAATAATAATAATAATAATAATAATAATAATAATGATAATAATAATAATAATAATACGTAAAAAATAAACACAGGTGTAGGCCTAATAATTCTCCAAACTTTGCCACGTTGTATTAGATACTAATAATTATCATCTCTTACCAGCACAGATGCAAAATGTGCTCTGGAAGTTTGGGACGACTTTTCTTTTCTTTCTTCTTTTGAATTTCCCATACTTGAAGCTGCTACATGGAAACAGCAAAAGTACTATTAACAACCCAATCGGAATGTGAGCATTGACTTTGTCACAAAGGTAAACATACTTATGAGAACTTTCATTGATTTTGAGCATCTTTTAAAAAAAAAGAAAAAGAAAAAAGAAAGGTCCCTGAATGTTTCACTTCTCTCCTGCACACACACTCATACGCGCACACCTGCACACACTCGTATGATAATTGTGTATATACGAGTGCGTGTGTGGGTTAGAAAAAATCCTTCCATTAGAGTACTTTTTATGTGTATGTTTTTTAGCGTGATTTTCATTTCAATCATTTCGAAGTATCTTCTGGATCTGTGTAGCGTTGTTTTAAGCTGCGCAATGCAACAGCGTATAGAGATCGGGTAATTCACATTACATGAGTAAAGATTATTGCTCGACATGAATCAGCAATTAATGCTAAAACAATAGTTCTTCGGTTTAGTCAATTTTAGCCATTCATTTATTGAAGTTTGTTCTATTTTTTTTTAACATAAACTCAGTGGCAGCACCTCAGTGCAAGAACCAAACTACTTGACCAGCTTCCGATACACTCAATGCTGATTTCCGTAAATATCATAGGTAAATATCTGGAAAAAAACACCTACACTGTATAAACAGGAAATCTTGGCTCGATTCTTACCTTGCATGTTGATATATCCAGGGGAAAACTACCTTTAGAATATGGTGGGGGGGGGGGGGGTGGGGGCGCTATGGTAGAGTGGTTAAAGAAAAGTTTACCTATAAAATGCATGTGGACTCAGTGGATGCAAAAATACTAGAGGAACGCATCAGGGAAATTTGAAGAAAATCGGACGAACGGTTTAAAACTCATGATTTTTTTTTTAAAGCTTCGGTCAAATCCATGTGCCGTTGTTGGATGGACGAATAACACAAGAACTCCGTATCTCCGAGTAGGATAATAATGTTTAACAAAGTGTAAAGGAGAATGAAGCTTTTTTTTTTCAGTTTTGTACATCTATTACATATATATATATATATATATACATAAAACGTGTCTTAAAGGTAGGGAATCCCATTTGTATGCCTTAAATGAAGAGTTGTATAAACACAGTGGTATGTTAAAGAGAGTATCATTTTAGAAACTCCCATAAAGTTTTGAAAGTGGAAGGTAACATTTAGTACATTTTTACTGACCGTTAGATTTTGAATTGAATTTTTTTCGGGGCTCACCGTAAATTCCAGTACATTGCTAGGCTACCTTTGCGGACCCATGCACTGCATATGTGTCCATCATGTATATTTTGTGAATAAAGTTCATCAAAACTTACAGACATTTCTATATACATTCTTGCCACACACTCTATATGTTATTACATCAGCTCTTATACTTTTAGATTTGTGTTTATAGATACAAAAATACAGAAGACTGCAACAAAAAGGCTTAAGTGTGGCTGACACACAGAACTACTGAGTAGTTGAGTTTTGTGCATTATTCAAATTGTAGATAACTGTTGACTTCCAAATTTCTAAGCAGTGGCCTAATCAAGTCTACTGAGGTTCATATTTAATGTTTTGCTGCATTTTAGGAGTTCTGTAAAAGGTATCCCCTACCTTTAACAGGGGACATTCCGTTAAGTTCTGATATCCATGCAGACGTGTTTTTCAAGAAAGCCCTGTCCACAGTGCATATTTCATTTAGAGTGAAAAACAAACATATGAAATATGTATATATATATATATATATATATATACATTATATATATATATATATATATATATATATATATATATATATATATATACATTATATATCATAAATAAACATATCTATATATATATATATATATATATATATATATATATATATATATATATATAATATTTACATACCTTTCTCAACAACTACATTCACAAATGATTTAAGCTATCATAAGTACGAATGTGTATAAATTATCATGCAAATCAACGCAAGAAAGAAACAGAGCAACAGACATAATTTCCAATCGTTCTTTGCAAACTAAGATCATTAAGTGCAAAAATGGTCGAAAGAGCTTTTTGGAAATGGGGTAATGAACTTAATAGTCTGTGGATATTAAGGGGTAAAAGCTATTAAAGAGCGTTCAACCAAAATGAAATAAACTACGTTTTTTTATGCCTCCGCCACGAAGTGGTGCCGGAGGCATTATGTTTTCGGGTTGTCCGTCCGTCTGTCCGTCCGTCCGTCCGTCCGTCCTTCCGTCCGTCCGTAATGAATTTTGTGGACAGGGTAACTACCAAAACCTTTTGAGGTATCCTAATGAAACTTGGCATATATGTGTATTAGGGGGTGAAGTTGTGCCTATCAACTTTTGGGTGCACATGCTCAAGGTCAAAGGTCAAAAGGTCAAGGTCAAATGCTTAAAATTTTACTATTTCCCCCATATCTCTGCCATGCCTGGAGATATTTTCTTGAAACTTAGTGTATACATGTATTACTCAATCAAGATTCTCTAGTGAAAGTTTGGGATCATGCGGTCAAAGGTCAAAGGTCAAAAGGTCAAGTAAAAAAAAAGAAATTTAACTTTTTTCTCCGTATCTTGGAAATAGTTCAAGGTATCTTCATGGAACATAGTATATATGCATGTACTGACTGGCAGTGATTAGCTAGGGAATTTGGGGTTCATGGGGTCAAAGGTCAGGGGTCAAAGGTCAAGGGCAACACTTCAAAATTTTACTATTTCCCTCATATTTGTGCAATGCCAGCAGGATTTTTTTTTTTTTAATTTGGTGTATGCATTTTTAACCTGATAGTGATTCTCTAGAAAGTTTTGTTTTTGTTTTTGTTTTTTGTTTTTTGCCAAAAAGGTCAAAAGGTCAAAGATCAAGTGAAAATGCTGAACTTACTTCTTCCTCCATATCTCGGAAGTGGCTCAAGTTATCATGAAACTTAGTACATATTTATGCATGTTCTGCCTGACAGTAATTCTCGTATGAGTTTTAGGGTCAATGGCCAGATGAAAATGGTAACAATTTACTATTCAATACAGAAATTGCATTTTTTTCTCCATACCTTGAAACTTACTCAAGGCATAAACTTATGAAAGGGTCAAAGTCAAGTTAAAGTCCTTCAATCCCCAAATACGTGCTCTCCTATTCGTCCAATTAAACCTATGTCAAGGAAGGTGAACATTCAACACTTTTGTGACAAACATGTCATTTTGATATTTTGCCAGTTTTGTGAAAATGTAATCACACATTGTCCACAATGTCATGTACTATAGACCTATTAGGAGAATCATGCATTATGGCGGAGGCATACCAGTCGCCATAGCGACATTTCTAGTTTAAATAGATATATACTCGGTGTTAATTTTGATATAAGTATTATTTGATACAGGTTTTCCCGGTCAATTTCATACTTATGTCATTGAAGTTCCTATTCCGAGCATTCAGTTTCACGCATTCCACGCTCGCAGCACTGAATCAGCAATCATATTCAAAATCCGGTCATTCGAATTTACCATCGGCAAATCGGAGCATTCAAATTCATTATCGGAGCATTCAAATTTAAGAGCGGAGCACGCATTTCATCAATGAGCATTCAAATTCATGTCAAGCTGGCGACGGAATATCGTTGGTCATTCAAATTCGTGAATAGGCAACCAAGTTCCAAATAACTGCATTAAATTTAAAAGAAGTCCTGAATTTAGTTAGTTTGGGGCCGTGTATGTTTGTCTTTTTCATTGAGCTTTGAATGCATTGGGATTTATGATGAAGATTATAGGTTTTCCCGTTCATTTTCAAACTTTTTTCATTCAATTCAATATAGGTTTTCCCATCCATTTTCGCACTTTTGTCATTCAATTTCAAAGATTTATTATTCAATTTCGTCCCGAGAAGCACGTGGAACACAAATCCTAACTTCAATTTCGTCAATTGTCATTGTAGTTCGTTTTTCGTCAAACATTTCAGAAGACATAGCATTCAAAATCGTATTGTCATTCAAATTTATCCCTTCCGCTGACGGATCGCAGATATAATGTATAAATGTGTACGCGGATTGCTTGTGTCTGTGTCTGTATCTGTGGTTCTGTGTGTGTATATGTGGGGGGGGGGGGGAGGGGGACACTTGTGTGTATGTTAACTCCTGAATGTAAAATGTGAACGGTTACAGAAAAAAATACATGAATGACTGGGAAATCACACCGGATAGAGATATGAGACGAATATGAATGAAAATTTAACGAAAATGATTGACAAAAGACAAAATCGATCCTGCTGTTTTGAATGCTGCGAGTGAGACTGACGAATTTGAACTGTAAATGACGAAAATGTATGCCAAATGACTCAATTGAATGGACTTTATTTGAAAATGAACGACGAAAGACGAGTTTGAAAGTAAGATTGGCCTATTCCCGACATCCCGCGACGAAATTGAAGTAAAAATTCGTGAAATTGAATGAAAAAAGTTTGAAAATGAATGGGAAAACCTATGTGGTTCAATTTCGTCCCGAGAGATCTGGAATATGTCAGTCCTAGTTTCAAATTCGTCTTCTGTTGATCATTTTCGAACAAATTCTTTTCAATTTCGTCATTTGTGACACATTTTCGTCATTTACAATTCAAATTCGTCCGTCACACTCGCTGCACACATATTAACAGCAAAAGCAATTTCGTCTTTCATAGCGATCATGTTCGTCAAATTTTTCTTCAAATTCGTCTCAAATCTTTTCTATTGTGATTTCGTGGTTGTTTCATTTTTTTCCTGCAACCGTTCAATTTTTCCACATTTAGGAGTAACGTACACACACGTCCCGTACCCCCACACACAATAAACACAGACAAACATGCACACACACACACACACACATACAAACACACCCTTCTCACAGAACACACGGAGACAAACATATGTACTGTCAAACAAACGAAAACAGTGATCCACGATTTACAGACAATTTTATTTGTGTGTGTAGAGTTTAAGCCCATTTTAAAGTAGGGCCTATATTTAAATTATGGAAAAAGACGTCATTTTTTTTGCGTTTATCATTAATAAAGTTTGTTTCATGCAATAACATAAAATTACGAAGTGAAAGAGCTCAAGTCCAAAAGTTGTCACGACATGATCAAAGATTGTCTTTGCTGTTTATAATGTTCTCTGACTGCCGTTTATTCTTCAATCTCCTGTGTGTGTATAGATCTATTGTCAAGCAAACGGTTGAGGAATGATCGCAATACCGGGAGAAAGTGAGGTAATGCAGGCCTAGAATTAGTTCACTCTCACACTAAAAGACCAATGTTATCCGACGACTTTGTTTGAAAAATTCATTAAATTGTGCGAACAAAGACGAATTTGATTCTTGCCTTCTCCAGTCGATGGGCGGCGGGGACGAATTTCAATGACAATTGACGATTTTGAATGCGAAGTCTTTGAAAATGGTTGACGAAAAACGAATTACAATGACAATTGACTAAATTGAAGTTAAGATTTGCATTCTGTGAGTTTCTCGGGACGAATTTGCATGACAAATCTTTGAAATTGAATTCTAAAAGTGCGAAAATGGACGGGAAAACCTATATTCATTTTGCAGTATAGGTCCTGGGCCACCTGTTCATTCTAAAATTTGAACTCGGGCTTCACGAAAAGGAATATACAGGCACATTAGGCACTGTATACACGTGGTATAGGCCTACAGACGAGCATGATAGGGAAAATTGATTGACACCTTCGGAAAAAAAAAATTCGACTACATTGAAACTGATAACGTGAACATTATATACATATGAAATTATTTCATATATATGAAATTCGGGCGATCAAGTTCCTGCTTCAAGCCATCAAGTTCCTACTTTGTGCAATCAATTTAACGAGGAAAGTGGAGTAGACTTTTTTAAGAAAGAAGAAAGGGCATACACAACGCATGAAGGCTTGCATGCAGTGTAATTGAGACTGTATAAAGGTTCTACATTGAAATGTGTTCATGTATTCTGTCTTTTTCATCTCAATGAATTTTAAATTGTAAAGTCCAATCAGCAGTGCATCCAAACAACACAACGACAGTCTAATCATATCCTTGATGATACTGCGTGCTGACAACGCCCCAAACACTAACCACACAATGACCATGCATCAATAAAAGACAAACTGACACACAGTGATCTCACATAGTCCCACAAAAGTAAACCAATAAGATAGCAATAAACAACAAACATTACGTGTACAATGTTCATGTTATCAGTATCAATGTAGTCGAAATTGTTTGTTTTTTCCGAAGGTGTCAATCAACCTTCCCTATTATGTTCGTCTGTAGGCCTATCCAGTGCCTAAAGCGCTTGTATTCCTTCTCGAGAAGCCCGAGTTCAAATTTTAGAATGAACAGGTGGACCTATACTGCAAAAATAATCTTCATCATAAATCCCAGTGTATTCAACGCTAAATGAAAAAGACAAACATACACGGCCCCAAACTAGCTAAATTCAGGACTTCTTTTAAATTTAATGCAGTTATTTGGAACTTGGTTGCTTATTCACGAATTTGAATGACCGACGAATTCCGTCGCCAGCTTGACATGAATTCGAATGCTCATTGCTGAAATGCGTGCTCCTCTCCTAAATTTGAATGATCCGATAGTAAATTCGAATGACCGCACTTTGAATTTGATTGCTGATTCAGTGCTGCGAGGAGTGGAATGCGTGAAACTAAATGCTCGGAATAGGAACTTTAATGACAAAAGTATGAAATTGACCGGGAAAATCTATAATAAAGGGGCACTTGACTTACCCCCTTTGGAAGGCAGAAAAAATGATGTTACCCTTAACTCACAAGACGGTTACAGCTCGTTTTTCCGAAGGTTCGTTCTTCCGAAGGATCTTCAGTCCGAAGATTCGTTATTCCGAAGGTTCGTTATTCCGAATTTCCTTTTCGGATTAACAAATCTTCGGAATAACGAACCTTCGGAATAACGCCACAAATGTTCGGATTAACGAACCCTTTTTCATTTTCGGATTAACGAACCTCTAGGTATAGGGAATTAGTATGTTTCGGATTAACGAACCTTCGGAATAACGAATCTTCGGAATAGCGAACCTTCGGAATAACGAACAGCACACCACAAGACGAGGGAACGTGTATTTTTCTTGAAAAAAAAATATCTGGAATTATCTTTGTCATTGAAAGCTTTTCGAATTCTGTGTCTTACAAAAAGTTTGCAGACCCTCAATCCAACAATTAGGGCAAACGTTGCACCATTCTAGTTTATTTTCCAACTATTCGACAAATTTCAACTCGTTCGATTTTCTCAACTCCACTGATGTGTTCTACCCATATTTCTTCATTCACTGAATCAGAAGATCAATTTGGGATGAATTCCTCTTAAAGGGATGGTATATAGTGTCAGGATATGACATATTTTGTATTTGTCACGTAATAATTTGTCTCATTGTACTACTGTTTATTAGGTAGCTCATGTAAGAAATTGATGTTATCGCAATGGTTACAAAAGAAGTGCAGCTTTAAAGACAAAAGCTTGCATCAAAATAACCATATAAGGAGATGTTGCGATGCACAATCAAAGTAAAAGAGAATGATTTGGAATTAAATGTTTTGGGGATGAGTAAACCCTACATGACGTCAAAATACGAGGAAAGGGTATCCCTGGTAGTATGCCTCATACTATCTGGTATGTGGACGTCATTCACGACGTCAAACACAAGTTTCTAGCTAGGTCAAAACAGGACCACTTCAAAGAATTTTGGTTTCCGTGGACAGGAAGTGATGACGTCAAGCAGAGACTTGACCAATGCAAAATGAGATATTCAGGAAAGTTTTGACAGACAGAAAACGCCAACCAATAAGAAAAGGGGGCAGGACTTCTATGAAAACTTTCTAGGAAGTCACTTGACTTCATTTAATTAATTTTACATGGAGACCTATGGTCCAACAAATGTATAAATATGCAGTGTTTGGGCATAAAATTCAGATGCCACATTATTTGCGGAACACTCAGGACCAGGCTACGGTACTTCGAGATTGCGAAGTTAGAGTAGCAGAGTGTTATTTGGAATCAGTGTGATTCAGGGATTGTTGCATTTCGGCTTGGACAGCCTGACCGTCCAGCAGAGAATCTAGGAGGATTCGAGTGTAAACACCAACAACTGTTGTAAGTACACGATCATTTAATTGAAGTTGGTTATGCCATGTAAGTTCCTATGTAATTCCCGATATTGCATTGTATGTGTGATGTTTGTATGTCAAACCGAATTTTAATTGCATTGTGAAAGAAATAGAGACTTAGAACAACGCTTAGATTTTAATGGGCTGATTAATCACCCCTACTCAACATTGAAAGATAATGATGCGTTGTGAAACATTATTATGGAAAGTATGTGTGTCTAATCAGTGGTACGATAATATGATGGAATATACAATTATATGTTTTGTTTAAGTTATATGAATAGAATCAGGAATAACCAAAGACCACAAATTATAAGGGAGGTATCATGTTATTAAATTAACAGGGTGTTTAGGGTTCCAGGGAGAGAGCCACCGTTTAGGGTTCCAGCGAGGACCAAGTTTAGGGTTCCAGAGAGGACCAGAAGTAAGGGGAGACGACCCGCTACTTCAGGCAGGGCATCGTCGACAACCTAGAGCAACCAAGCACGGGAGCTTCTAGAATAAACCAACGAGCAGAGCAACCAAGCTCAAGATCAAGTGGAATTGAATATCTGTTCAAGTTTGTACACTGTACTATGTTATTGTTGTAAACGACCACAATTTGAGACCAGTATAATAAATCTTATTGCTTGTTACATTGTAAGAACACTGTGTGATTGGCTACTTCTTTCGAGGCACTGTAGTTGCACAAGTCGAAAGAGTTGAAGGAGTGAATGGTCTGCTAACAATCTGCTGCATTTAGAGAAAGTCAACCTTTGACTATAGAAAAGATCCCAGTCGCAGGGAGGACTTTCGTTCCCCACATTCAGAGGAAAGTCCCCTGTGACAAGAATTGGTGGAGAACCCGGGCAGCAATTGTTTAAAGTTATAAACTAGACCAGTCAACTCAATATGTGCAACTGACAACTCGAAACAAGAAGCCAAAGGTTAGACCGCCAGTGGCCACTTGCCTGACCAGTGAGAGTTAGGCTCAAGGTCCAGTGTCTTAAGGTCAGATTACATTGAAGTGATTGTTGCTATAGTAACGTGATTGTACATTGCAATGGATGTGTATTCTGAACTCATAAAAGTGGGGAAGGAGGCAGGGCTGACAGGCAAGGAATTGGTCGATTTTGCTAAGGATGAAAAGGAGAAACTAGACTTGAAGGAAGAAAAGCTCAGAGAGGAGCAACAAAAGGAAAGAGATGAACGACAAAAGGAAAGAGAGGAACGACAAAAGGAAAGGGAACATTTGAAAGAAATGAAAGAGCTGGAGCTGCAAATTGCAGCAGCCAGACCTAGGAATGAGTCTCCTAGTAATGGCATGAAAAAGGTGAAATTACCTCTCTTCAATGAGAAAACAGATGACTTAGATTCCTATCTATGCAGATTTGAGAGATACGCTGAGACTATGGGATGGGCCAGAACTCAGTGGGCCCTACCCCTCAGTACACTGTTGACGGGCAAAGGCCTGGAAGTGTATTCCCGAATGCCGTCAGAACTTGCAAATGATTACGATGAATTAAAGGCCGCCTTACTCCAAAGGTATGAGTTGAACGAAGAGGGATTTAGAGCTAAATTCCGGAGCTCGCAGGTAGAGCCTGGCGAGACTCACAGTCAGTTAGCCGAGAGGCTGAAGCGCTATCTCTTGCGTTGGTTAGAGTTAGCTGGTTTTAGGGCTGAGTTTGATGACCTAATTCAACTGATGATAATGGATCAAATTTATGCCAGGAGCTCGAAAGAGCTAAAGCAGTTTGTCCGCGAGAGACATCCGGCAAACTTAGATGAAATGACGAAGCTAGCGGATCAATACAGTCAGGCCCACCCCCATAAGGAACAAAAGAACCACTCCTACAAAGACCAAAAGCGACCTGACAAGGGCCAAAGTCAGGGTCATTTGGCTTCCAAATTCAGTGGCCCACAAGGAAATAAGGGGTCAAGTGGTTGTTATGTTTGTGGGAAGGCAGGTCATTTGGCTCGAAACTGCCAGGCCAAAACGAATAGTCCGAGACCAAACCGGGCTGCTGCTTTGGATGAAATGAAGGGGTCTGAGGAGAAGACTAGTCAGGACCGAAAGGGGGCTGCCTGTATTGAGGCTAACACAGTTAGATATGAAACGGCAAGACAGCCAGGCTCGTATGTGAAGCTAGCTTCGGGGGATGAAATACCCCTTCTCGAGGCAGGATGCTCTTCGGGAGTCAGACCATCAGGTGTGAACATGCCTGTTTTTCAGGGAAAAGTAGGAGGGCATGTAGTGTCCGTTCTAAGGGACAGTGGCTGTAGTACAGCCGTGGTAAAGTCAGTGTTTGTTAGAACCCCTCAGATTGTTGCAGGGCAGAAGAAGAGGGTGGTTTTGATAGACGGGACTGTCAGAGAATTCCCCATTGCTAGGGTATGGGTAGACACGCCTTTCTACACTGGGGAAGTGGAAGCTCTGGTTATGGAAGACCCAATGTATGAGCTTATTTTGGGGAATATTCCCGGGGTCAGGGACCAAAATAATCCCGATCCACAGTGGTCACTTGATAGTGACGAGGTAGTGGTACAGGAGGAAGAGATGGTTGAATCATCCGAGGGAGGGGCGGTTGAGACACGTGGCCAGAAAGCGCAAAGTGCGAAACCCCTCAAACCACTGCCGACAGCAAGTGCACTCTCACTCGCGACGAGTAAAGGTGAGTATGAAGCAGCGCAAAAGGCTGACCCGACGCTTGCGAAGGCTTGGCGAGCAGCAGAGAGTGGTCAGAAAACGACCACAAGCAAAGGAAATGAGAGCAAGTTTCTCGTGCATCGAGGCCTGCTCTATCGCGAATTCCAATCTACAAAATTGGAATATGGCAAGCCAGTTCGACAATTGGCCGTACCGAGCGCATACCGTGATGGATTAATGGCGCTTGCCCATGATGGCATAATGTCTGGGCACCTAAAAACACAGAAAACACTCGACCGATTACAGCAAAGCTTCTACTGGCCAGGTATGGGAGATGATGTCCGGCGATATTGCATATCATGTGATATCTGTCAGCGCACCGTGAATAAGGGGAGCGTGGGTCGCGTGCCGCTCGCGAGCATGCCGCTCATTGATACTCCGTTCAAGCGCGTGGCGATTGACCTCGTAGGACCTTTTGACCCCAAGACCGATCGTGGGAATCGGTATGTTTTGACGCTGGTCGATTATGCAACTCGCTACCCAGAAGCTATTGCATTACCGAGCATTGAAACCGAGCGAGTGGCTGAGGCGCTTGTCGAGATGTTTAGCCGCTTAGGTTTGCCAGACGAGATTCTCTCTGATAGAGGGGCGCAGTTCACTTCTGAGCTAATGAGGGAGTTAGGGCGTTTGCTGTCCGTAAAGCAGCTTCACACAACTCCGTACCATCCCATGTGCAATGGGTTGGTTGAGAGATTCAACGGAACTCTCAAAGCCATGCTGCGACGAATGAGTGCAGAGCGACCCAAAGATTGGGACCGTTATTTACCGGCATTGTTGTTCGCGTATCGGGAGGTACAAGCTAGCCTTAGCTTTAGTCCGTTTGAACTGCTGTATGGTAGGACTGTACGTGGACCTCTCTCCCTGATTAAGACAATCTGGGAAGCGGAAACAGTCGACGAAGAGGTCAAAACAACATACGAGTATGTTGTGGACCTACGAGCGAGACTCGAGGAGACTTGCAAAGTGGCGCATGAGGAGCTCAAGCGCGCATCGAAAAGGTATGCCAAGTATTATGACGCAAAGGCGCGTGACAGGAAGTTTGAGGTTGGCGACAAAGTGCTCATTATGAGGCCAACGAGCGCAAGCAAACTCCTGATGCAATGGCAGGGACCGTATACGGTCACAGGCACACTAGGACGATGTGATGTGAGAGTTGAGGTCAATGGCAAGGTCAAGACGTATCATGTTAACCTCTTGAAGAAGTATGTTGACCGTGCGCGAAGTAGAGACAATGAAGTCCAAGCGAATGCCATCTCCGTAGTCGAAGAGGAGGTCGAACCCGATCTCGATCGACCGTGCATAGGACTGCCCGCCTTATCGCAGAATGAGAGCGTGGCTGACGTGGTGATAGATGCGGAACTGACCGAGTCACAAGCAGAGCAGGTAACCGATCTGCTAAATCAGTTTGATGCGCAATTAACCGATGTACCAGGGCGAACAAATGCGATGGAATGCTCAGTGACACTTACTACCGCTGACCCCGTGGTAAGCAAGCCGTATCCCCTACCACAATCTATGCAAGTTGCGGTAAAAGCAGAATTGAGCGAAATGCTAAAGATGGGCGTGATAGAGAAATCACGATCCAAGTACGCGTCACCGATCGTACTAGTGAAAAAGAAGGACGGAAGTAACAGATTTTGCGTCGACTACCGCAAATTGAATGCTATAACTGTGTTTGACCCCGAACCTATTCCGATTGCTGACACTCTCCTGGCGAAGCTGTCAAGAGGTAAGTACTTCTCGAAGTTCGACCTCAGCAAGGGGTATTGGCAGATACCCATGGCCGAGTCTGATAAGGAGAAAACAGCATTCGTCACCGCTGAAGGCCTGTTTCACTTCACCGTGCTGCCGTTTGGTATGGTGAATGCACCAGCTACCTTCTCACGGCTGATGCGAGAAGTGCTGTTTGGACTCGACAATGTAGTGAACTACATCGACGATATCCTTGTGTTCTCCGAGACCTGGGAAGAACACTTGGATTCCTTGCAAGCTGTACTCACGAGGCTTGCAGATGCTGGGTTGACCGCGAAGCCAAGTAAATGTCATGTGGGCTTCAAGACGCTCGACTTTCTAGGGCATGTCGTAGGTGGCGGCACGCTGAAGCCTCACCCCGAGAAAGTAGAGCAGATCTTGCAGGCGGAGGTGCCGCAAACAAAGCGGGAGGTACGCGCGTTTCTAGGGCTAGCTGGGTATTACCGCAAGTTCATACCCAACTTCGCAGCTATCGCCGCACCGCTGTCGGACTTAACAAAGAAAGACAGAGCCAACCGCGTAGACTGGGGACCCCTGGAAGAGCAGGCGTTCAACACGCTGAAGTCCCGACTGACTTCATCCCCCATACTCCATCTTCCAGACCATGAATCCCCGTTCATACTGGCGACCGATGCGTCTGACGTAGGCATCGGCGCAGTACTGATGCAGCGCGTAGAGGGAGAGAAGTTCCCTATCGCATACATCAGCCGGAAGTTGTCAGACACAGAGCGACGGTATGCCGTCATAGAGCGAGAGTGCCTCGCAATTGCATGGGCAGTAAAAAAGTTCGATGTTTACCTATATGGGAGAGAGTTTGAACTTGAGGTGGATCATCGTCCCCTCATGTACATTGCCAAGGCTAAGTTGCAAAACAACCGAGTCTTGCGCTGGGCACTTGCCCTCCAGTCCTACCGCTACCACGTGACCGCTGTCAAGGGAACAGATAACGTTGGGGCAGACTTCCTTAGCCGATGTCCAGAGTAAGAGGGGCATGTTTACCCATAGCAGGGGGATTATCGAATGTTGATGTTGTCATGTGTATGTACGGACAAATTAGTTTCATACGTGAAAATACTATTGTAGATAGCAGTACTATCTTGAAATGGGGGGTCGTGTCAGGATATGACATATTTTGTATTTGTCACGTAATAATTTGTCTCATTGTACTACTGTTTATTAGGTAGCTCATGTAAGAAATTGATGTTATCGCAATGGTTACAAAAGAAGTGCAGCTTTAAAGACAAAAGCTTGCATCAAAATAACCATATAAGGAGATGTTGCGATGCACAATCAAAGTAAAAGAGAATGATTTGGAATTAAATGTTTTGGGGATGAGTAAACCCTACATGACGTCAAAATACGAGGAAAGGGTATCCCTGGTAGTATGCCTCATACTATCTGGTATGTGGACGTCATTCACGACGTCAAACACAAGTTTCTAGCTAGGTCAAAACAGGACCACTTCAAAGAATTTTGGTTTCCGTGGACAGGAAGTGATGACGTCAAGCAGAGACTTGACCAATGCAAAATGAGATATTCAGGAAAGTTTTGACAGACAGAAAACGCCAACCAATAAGAAAAGGGGGCAGGACTTCTATGAAAACTTTCTAGGAAGTCACTTGACTTCATTTAATTAATTTTACATGGAGACCTATGGTCCAACAAATGTATAAATATGCAGTGTTTGGGCATAAAATTCAGATGCCACATTATTTGCGGAACACTCAGGACCAGGCTACGGTACTTCGAGATTGCGAAGTTAGAGTAGCAGAGTGTTATTTGGAATCAGTGTGATTCAGGGATTGTTGCATTTCGGCTTGGACAGCCTGACCGTCCAGCAGAGAATCTAGGAGGATTCGAGTGTAAACACCAACAACTGTTGTAAGTACACGATCATTTAATTGAAGTTGGTTATGCCATGTAAGTTCCTATGTAATTCCCGATATTGCATTGTATGTGTGATGTTTGTATGTCAAACCGAATTTTAATTGCATTGTGAAAGAAATAGAGACTTAGAACAACGCTTAGATTTTAATGGGCTGATTAATCACCCCTACTCAACATTGAAAGATAATGATGCGTTGTGAAACATTATTATGGAAAGTATGTGTGTCTAATCAGTGGTACGATAATATGATGGAATATACAATTATATGTTTTGTTTAAGTTATATGAATAGAATCAGGAATAACCAAAGACCACAAATTATAAGGGAGGTATCATGTTATTAAATTAACAGGGTGTTTAGGGTTCCAGGGAGAGAGCCACCGTTTAGGGTTCCAGCGAGGACCAAGTTTAGGGTTCCAGAGAGGACCAGAAGTAAGGGGAGACGACCCGCTACTTCAGGCAGGGCATCGTCGACAACCTAGAGCAACCAAGCACGGGAGCTTCTAGAATAAACCAACGAGCAGAGCAACCAAGCTCAAGATCAAGTGGAATTGAATATCTGTTCAAGTTTGTACACTGTACTATGTTATTGTTGTAAACGACCACAATTTGAGACCAGTATAATAAATCTTATTGCTTGTTACATTGTAAGAACACTGTGTGATTGGCTACTTCTTTCGAGGCACTGTAGTTGCACAAGTCGAAAGAGTTGAAGGAGTGAATGGTCTGCTAACAATCTGCTGCATTTAGAGAAAGTCAACCTTTGACTATAGAAAAGATCCCAGTCGCAGGGAGGACTTTCGTTCCCCACATTCAGAGGAAAGTCCCCTGTGACATATAGTTTTAGTTGAGATGGGGGATTCCGATTTTAACTTTTTGCGAGATAATTAGAAACCCCTTATGAAATATGAAAGAGCATATACATTTCTAAGAGGAATTCAAAGTTTATTCGATGAAAATTGTTTTTTGAAATGACTTCGATATCCAAAAACAAAGTAAAGTAGAGTGATCCTATAACAACCGCCTTTTATTAGGAACTCTTTTTTTATACCTCGGCAATTTCAAAATCTATTTTCATCAAATGAACTTTGAATTCCTCTTATTTGTATGCTCTTAAGTATTTCACTAGAGGTTTCTCATCATCTCACAAAAAATGCTGAAAACCCGAAGGCCCACCTCAATCAGCTCAAACCAAATATCCCTTTAATACCCTTGACTTTCAAATGTAGTTTCCGAATTCCAGTCCCACTAGGATATGTTTGTTGTTGTGTTTTTAACTCATAATGCCCCTCTCCATTTAAATGCATAATTCTCTCTTCCTGACAATGCAGGGATAATAATGATGGCATTTTCCTCTGCCGGAACAGTAGCAACAGCACTAAAAGATACTGCCCTGGATATCACTTTTTTGGCGTCCGTTTCTTTAACGCGTCATTATCATTATACGCGTATGATTTATTCAAGCCTAAAAGGCATTTTCGCATTATTTATCTTTTTCCGTCTTATCTGATATGAGATCTCGTTGCACTCCATTTAGTCCGACACGCTTCTATCCATGGACGCCCAAGGATTATTTCGCGTAGCTTGTGAATTAAACTATTTTGACTGGAGAAGAGATCACTGACGCCTGTATCGATTATGAAGTTTAGAAGAACATATCTTTTGTTGGCGGTAATTAGCAGAGTGATTTGTTTAAAAACCCACACACATTATCCATGTGCTTGTGGTAAGCACATCTTTAATAATTCTTATAAATGCGTCCATTTACAAAAGGTACTAAACACACATGGGGCCTACTCTTAACACTAATATGAATCATAATGTATGCTCTTGTATCGCCACATTACTCCTGGAACATACAGATATGTGTATTTATTCAGGGTACATAATGATGTTTGTCATGATTTTAGGGTGTATATATACGGTCAGAGATAATAGACGTGTTGTCACAATATACCTGATTATGTCATAGAGCAGTTGTATCTGAACGATCGAACAGGGTTTCCGCAAAACTTATTCGTTTCATTTTGCTTATAGCTCCCTTCGTAGTTCGTAAGTTTTATGTTTTTATTTGATGTTGCAACTTTGTGATACCACATGATGTTAATAATGAGGAGGATTATGATTAGTAATTATAATAACTATAAATGACACAAATCATCTTATACGATTAGTTCTAAAGGCTCCTTGCACAAATTGACACCACAAACAGTCCTGTAAAGCAGTTTAAACAATTTGCTATACGAGTTTTAAATAAGATTGGAGTGATCGTGAGGATCGCTAATGTTAGTTGATTTAAGAAACAGTGAGAAATCTTTTTTTTTTTTTTGATGTTTTGACTGCCCAAGTCTGACTTGGGAAGTCAAGTACTGTAGGCACCTAAATTCTCGTCTGGCGTCACGATTGATTTGTCGCTAGCTTCTCCCAAACATGATACTCGTATTATTGTCAAACAGGAAGCATCGTCCTATTTTGGGGATTCATTAGACTGAAGTCATGCAAGCTACCACAGCAAATAGTCGCAGGTTTCATGCCCCCGCTACGGTGCCATGAGCAGTGACTGCATTCTTACCAGGTGAATATAATATGAAATGACTCCAGGGTTTTTTTTTTCTTACCTGTTTTCCCCCGTGTTCTAAACAGAACAAGGCGTAAGCTGCGGGCGTGCAAGTGTTGACAGGCGGTGGAAGTTCGGCTTGATATTATACATCGGAACGCAACTTGGCTAAACAAGCTCCGCTCTCCTCAGCGAGCAGTAAACCCGCTTGACTGGACCATGTGCAGACGATGTTCACCTGTATGGCGCGATTTTCATGGCACAAGGTAAGCTTCATCACCTGAGCCTGATCCACCACGGATGCTGCACTAAATTCCGAGCATTTTCTCCCCCTCCGTTTTAAGAGCTAAAAACCGGCTGCATTGCACATTATTTTGTGTGGTTATACACACCTTGTTGATACGCACCCAAAATATAGTACTATTATAACGAATCGAAGTTCCAGCGGCTTTTCCGTTCCGTTTGGCGTTTGAAATCTTCGTAAATTTTGTACCAATTAATCTAAAGTTGTCACTATGTGGTATCACGGAACTGTTCGACGATAGTAATTGTAAGGAATAAATCTTTTGGCTCTTTGGTTTTTTAGAGAGCATTCTTTCATTCTTCCTAATAAACTTCAGTTGTCTTTTCTATTCAGGGATGCGAGTCTCGAGTCTTGAAATGGATACACCCCATGACAGTAGGCTGTTATATAAATCTGACGGTCATACATAAACAAGAATATTGAGGCGAGCGGCCATCTATCAAGATCCTTATTGGTTTAAAAGTGTATTATCCCTCTTTAAAGTGATATCACAATAGTCTGCATCAAACGTTTAGAATTAAGAGGTAGCGATTTAAAAGGAAAACAGTAAACAACAAATAATCTTTTTATTTAAGCCTTTGAACGTGATTCAGTAGCACCAATTTGTTAATGTTTAAAAATCCCACTAAACACGGCTAAAAGTCTTGAAAATGGTACACAGTATTGATATACGGATGTTCACATCTTAATTATCACAAGACGCTGCAATATTCATGATATTGCATGGGTACATACGATTGCCTGGAAATACACCACAGAAGGTTTAGTGGTTGAATTCATGGATCAACAGGAAATCAGTAAGACCACATTTCAACGCCATGTTTACAAAGCGATAACTCGCCAATTTGTGATCAGAAATCTCCTTCAGGGTACCTGATTTCTTTCAGTTGTTCACATAGCAGTCTTTGATAATGTACCAGTGCGCATTGAATACATTTTATCTCTACCTATGGTGTGTATAAAACTCGCTATGACTTACAGACATCTGATATGCTGTGTTACAGTTCAGTAGCATACTGTCTGATTACACATTTCCCTGCACAGTTTGATGCCCTCTGCAATGATGTCTTTAGGATTCTCCCTTCTCCTCGTTATGTTTTACGCGGCTGGGACGACGGCGCAGGAAGAACCATACTGTCCATACAATGAAACGTGAGTAAAATTGCTTTGGATTTTAACAAAAGTTTTAGATCAACTATATATTTGGGCATCTGCATCTTTGTGTATTCACGAGATGATCGAAACCTTATTATAAGGGGAGGGGGACCGACAAAAGTATAACCGTATATAATATGCTTGATGGGAAGCGTCTATATCGATGAACGTTAGATATTATATTAAGACAACTCCACACACCTGGAATCTATTCTAATGCTGTCAAATTCTGATTGTCAAGCTTTCTCATTTGTATAGTACAATGATTTGTGCGATTGAACCTCATTTGCGTTGGGTGGTATGATGCACTGCCGTATATGATCATGACAGAAAAGCGAAATTTAAACGCCGGTCGAGCCCTTTATTAATTTATAAATGTATCTCATCTATTGGTTAACCTTAAGTGTGCCACATTATATCCTGTCCGTAGGTATGTATGCGAAATTTGCTCATATTTGAGTTATTGGCACTGAAGGAGTTCATCAGTGAATTGATCAGTGTTTTAGTAGTAGCCATGATAAAAAAAAATCATGGGCGTACATACTCGAATGGGATTCGAACCCACGACTTCCTGATCACCGGACAGGCGTCATCTCCACTAGACCACCGAGCTTTCGGCCGATAGCACAGCAAGTGTTGGTTCTAATCCTTATAGCATGCAGCGGGTACTGCGTAATTATTCAAATTCATGAAATTCTTCCGTCAAGTGGTCCAGTGGAGATGACGCCTGTCCGGTGATCAGGAGGTCGTGGGTTCGAATCCCGTTCGAGTATGTACACCCATGATTTTTTTTTTTTTTTTTTATCATGGCTACTACTAAAACACTGATCAATTCAGTGCTTATATACGTCGATGCAGGGCAATTTGTCAATCAGTTGCAATGAAAGCATCTCGACGGAAGAATTTCATGAATTTGAACAGAAAGTTTGTTGAATGCCCCATAATCTGTGATTATACTTTTTTCAATACAGTTGAATACAATACAGTACAATAACCAGAATAGCCACATCATATTTCATCACATGTTCACAACACATTTACTAAAACTTTTGATAAAGATAATTATAGTAATATTTTGCATAATTGTTGATTCGATCATTTGCCAGTATTTCTTAGATCTTCACGATTATTTCGAAATACCACTAATATTAAACAAAGTGTAATGGTCAATAGGAAAGAAAGTATTGAAAATATAGCAGCCTTAAATGATATTTAGGGAATAAGCAATGGTTTGATGTTTATGAAGAATTAATGTTAACAACGCTTGTGAAAAGATAACAAATCAAAACAATATTGTAATAAGAATATAAATTCAGTAAATCCTAAGCCTTTAAAGCTATCCGTAAGATAGCCCCTTGATTATGCAATATCAAATTCAATAAGACCTGTAATAGGTTCTGAACCCAAATATATTGAAATATAATTTCGAACAATATTGAAATAAGCTTACTTAATTCGTCAATCTAACGTTATGTATCATTGACAAAACTGCAAAAAGCTGAAATTGATATTAAGTAATATTCTAAAAATGAATGATAAAACCACAAAATGAAATTTATCATGATAAAAAATCAAAAATTAAAAGATTCCTATATTACTGCAAATGAACGTATTTATTTTTTCTTTTTTAATTTAGCTTCATAGATACACTGTGATAATCATTTTTCTGAATGTCTATCTTGTCCAACAGCTAAAACAATGGTTTTAATGCCGCCGCTCAAACTGAAATTGCAAATATTGTTCACTAATATCAGCCGAAGACCTCATCTGTGTATTACGGAGTTAGTATGACGTTACTCAGACAGAAAAATAACATATTCATTTGCATCTCCATATAGAAAAAAAAAATATCTTCTATATGCCTTCAGGACCATTATGGAATATGACCGTACTTGCTTTAGATGGCAAACGTGATACCAATACATAAAAAGAGGATACAACGCAGGTAACAAATATTGCCTTATTTGAGTCCTGAACTCTA